>CALSCE010009506.1:1897389-1913534 GCA_943593645.1 Bovichtus variegatus
CAAATTAAACATTAAGTCAAGGTTTGCAGGCCTGCTGTGGACAAAAACAATTCCCTAAATCTCCTCTCTACCCCATCCCTCCTCTTCTCTCTCCTCCTCCTCCTCCTCCCTCAGTCCCCTCGCTGTCACAGTTTTTCCAGTTTCTCTGGCTTCACTTGAGGACCCTCCCCCGTTGGATGGTCTCTTTCTCTCTCTTTCTTTACACTCTTCAAAATGTTTACACCGTTTGAAGATTGTTCTAAGTGTATGAGCCCTTAAACACAAACGCCTTTTTTTAAATCTCAATTTCGTCCTTGGAAGTTGGTTTCTAACTGCGATATAAGAGAGAAAAATTAACCCGGGAGTTCTTGGCCGGCAAGGTGAGCAAACATACTGTCAATTTTTCAAAACAAAACTAAACTGAACGGGATTGTCTTTGATTTTTTATTATTTTTATGACAATTATGTTGATATGTTCCCGGATAATAGACTCGACTGATCGACACATTTTAAACTGTGTAAGTAAGCTTTCGCGCACAGTATGGCAATGCTCTGTTTTGGAAAATAGTGCTGCTTGTACCAGAGTCCACTTAAAACTCCTTAAATTCACCATAGACACCATTTAAAAAGCAACTGCCGTAATCTACTGTGAGTTTATCGTTTCTGACTGCTGTTTTCATTTACTATGGACTTTATTTGATTGAATGCGTAAACATTAGCACATTTGAGCAACTTCATCTGGCATTAATATCCTCCTAAAAGGTGCAGGCTCTATGACAAGATCTTTTTAAAATGTTGTATATTTGGATATTTGTGAACAGTAGCCTACTACTGGAAGAAGTAACTCAAAGTAAAAATACTACAATATAAAAATCTACTCCAGTAGTAGTTCTGCATTCAACATTGTGCTGAAGAGCAGTGGTGGAAAGTGACTGTAAGTAGGCTCCATTTGGTCTAGGCCTACTGTAAATACTTCACTATTTACATACTTACACTGCACAACAATTCAGAGCGAAAGACTTCGACATATGATGAGCTAAGAAATGTGATTTCAGACTAAACCAAATACAACAGTAAAATGCTACATACACACTATTGCATCAGTAGTAGTTATCTAATATAATCTCATTTCTGAATAATGAGTACCTTTACTTTGGATACTTCAAGTAAATGTTTCTAACAATACTTCTGTCTGGCTACTTTTACTTTAATAAAAGATCTGAATACTTTCTCCATGGTTCAAGCAAAAATACAGAAGTATTAGCACAATGTACTTCCAAGTATTAACAGTAAAAGTACTCATCTTAAAGAATGGCCCCTTTGATACTGTTATATTACAGCATTATTTATATTATAATACTGTTTTATTATTTCTGGTTTCTTAGAGAGCACTACAATGTTGCAGCTGGATGAGATGGATCAAATATGAACTACATTTCATATTATAGAAGACAGACAGGTTTTGCCTGTAAAATCCTAATTTGCAAAGGTTAACAGTCACTATAGCTGTCAAATAAATGTTGCGGAGTAAAAGTATTAAGTAGCCTAAAATGGATATACTCAAGTAAAGTACAACTACCTCAAAATGAGTTACTAAATGTACTTAGTTACTTTCCCCCACTGGTTGGGAAAGTGTGTAGATCACATTTCATTGGAATTTTTTTTTAAGATTTCTCAACACAGGCTGCCGTTTCGTTGCTTTATTGGTGTATATGTGAAGCGGCACATTACTAATAAACACCATCTGTCTGTTCTACAAGTTATATTATTACTCAGCACACAAAGACAACACCAGACTCTTATCAGTGAGGGAATTAAACCACTTGTTCAAGTTATTTTGCACTTGCCGTACTTTTTCTGGCTGACTGAGTTTTTTGGCATCTCTGGCTCTGCTTTGAAAACTTCTCCAGCTACTATCAAGAGAGTGTGACTCAGAAAAGCTGTGCTCGTCTGGCAGGTCTCCTCTATCGGTTCATTAGAGACCTCTACCGTTTCCTTAATGACCACCTCCCCCCTCTGTTGTGTGTGATTTTCATTGTGTCGTTCAGTTCTGGATTAATCTCTGGGTTCGGGTCACAGAGGAGTTGTGAGTCAAGCCAACGAAACGTGGCGTCGAGATGGCTCCAACCCAAACAACTGTGTGACATCCTGTGTGTGACGGTGTGACTCAACTCTCATGTCCTGTCAGTGAAGATAATCAGGTGAAGCAGACGGAGATCAAGTGTTTTCTTTTTCTCCGCAGATGTGAGAGGCTCCTGTGGGTTGTTGATTTTTCGTAAAAACTGTATTTATGTGACACTGAAAACAATATGTTTGTGTACAAGGCTCTGATGTGCAAGTGCCCTCTTGATTCACTAAAGATGCTAAAGATGTCCTCATTTTGACTTTGAATGTTATTTTTTTAAAGCCGATGCAGTTTTTAGGAAGCAGTAAAATATTTGCATGGTTTAGGTAAAAAGACATTTTACAAATTTAATAAAAGCACAACATTTAAGAAAAACTACTGCCCATCACAGGTTGTTCATAATCACTTGTTGACAAGTTGACTTACACTTTTACAGCCTTGATCCCCTGTAAGTTTAGAGCTATAAAATGATAAACTGCTGCACATCGAAGCATACAGTTTTGGAAACAAACTCATTTTTTTTCCTCATGGAGCTGTAAAATCACCCCATAAATTCAGCATTTTTGCACTTTAACACTATTGTCTGCGACTTATGAATGAAGGCTTTTTGATTAAGGAGACCCTGGCATAAAAACATTTGTGAGGAAGGCAAGATATGATTAACTATCAGAGTAAATCTCAACCACCTGGTTTGGACTCCTGAACTCACATCTGCTCTGGCAACCAAAAAACGCCAGGAAGTCTCTCTGACTGCAGACTGAACTTTTCTTTGTCCTTCTCTACATAATCCTAAAAGCACCGTGCCATTTTCAAATGTGCCATTATTCACATATTTTGGTTTCAAGAGTTGATTTCTGCAAGTAGAGAAATAACGCAACTGTGCCTCCCTGAAACCATCTTTGTCTGTGTCTTTATAAGAGATCCTCATATGTGGAAAATAGCATCTCCCCCTTGAAAATGTGTCTGCCCTCCGACAGACTGTTTCAGCTATCAGTGGTAGAATCGTATTGACCCCTTTTTTTGTGTCTGGTCAAACCACAAACCCGTCTCAGTCTGACAGCTGGAGATCTGGCTCGCTTACCATCTGTTTGTCCAGGAAAGGACATTGGATATGTTTTGGTTTGAGACGACACTTGCCAGAGACACAAAGAGATGAGGTGGAAATAGAGAAAATAAGAACCGAGGTAAGAGTCATTAGTGTTAATTTGATCCCCCAGTGCTTGGACGTTTTTAAAATTTATTGTAACTCCGTACAGGGCACCCACACTCTCTGCATGTTGTCTTTCGAAGGCCACATTTTTTACTTGACAAGTTTATACATGATGGCCACACACCATTCATGTGTTACTAAAGTGAGATCACAGTGTTGTGTTATCCTTTGAAGCGTATACTCTGTGCTATAGAATTACCTGTGTACTATATTCCTGTAATCTGCTAAATTCTTGCAGAGTTTGGCTTGGAGAGAGGCTTGGCTGGTCCACCACTTTGGTCCAGAGTGAAATACAGTGTATCAATACATCTATTTAATGGATGGCCATGACTTGCTGTACTGGCATTCATGGCCCCCAGAGGATGAAACCGACTGACTTTGGTGATCCCCTGACTTTTTATGTAGCGCCAGCAGCAAGTCAATGTTTTCACTAATCCAGTAAAATATCTCAACATCTACAAGATGGTTTGGCACAACATTTGGTACAGACATTCATAGCTCCCAGAAGATGAATCCTAACTGACGTTTCCTCTACGCCACCATGTGGTTGACATTTGAAGCTTTGTGTGAAATGTCACAACAATTATTAGCTAGATTGCCATGAAATTTAATGTGTCCAATTACTGACATTGCCATCAGCCTCAGCTGTATTTTGTGTTGTAAAACACAACTACATTTTTTCAATTTGCCACCGTGGCTCGATGTTTGACCATTGCAATCACAGACACTAAAGTGAGGGGAGCGATACAGGTGCTGATTGTACTGGTTTGTATCTGAGTTCCCTGATAGAGGCTACACCTCTCACCAGCAGTGAACAAACAGATCAATCAAGACAAATTGTGTTAGAGCAAAACTAATACTACAATAACTCTGTTAACTAACCGGTTGCGAACCATTTCCTCTATTTTAAGCCACAGCCGGCTCTATTAAGCTGTATGATGAGATTATGGCAGGTGGATTGCAGCAGCCTGCAGTGTATGCTCTAGGTCTTTAGTAGGTTTGGAAGTATTGTAGCTGCAGAGGCGGCCAGAAGTTGCCTCGCGGCAGCAACAGCAGCTGCCGCTCTCTGTCCGAGAGCATCTTAAGGTTGTTTTTCTTTTAGTTTTGGTGGCTTTTCTTTTAGTCATTAGCACTCTTTTTCCTTCTGTTGGGTGTTGATTTCTTTGTCTGTATAAAATGCTACATGTCAATGGAAATGCTGTTTATTCAGCCCGCACTTTTTTTTTATACACCAGTAACAAAGCTTTCCTTATGAAAGTCAATAAGATGTAAAAGATGACCTTTGTCTACTCCCCACGTTTCTATTTTTGATGCTAAAATAGTCGTGAGGAAAAAGACAAAGAGCACAGGGAATTCAAAAGAAGGTGACACGGGTTGAGTATTCCTACCACAGGCTTATATAAGCCTTTCAACCCCATGTGTTCTGCAGCCGTGCAAGTAATTTGGAGCAGATTTGACTGCAGCCCTCTAGCTCGGGGGTTTTGGGTCGCTCGCTCTGCTCTGGCCGTGGAACATGTACAGTTTCATTGGGCTCTGGCTCAAATAACGAATCATAAAAAACAGAGGTCGGGGGGTTTGGGGCTGGAACAGAAGGAGGAGCCTACAGCGGCTTGATGAAGTGACCACAGAGTACTTGTACTGTGGTGAGGGTCTTTCCTGAAGTTGCTTATGTTGGTGGTTGGTGTTTGGGGTGGTGGGTGGAGCAGCAGTGGAGACATTGTTCATTAAGATTTCAGGGGCTTTGACTGGTGTCTATGTCTCACTGTGGTGTCTGTGCAGGATGACTGGAACCAAGTGAAACCTGAGATGTAGAATTAGAGGAAACACAGCTCCAAATTCAAGGCCCAGGGGGCTTCTCACTTTTTGTTTTCATCTCTATGATGAAATTGGAGTCATGGTTATGTTTTTATTTGTTTTTAATATTTGCCCAAGTGAAATTGGTCGTGTGGATGGAGCGCTGTATTCTTATTTTGTCAGTTATGAGATGAAATATCATGAGTTTACCATACAAGAAGATGTGAGCTTTGCATGTGAAAAACAAATGGCCTTTGTGTCATGCTTGGCAGCAGGCGCACATAAGCTGCTAGAACTCTTGATGTTTTTCTTGAGCTCATACCCAGATTCACTCCACCAGCTGCGTTAAGCTATGACTCTTGGAGTCGTCCATCTTGCGTTTTATGAGAGGACCCATTTTTCTTTATTTGTATTCCCTTTTTCCAGGTCCCTTTTGAAAGACAAACTTAGGCTCAGGAAAGGCAGAATGACAGATTTTTACTATTTGTCAGCATCCATATTACTCAAAACAACACAAGCTCTGTTTGGAAAAAAAGCAATTCTCTGTAAAAAAAAAATAAAAATGGACACAGAAACTAAGAAGAGTTTTTGCTCTTGGAAAAAAGTCGGAGTAGTAGAGCCAGTATAGGTCTGATGGCATCGTTCAAGGACTTTTCCTTTTACGCGCCGGATTTTATTTCCAACTCTCTTCTGTTTACATGTCAGAGGAAGAGTGTGTTGAGATGCAGACCTGGATGTACATGCAAGATGTTTCCTATCGGCTTCCTATTCTTTGTCCCAGTTTTCAGTCCCCTGGTGCTGCCTGGTGCAAAGTAGATTGAAGACAGAGGAGAGAGCATGGACCTGAGGGACTGTGGGGACAGCTGGTTTTGTTGAAAACTGAAAGAAACTCAGCTGAAGAGATGAAATTATTAGTTGGGGGCAGATGATAATTAACCAGGGAGTTGTGGTCAATTAAAGAGTAATGAGAAAAGCATGTTATCTTCAAAGACATTGTCAATAAAGTGCTGACAAGATACTCTGTGGTAACTTGCTTTTTCAATGTGTTAACAACAAAATTGCTTATTTGCTCATTAACTGGTAAATAGTTTGTTTTCTAATTTGCTGCCGCTTTCTGAAAAGCTGGGAGAAGCCTCAATGCGATAAAAAAAAAAAAAAAAAACAATATATATATATATATATATATATATATTCCTCCATGACTCACAGAAGACCTGCTGTGTTTCCCATTGCTTCTGCGTACCTCTGGGCATCCAGAAAAAGAAAAGTGTTAACAGTTTCCCCTCCATTTGGTTTCATCATCGGAGTTGGAACATCATACCCAAACAAGATGACAGGCTCCTGGACCCTCTGCCTCCCACAGTGTTGCCCAGGATGTCCTGCGTGGTGGCTTGTATCTGGCTCTTGTCTCCTCTTTGCCCCCCCTGTCTTCCTGTTGTGTTGGACAGACATGCAGGTGTCATACCAAAAAGCCCCGAGAGACTAATGTGTTGCACAATACAGATGACCGTGCCAGGGCTTTCAATTAACTTGAGCAGATTCTGCAGCGAGTACTTTCATCTTCCTTTAGCCACAAGGAGCAACAAAGTGAATTAATGGCACCACCTGTGGGGTTTAAAACGGTTTCAGTCTCGTGTCACTGCTGGGAAAAGTATGAGGAATAAGACTAAGTAAAGGAACATCTCTGAGGGTTCACCTTCAGGGTAGCACACGTGGCTCAAGGTTTTGAGTGAAGAAAATTTGGCTTTAACTTCCAGATGCTTGCAGGATGAGGCCCATCTGGAGAGAGGGAGGGAGAAGGAGCTTTTTGGGCAAAAAATAAAATAAAAAGCTCAGAAATAATCACCTTAATAAGTTGCAGGTTTCCACTGGAGGTGTCCTCCAGAAAGGCAGCGCACCATGTGCCTGAGCTAGGCCTGTAAATCAATGGGGTTTAACTTTTAGGAATTTACTGGCCCAGACTGGACTTCCTGGAAATATAGATAAAGAAAAAAAGCCAATGGAGATAAAAACTGACAACTATTCTGGTGAACTCTACCTGCTGCTCGTGTTAGAGTTTTGCCAAGCTTTCCCTGGATATCTAGGTACCTCAGTTACAGCAGATGCTTGACCACATGGCATTAATTGAAAATGCACATCTGTCTCCCAGTGTGCAGCTCCCACTCTCCTTGCATAATGTCTGTACCACCCTACACCCTACAGGCAGCAAGTCTTTGGCAAATCACTCATTATTTGTCCTTGTCGAAGGAATTGTACTATAACTTAATCCTGGAAACAAGTGGCAGAAAAACATCAACAACATCAGAAAAATATGGCCACACCGGCTCCAATGGTTCCCAGCTCGCTGCTCGTAGCAGCTGCAAAAAGAAAGAGAGAGAGAGAGAGAGAGAGAGAGAGAGAGAGAGAGAGAGAGAGAAAAGCTGCCATCCAGTCACATTAGAAGTGTTGTCTTAATTGAAACCAGATGCGGTGTGGTTAAAGTCTGTTACTGTAAATTGCCCTCTCTTTCATACAACCATGACTTAAAGACTTGCATTAAAGCCGTTGCATGGGAACGATATCCGCAGTATGAAATACAGTATGTCGCTCTAAAACATCGTGTCTCAGTAAAGGATAATGCTTCCCGTGATATTATTCAGACGCCGCAGACATTCAGAGGGATCAACATAATCTCGTCAGTCGCCATAGACCCCCCATATTCTACAAAACATATATCAACAAAACACCGCACAAGTTGTTTTTGTTACAGTAGTGCAGCAAAAATTATTTCAAATAAGTTTACAATTGGGTTTTGCAGACAAATTCAGCTTTTGTGCTTGTGGTGGGTTTTTGCCAAAGCAGATGGGGTTCGATTTCACACCTCTCCAACAGAGTTTAGACAGCAGCTCCCCCACCAACAGGGGTCAAAACCACAAGAGTAAGCAATCTGCACGGTCTTCAGCCAAAAACAAAGCTCATAATGGAAAGAAAAAAGCAGTGTGCCTGATGTGTGTGTGTGTGTGTGTGTGTGTGTTGAGGTACATGCGAGGCAAGGTCTGCGTGTGCACATCTGTGTTTATGTCGATGTTCAATACAAAGTTTTTTGATGACATGGCAGTTTTGGCTGCATGCAGTGGATCAGTGTTTCTCCTAGCGGCTGCAGTCTGATCGCCTGTTTCCCCTCGTAAGAAACTACAAGTCAAACAAGCGATTGGAGAAGTGCACAGCGGTGAACGACCAGGCTGTGAGGGACAGGCTGTAAAGTTTTGCAAAGCTGTGAAATAGATTCAGATTGTTTTTACAAAGGTCGCCACACTTTAAGTACATCCAGATGTGCACAATGCATATATGACACCCTCGAGCCATTAATACATATGAGTCTTGGCACCAGTGGCAGTCAATATATAATCATAGTGTGACTAAATGATTCTCTGCTTTTCAGCGATAGATTTGAAGAATGAGTCTGGTGTTTGTCTCGATTTTTTTTGTTTTTGTTAACAAATATGAAAACATCAAAACCAACAATGTGTTTGTGCGTCTCTAAATACTGTCTGACTTCACTGCTATGTCTGCACCCCCAAGCCCATTGCTTCCTACTGAAGACATAAATCTTAAAAAAAAAAAAATCCCTTTAAAAAAAATGTAAAAAGCCCAGTCATTTTGAAAAACAGATGGGCATTTTAGTTATTTCAATGTTACTCAAATAGAGGAAAATGTGCATTTTATAGGGACTATTTCCAGCTGCTGATTAATACACATTTGATACGCTATTTCCCTTTGATAGTATTTACTGCAGCAGGCAATGTATGTTGGATTGACTCTAAATAAACTACAGTGCCCCTGTTCATGATTATAAAGGAACGTGTCACCAGGTGCAACAGCATGGCCCATTGATGTGTTTTTAATATTACGTTTCCCCCCTGGCTACACTGGAGCTGTAACCGTGTTACCTTCAAAACCACGTCCAGGTAGAGTTTCTGACGGTTTCAAGATCAGTTTGATTTATTCCAAATGAAGAAAACAAATAATAAAAGAAGACACAGAATAAACCACAGTAACAGTTGCAGCATGAACAGTTAAGTAATGATTTTTCGGTTTCTTCAACCTGAATATAAAGTTTGATCGAGCTGAATATCAGCTCTACACAACCTCATTGCACGGAGGTTTCTACAGGTTTGCATTCATGGGTAGAAAAAGAGATTACCAATGCAGTGGCCCCATATGCTATTGCGATTATGGTAGCAAACAGTCAAGACAAAATATGATACTGACCAGGTTCAATACATGTCCAAGAGAAAGGGCCGACCCAAAACTGTAAATACTTGGTGTTGCACTCAATTCAGTAGTTGCTTGCTTAATAAAATTACCGACTTTTTATGACATTATGTTTTTGGATTGTCCGTCCGTACTTTGCGTCTGTCTGAAGTGGTTCAGTTGTCAAAGGTCAAAGGTCACTGTGAACTCACAAAACACGATTTTGGCCATAATTCAAGAATTCACACGCTAATTATGACAATTTCACACAAATAATAGGATAGGATTATGAAGTAATGGCATTTTGCACAAACATGCAACTTGGCTTTCTGGCGAAGGGATGGAACCACGAGGCGCCAATTCTAGTTTCTCTTAACAAAGAGCTACTTAGCTCGGAGACACTGACGTGACTGTTGAAGGGTTCAGTGGAGGTCGTTTCTGTTTTCTTAAGCTCCTCTGAAGATTTCAAATGCTCTTGACCTCGCGGCCTGTTGAGGGAACTGTGTGTTCTAATAAATATGGATGAACAAGTGTTAGCCTTTGCATAGTTGTATCATGGGAAGATCAGCTAGGTCACAGAGATTAGAGTTCCTTATTAATCTTGTTTATAAAGCAGTGTTTCCCACAACTTTCTGACCCCGACAGAGGAGGACAGAAATACTTTATTTTGATGGGATTTTAAGCAAAGAGAAAGACATTATTATTAAATAAATACGCTTGTCATGAGCATGAGGATGATGATGTGATGTGTAAAAAAGTTTAGGCCCGAAACATCAGAGGGGTCAATAGTTTATTCAAAATGTACTGAATGATGAAGGACAGGCTTCAGGCTCGGGGAGAAGTCACTGTGCAACTGCAGCTCCTTCAAGTTTTTATGTAGATTGAGGTTTAATAGAAGTAGAGATACGACGATTAGTCTATCAATTGTCACCTTGGGCTCTAGGATATTGTGATTGTCACTCTTTTCCGATGTTTTATAGGCCAAACGACTAGCTGGATAATCAATAATAATAATAATAATCTGCAGATGAATTGATAATGAGAGTAACTACCCTAAATAGGAGCGTTTTTCACCTGCCATATCAAAACACAGCACAGCAACATATCAACATTCCTTCAATGCTATTACTATTAACTCATTTTGACATGAGGAAGTAGTAAAACAACATCATAGCACGATTTGAGTCACACTACAAGCACCGTGGCCTTATCATAAAGTCATACAATGACATTGCAAATTCAAGAGATTAACCTGACTCACACAAAACATTCATAGCCAGAGAGTAGAGAGCTTTCTGAATGGCAGCAGATTAGTAGTTGGGACAGTGAAGCACAGGAAGAGATGAGGAGGAAGCGTGCGTCTGAATCAACAACTCGTCTGTGAACATGCTGAAACAATGGCACAAAGGACATTCCAACGGATCAATCGAGCGTCGCAGCTATTAGAAGTATCCTGCTCAAGGAGTAATCGTGGCAGAG
The DNA here is from genome assembly GCA_943593645.1 of Bovichtus variegatus. Taxonomy (NCBI): domain Eukaryota; kingdom Metazoa; phylum Chordata; class Actinopteri; order Perciformes; family Bovichtidae; genus Bovichtus; species Bovichtus variegatus. The sequence goes on from CALSCE010009506.1 coordinate 1,908,210, forward strand.
AACTTTTCAAATAGTTAGAACATGATTCAGCGAAGTTTGAAATTCTTGTGCTGTTATGTCCTCAATGTGTTTTTCATTCAAGGATGCATGCAGTTCATTACAACTTGGCTCTTATTTTTAGCCACGTTAGCAGAGGGGCTCCATGGATAGCATACTCCGTTTATACACCACTTTAATCCAGACTAAGAACATCTCAACAACTATGGGATGTACTGCCATGAAATGTTGTACACACATTCTTGGCGTCCAGAGGATAAATCTTAATGACTTTGATGATCTTCAGGATTTTCACTTAGTGCCACCAGCAGGTCACATTTTTCACCTAACCTGTGAAATCTCTAAACATCTGCTCGGTGGATTGGCACATATATTTTGTACAGACATTCTTGGTTCCCCTCTAGCGCCACCAGGAGGTTGACATTTGTGGTTTTGAGTGAAATGTCTCAGCAACTATTAAATGAGTTCTCATCTTGCAAATTTCAATTTGTCAAATACTTTGATTTATGACAAATTACATGCAAAACTATTGCGCTACATTGTTAAGTGCTAATTAGTTGTTGTAATGAATTGAAACAATTGAATTAAGTACTTAGTCGATTCTTTTAAGCCACAACAATCTTTCTATCACATGTGCATACAATATGATAGTACATTTCTGTATTTTTATATCACTTTGAAACACGTTTTTGTCTTTAAGGGTAGGAGGAGGAATCGGCTACACTTGAACATGAAGCTTAGTATGACCAGTAAATAGACAAAAATTATAATTTCTCGTTGTCATGTGACTGAATCTGGCTCCCTTTTAGGTTCTGCTATTAAAAAGTGAGTGTAATCATTTTATTTTTCATGGTTTGTTTAACCACAATGACACAAAGGCCTCCGTGTCAAAAGCTAATTTGCTGCTAATCACAGTATAAGTGACGTTCACAAGTTTGCTTGTTATGCTTTCACTATGTGACAAAGCCACACTGTGGACGCAGATGTTTCATGTGACAAACTAACATAAATTAGAATTTTGAAACACTTCTTATGTTTCTCACGAGCTGCATGCCTTCTAATGTTGTGGACTGAGAGGTTTTTTGCCTGTGTTCTTACTGTGAGATTTTACAATGCAAAGCTATGTTTTCTGGTCACGGTTTGTTGAAAAGGCTGTGTCTTTTACAAGGACTCTATGTGTCTCTGCAGCAGTGGGATCCACAGAGCATTACGGGACATATAATTACAGCTCTGTATGGTCATGTCCCTCTGTAACCTCAGCCAGCCTCCATTTTGGGTTTTCCGCCATTTCACTCACTAAAGTTTAGATAAAACACTTGTTTAAAGACACCAGACATGATTTAAAACCAAGGTGTGTAAGTCCGTGTTTTTGTTTATTCTAGAGGTGAACTGGTTTATTTATTACAGTATCTTAGTGTTAGTGTTTTGTTTTTGTGGACCCTCTGCTTTCTCTGACCATTGAAGCCACAGCCATCCTGCCTGTGGTTTTGGTCTGGAGTGTAAAGGACCAGGCAGCAGTTTGCACTGTGGGTCTGTGTAGGAGAGCGCACAAGCCTCAAACGTGTCGGAGCAATGCAGCAGGAGGAGGAAAGGCCTCCGACTGGCAAGAAGCCCAGCTCAATAAAAAAAAGAGAGAATTTCAGACCACATCAGATTGCACACATCTGCACAAAGAAAACATTTCGTGAATGAAGAAAACAAGGATTATTTATTTGCTTTCTCATCAATGTCCCCAAAGACTGCAGTTACAATCAGTTTGATTCTCTGTGCAGTTAGACTGTTATTATGTTAAATAGTTGGTCATATGCATAACAATGTTTTTGAGTATTAAAGGCTCTAAAAGTATAATTGGTAATTTACAATAGTACAAAATACAAAAATGTATAGCTTTAAAACTATTTATTTATTTAAAAGGTTAAACCATAAAATCATGGCATAGTATTTATTTTGAATTTATTATCATAATATCATATAAATATACCTTTTTTTTCTTTTGTCTGTTCATTTGTAAGGATGGTTGTGTCGCCTGACATTTTGTGGAGATGCCAAAACATAAATAATATATATTATTTACACCCATACACTCTACTCTCAGACACTTGCTCTTATACTGGATTTGTGGAGCTAAAAACCTGTTCTTTTTCAGCTCAAGTATTATCAGTGTTTTTGCAGTTCCCACTAGTTGCAGATAGAGTCAATACAAACTCAGCTCAACGTGTCATTATGTTCTCCAAAACAACAGCGTTACCACGGTGACCTTATCACTCCAACCACTGTGCTCTGGTCTCCATCACCGTGGGGACAGATGGTGTCACATGAGCTCCAGTACCTTCTGACCTTTCGCACGCACACACACGCACACACACACACACACACACACACACATGCACACACACACACGCACACACACACACACACACGCACACACAAGGGTGTGGTCATCTTAAATCGGCTCCTGCTTTCATGTTCACAGACAGTTTTAAATTGTAAAGTTAAATTCTTTGTCTCCTGCCTTGAGATCTTTGGTCTGTTGTTTTCTTTAATACTTGTGTTTTTTGGGCTTTGTGTATAAGTACACATTTTACGTATACAGCATTGCATGTCTTAAGTATTATTTTTATTGGCTGCTGCGAGGTGATATGAAGGGACAATAAAGTGAAGGTTCAAGACAGCGAACTGACCTCAGATCTGCTGCAGATGAATCTGTCGTTGGTTCCCCCTGGAACCTAAACTTGAATGTACGTGAAGGGGGGACCAGGAAAGGGGGGGGACACATACTGCATCCTGTTTTTCTCAGTTGAATAAAGGATCCCAGACCACAAAGACCGAGTGCCAAATGAAAGCTGGCCTGACATTGCCGTAGAGATGACATAGAGTTGACTTGAGGTGATTTTGTTAGTTTTTCCATTACAGCGCCCCTAATTAAACTGAGCTTTGAAATGACTCGAACGCAAGGACAGATTGGCAGGCTGCACAAAGCATCTGTCGTTGTATTTAAGAGCCTGTTGGTAAGAAGTCTTTTGTTGAGGAGGATCCAAATTATTTATTCACATGTTATTACTGGAAAATCTATCAAACCTGTGGGACAGATCTGCTGAAATGACTATAAGATACAGTCGCAGAATAAGGGCTCGAATAAAGACAATTTAACGGACAAAAGAAACAGACGTTGAAAAGGTGTGCAGTGTGTTGAAGTTCAAAAGGTCAAAAGTTCAAGAATTTTCTCTTCACTTGCTTCAATCTTGCAGATAGCAAACACTGCAGAGCTCACTCAGCGAAATTCAGACTTCCAAGACCTGTGCAATGTCTCCCCCTCCTCTCTCCCTCGCTAGATCATCCTTTTGTCACGCAACTCCCCCGAGAACTGTCAACTGCATTTAAGCTGCCAAGAGTTTTCCACTGAAAAGCTTTTTCCAGTGTGGGGGTTCAGCTTCTGTGGCAGAATACCACCTTTTACCGTATACGATGTCTTTACTGTAAACAGAGGGGAACGTGTTGATGTAGGCGTTGTGAGTGTTCTCTGGATTGACGGTTGATAATGTGGCAAAATTGATGAACACCGTGAAATACGTGGGTGTGTTTTCTGGAAGTTTAATGTGCGTTCTCACATTACGTTTTTGGGTGTGGCATGCAATTGTTTCTCCGAGTCCCCAGTGTTTTGCTACGGGTCTCTGCCCCCCTTCCCCCTCTCTCAAAAACCAGCCATCCACCTAACATGAGGCATAGCAGCAACCGTGTGCCAGCCTCACTGCGGTCTCACTGCCGAACCCGTCCTGCGCGCCAAGATGAGAACCCAGATGCAAAGGATTATGGGTTTTTATTTTCAGTTTACAGTAACTCTGGTTTAATGTGAGGGTGGGATGGAGAGGAGGGGGAGACAGAGAGAGGGGACTGCGGTCGGTGTGTCACTTAGAGGACTCTGGCTAATATATTCCAGTTTCTGTCTGTTTCTGCCCTCGAGCAGTTTTATAGATTTGTTTTTCTAAGAACTGAACCGTAAATTTGCGACGCAAACCTTTGTCTCTCCTCTTCTGTGGAGGGTATGTTTTGATACCCCTTATGATCACAATCAGAGGGTGATCATTTAAATTTCCTTAAGGCTGCGATACACACCACAACTTTAGAGGCCAACTTTTGAGTGTAATGGTGCACAACAATGCTTTAATCATGTGCAGTGTGACCATCTTGTTGCCAGGAAACATTTGAGTTGATTTTTGTTCTTTGGTCTTTCCTTCTTTGTCTGTTGCTGGACGTTTTCCCAGTCTATGATGCTCACAAACAAAAGTTTCTCATCTAGTTTTTCATGTCAAGGACCCCTTGAAGGGGCCTGCAGTCAGCCACAGACTCCTGTTTACTACGATTGTGTCTCAGGGAGCTCAATTGGATTTTACTTTGCAGAGAGCTCACTTTGGGTGGGCAGAGCACTTGGGAGTAAAGTCTGATACAAGAGCAATGACTCTTCATTTCTGCTCTCTCGTTGTTTTAATGGCATTATAATAGCGTTTAACAGCTCCTTATCCTTCCCTTTGGGATCCACCGGTCGATTAAATCACTCACTGATAGATTGGAAAGGCTGCTTTTATTTTGAAACTGTCTTCCACCCCAGTGACTGATTACCTCATTAAAACTTTTATCTCAATAATGTATTCAGATTACTGTCATTTGCTTAAAGATTCACATTTATTTTTGCACTGCTATGACAAACTTCAGGAAATGTATATCGTGTTTAAAATACAAGTGTATAAAGAACACCTGCCTTCATTTAAACAGCCTTCCAAGTTTCTTGATTTTGTTTTGAAAGTATTCCCAGAAGTTATCTTTAATGTTTTTCAATTATAATTGAATGCCTCTTATTTTACATTATACAACAATATCCAGTTCCAGTTTTGTTTTCGATTATGCTCTCTCAATGGAAAACACGCTCTCTGCTCTAACCCTACAACCATCATTGTCCAGTTAGCCTGTTTTATTAGTGACCTTATTAGGAATCTTTTTTTTACATCAAACATTGAACTGTTGTGGGGATTTGGTGCTGATATTAGAGTGATTTATTATCAGGCTAGCATGAAACAAGCAATGAATTATCCGCAGTGTAATTCATACTTCTAAGACACACAAGAAAGCAATGCACCTGCAGGATAGTGCGTCATAACTCTAGAGCAAGACGATCTATACTGTTTCACTATGTTGTCGTTCTTTGGAGCCTCGTTGACTTTGGTTGGAGTTTTAAAATAGTGCAAATAATAAAAGCATTTTAAGTTTTTATGTTATTGATATCTGGAATCTGGAAGTACATGCTGGAGTCAGCAACGCCAAGAGAAGAGCTCT
>CALSCE010009506.1:1926957-1966676 GCA_943593645.1 Bovichtus variegatus
TATATATAAATATATATATATATATATATATATATATATAAATAAAATAAAAAAAGTAGTAGCAGATATTTATTTTTATATACATAAAGTCAAAAAAAGTGAGTTTTCAGTGTTTAAAGTGTTGATTTTTATACTGGTCTGATAGACATCTGTGATAATACTGGTAGTTGTACTACAACTACTACTAATGTACTACACCAGTGATTCCCACCCAGAGTACTTCTGCAATTACCAGTGTGTACGTGTGCTGCTCCTCTATCCTGACGGACAGGTCGATTTGTCAATCACAAGGTAGCCACGCCCTAAAACATACCCTGCTTTATAGTCTATTTAACTCTGAATGGGACCATCATTTACAAAATGAGCTCCACGCTGTATTGAAGAAAACTTGAAACTAGTAATTAAGACCATAAAACCTTCATGAAAATGTTTACTGAGGCAATAAATCTAGTTAGAAGTAGGGTAATTTTCTTATTGACTTCTACACAATCAGACTTAGTTTTCGCCTCCTGCTGTCCATGAGAAAGAATGCAAGTTTAAGGCACTTCCACATTGGCTTCACTTTTAACACCTGGAGAATATGTTCACTTCTTTTACAACGTCTATGATCAGATCAGAAAACACTACGATGAGTTCTAAAGGGCATGGGCATGCAATTTATTTTCATTTTATTTATTTAGAGGAGAAAAAAAAAACAAAGAAAAAAAGCAAACTTGTGGAAGCACCATCCTACAGTCTTATCTGAACGCTCAGATAACTGCACACCTTGGTGCATTGACTATTTTCCACAAAGCCAGGTCTGTTATAAAAATGTGTTTCTCATCCACAGCTCGCTGCACCAAGGAGTGTGTCCACGGTCGATGTGTCGCCCCAGATCGTTGCCAGTGTGAGGGAGGCTGGCGAGGAGACGACTGTTCCAGCGGTATGAATCAGCCTTTTCCCCTCGCTCAGACATTTCCTCATTCTCTCTCTCAGTTGCTTTTTCTCCCGTCACTTTCCCCCTCCCACTCCTCTCTTCAGGTGCACACAGAAATAAACTCGACATGCACAACAGGAAATGACAACTGGCCATTAGTGAAGTGGCTGATCTTCACATACACCACTCCACACACAGAAGGCCTTTCCAATGGAAACAGCAAGGGAGCATTACCACATCCACAGCAATGAGTCATTAATGTCAGCCTCAGTCCAGAAAACTGTTCATTAGACCAGAAGGAGCTGCACCACCACCTCTCACTCGGTTACTTTTCAACATTACCAATAACTCAACTTTTGAGCTGCTTTTCTAATTAAAGTCGAGTAAGTAAAACAAGGTATAAAACAATCAAGTGTAATAAAAGTGAAACTTCTGACAAAGTCCTACTCAAATAAAAGTAACAAAATGGCATGAAAGCAATAAGTTATGAATTAAATACTGTGATAAACTGAAAGTAGATACAGTCCATAAAAAACGGAGACATTAAACCTGCTCCTTCTACCCGTGATGACGTGTTTTACAAAACTAAAGTCAGCAGAAAAGGTTATATAATAGTTATTCAAAAGCACCAACTCAGAACAGTGAGTCAAACCCAGTTTGTCTTGTCTGAAATCTCCTTAAATTTGATCGTCCAAACAACATAGTGTGAAACCAGAACCACATTTTGCGGGGCTGCTGTCCCCCTCACCAAAATGAAGTTTTCCACTACCTTCAGCCCGTTTCATCGCAGTCAGCTGGGTCAATAGTACACAGCCCTCCTCCATTTTTTCCCCCCTATTCCTCTGCAAAGAGAAGGAATTATAGCTTTAACGGGTAGTGGTTGATGTCTTGACAGGGGGATGATGGGAAGGGGAAATGGAAAATGTTACCCCTCTCTCTCTTGCATGGTCCAGTTTTCCCTGTCTCTCCTTACACTCCCTCCTCTAACCCTCACTTAAATTTTCTTTCTTTGACTTCACTCTGCTCCTTTCCCTCCTTCCTCCACCTCCTCCTCCTCCTCCAGCCTTGGCTCCCCTTTATCGTCCTATAATGGAGTCTTTTTTGGCAGAATAAGCCCTGATACTTCCTGGATGCCTGTGTGTTGAGCTCTCCAAGTATGGGAAAGACGAGAGGGGACTGAGGTTTTCATACTGATCACTTTTAGGACTGTTTGCTCATGAATATGGAGAATACAAGAGGGGAGGGAAAGTAAACTCTAGATTCTTTGTTCCATACCAGAAAGAAGGTGACAAAAACCAGTGGAAGTAGTATTCAGGTCCTTTAATTAAAAGTGCGAATACCACACAGTGAAAAGACTACACTACAAGTAAAATAATTGCAAAGCCTTATTTAAGTAAAGTATGTTATAATCAGCATAATGTACTTTAAGTTTGAAAAGTAATGAGTCATTCTGCAGTAAAATGTTCCCAGTGTCTGTGTTTACCGTGATGTTTTTTGATGACTATCACTGCTGCATTATGATGCATTTTACTGCTGTAGTTGTTTAAGGTTGTGCTCATTTTAACTCCTATTCCAGCTGATCCAAGAGGGGTTTTAAATTGTTTATTTAGCTTAAGCAGTAGAATAATTGACTGAACACAAAAGGAACACTTCATCCTTTAGTTTATGAGAAAAATTTAGAATCACCAAATTTGGAGATGCATGGTTTTCACTGGACAGGAAGGGTTTTACAAATTCGTAAAAAAGTAACTAAAGCCGTCAGAAATTTAGCGAAGTAAAACGAACAATATACATTAGTTTTGTACTTAAATACAGTAAAGTACAGTACTTGAGTAAATGTACTCCATGTATTCCACGGACTAAAATAGAGGCGGAGTGGGAGAAAATAAAAAATGGGAACATGGTAGTAATGACAATGATTGAGGTAAGAGAAAAGCAGGAATGTGGCTCATTGGGAGTTACAAAATGTCATGTCAAAGTAGTTAATGCTTTACGTAAGCCCCGTTTCAAAACACATTTTGATAGCGATGCAGAGAGCTGGAATCAAAAACGAGCAGCGAGGGTTGTTTAGATATCCAGGAGATTAAGTGGACTTTGTAGGCAAGCAAAACCCAAACCTCCGTTTTAACAATTCTCAGGGGAAAAAGAAGAATTTTCCCACAATCCCAGTGTGCATTCCTAATAAAAGATGGTAAAGAGATGCCAGTTCTGAAGCGTGTGTCAATCAGTGGGTTTACATGCATGCAGTATTACAGATACTGGTCTGTATCACTGGAGAAGTGACGTTAATCATAATCTGAATGGATGCATATTCATATCTCAAACACTTAAGTTAGCTTTTATTATTTAGGAAGTCTCATTGAGATGAAGACCTGAAAGCACAAGTTCAGTGAGTGTGTGGTCGTAACACTGTGATGAATAATCAAACCAGCTGGAGGTCACTGAACTATTATCCACAGATGCAAAGAGAGAAGTTGGCACCGAAGGCTCCTTTGCTGTAAAACTTGTCAATTTTAGGTCGATCAATGCTCGTAATAAAAAAATTAATCAAAGTTAGACACATTTAAGATCACATAAGTGCATTAAAGCTTGGGTAGGTAACAGTGGAGAAGCCAGCAAGAGTAGGCTGGATTTAAAAATGATCCAACTAAAAAACCCAGCCCAATGTTGCCAACTCTTTTCCAATGAAAGTAGTTAGCAGCACTAGTTGCAAAAGCTGCTAAATCTAGCGAAAAAGTGCCTCCAAAGCCCCCCCAAATGTATTATTATCAACGTAAACAACAAACATGGCTATTGTTAGCACTCACATGTGCACGGGCAGAGTGCACGCAGGTAGACGGACAGGCAGGCCGGCCGACTTGGACTTATTCTAGTCCTGCGGCAACCGCCGGATTTCTCTTTTTTTTCCTCAGAGCATTTGATTTATTGATTGCTGTCGGGATGTAAAGAGAATTTCAACAAATATAACCAAAACATTTTTCTAAAATACATTACCCACCCTAGCTTTAATGAATAAACACACTCAGCAACACTGTTCGAGAGGAGGATGTCTGTTTACATGCAGATAAACAAACACATGGGAAGAGTTTTCTTCACTGGAGGGCTTGAACTCTGCCAGCTGGTTGTTAAAAGAAATATTAAAAGTTAAAATCACACATCAAAACTCATCTACTGTCTGGATGGGTTGGCTTCTCAGTTCTTACACCGACAGTCCTGCAGACCCTTCAGTAAATATGCCCTGCTGTCCTGGAGAATGTCTGTGTAAACATAACTGCTGCTCCAGCTGAGTTTCTCATTAGTCAACGGGACAGAAATCCAGCAGAACCCCTCTCCAATGCCCGCACAGAACAAATGAAGGTATGATTCATTTAAACAAAAGAGAGGCAAGAGTCCTGCTCCACGTTAGTGCAATAAACACAACTTGTAATCCATGGCAGAGCACTTTTCTCCAGGCCAAATTTGGCTCTACTCTACCCCACTCTGTGTAATTATTGTCAAAGCAGTCCTTGTACTTTTCAAAGCTGTGGCAGGGCATATGTGGAGAAGAGGCAAAGGTAGCGGGGGGGGGGGGGGGGGGGGGGTAAGGTCACATGACGTGTAGCTCAGGCCTTGGTGAATGTCTGCTGCTCACATGAAGAAAGATGACTCACAGAGGTCAGCATGAAATTGTTGGAATTGTTTTTAGCTTGAAAGAAGACAACGGACGTCCATCCGTCAGTGCTATTGGATATCACATATTCTTGTTGATGTCCAATGTACAAGACAGTCAAAAAGGTATTGATGAGAAATTTGAAGAATGCACCCATGACCAATCTGGGTTCTCATAACGCGACCCAGTGGACTGAGATCTCATCATGAAATGAAATCCAAACCGTGTGCGAATCTCCACTGCACACAAACGCCCCTCCCAGAGCCAATCCTCAGGCTTCTGTAAAATTAACCATTTAAAACTCGTCCATCTTCTGAGCTCCATGCAAATCTCCCTGCCAATTCAAAATTATTTGTTGGTAATATGACACTCCTGGGGTAAAGGGCGAGATTTGAACGTGGAAGCTTTAGGGACATCCACAGTAATGTGTGGAAGAGTGGGTTTTTAATGTCACCCCAAAGCACTCTTCTCTTGTTTCTGTTCCGTTATTTGTCTCTGTATTGTGAATGTAATCATGTTGGTTTCTGTTTATTTGTTTCTCATGACATCCTACATATATAACTGGACACCAGAGTGTATGGGAGGAAAACAGAACGGACAGAAAGGATCATACATGCACTGTATGCAAGTTACAATAATCATGAGTAATCTTATTTTGGTTCAGTGTTTTTATTTAATTTTTTTTCCATTTCCAGCTTTGCAGAGTAGGTTTGACTCAATGTTTAGAGTAGGAGGCGCATTACTGGAAGCTGACTGGTTTGGAGCTTTGGAAAATGTGGGCAATGAAAGTGAGAACCTCCTTAATAAGAACGAGTGTGGCTGTTTAACTGCACGAATCGTGGTGGTGCTGGAAAAAACAACAACGTTCTGTGTAAATACATTTAAGAAAAAGCGAAGAGTTGCCCAATGTAAAGGTGGATTCATTGTTTTGTATAGTACCTTGAAATATCAAAATTTGGAGATTAATATTAAATAAAAGCCCATCCCATAAACCAAAGCTCAATTTTGCATGAATACACCAAAAATAATGCGGAGGTCTGTTCAGTGTCTTGGCGAAACAGCAGTCAGGATCAATATTATTCTCTATAAATCAATAATTAACAGTTTTCCTGTTACCTTTCAGCCTGTGATGACAAACACTGGGGGCCAAGCTGCAGTCAGCAGTGCAAGTGTGAGAACGGAGCTCTCTGCGATCCCGTCAAGGGGACGTGTCAGTGTCTTCCGGGGTTCATAGGACGCTACTGCGAGGAGTCCTGTCCAGCGGGCACCTTCGGGACGGGCTGTCTGCAGAGGTGCAAGTGTGGCACCGGAGGATCCTGCGATAAAGCAACGGGAGAGTGTTTATGTCGGGAACTATTCACTGGGACTTTGTAAGTGCACAATTATAAATATAGATAAAAAAGAGCATTGCATATTAACAAAAACACGGTATTGGTCTTGAAAATAGGACCAACACAGACATTGTTTTAACATTTACAATCCGTTTCTTTTACTCCAAAAATAAATGTAGTATTTTGGAATAGTTTTCCTCTTCACTGAAATTTAGATTACGTACGGATTATTTTATACTAAAGTCAAAATACTTATTCGTACATCAAGGAGCAATTAGAGGCAAACAGATTTACAAATACATAAATAAGTCAACAAGACTAAGTTAACAGCCATACTGCTCTGAGCTCAGTGACAATGTAACATGCTGATGTATAGCAGGATGCTAACATAGTATTGGACAAATTCAGATTTTGACCTGATGATGGCGCTACAGGAAAAATCAGAGGATCACCAACATTATTTAAATTCATCCTGAGAGGAACATGAATGTCTGAACTAAATGTGATGGCAATCCATCCAATAGTTGTCGAGATATTCGTGTCTGAACCAAGCAGACATCCCTAACGTCATGCCGCTAAGCGTAGAAACAATTGACAGAATGTCTTTTTTGGTACGAGCCATTTTCAGATTATGTACCGGTAATTTGTTTCATTAGTTGATACCTCATTACACTTGACTTCATTATCTTAATTTTCTCAGGAGGTCTGTCAGTTCTTCCCAAGTTATTTGTTTCCACAACTTAATTTTAAGATGGAAAAAAGACCCTAGTGTACTTCACTACAGTCCATGAGTCATCTGTTACACCCAGTTTTTAGATGCCCCTGAGGATGAGTAAGCAATGAACGTTCTTCCCCACTAAATATGAGTGGAAACTCTTGTACTGCCAATGTGAACACATAACATCACTTTGCGCTAAATAAGAAAAGGGGGCTTGGCAACAATGATTATTGGATAAAGCTCCTTGATGGTGTGTGTTTTTTTTTTTTTTTATTTGTTTTTTTTTTAAGTCTGTCCATATAATTTCACCTCAAGGGTGTATTAGAAAATATAATATCCCAACATTGAGTTCTACTAAAGGTAGTTTTAGCCAAGTAATCCGATTACTTGAAGACGCATCTCAACTGTGCTGATTATTCCCACAAAGTTGTTGTTATGCCAAGCCTTTTAGGAATCACAGAGCTACTGTTATTTATTTATTGCTCTCTCCTTTTGAGTGCTTTTCGTCAGACTAGTTTAGGAGAATATAAAAATTGTATTTGTTTGTATTAATTGTTAAATGCCGTCTATAAAAAGGTAATTATGTTTGTATAGAATTGCCCTAGATTTAATGGATTTCATTAGCACTATAGATATTTCTTTTTCTCAGTGAGGTATAGACCCAATCACCATTGCGTTACCTCTTTCAGCGATAGTGATTTAACAGACATTTAATTAAATAAAAATCTTTGAGATTACTTTTAAATTTAAAAAGAAAAATGACAACTTTTGCAGAATTACATTATAATATTGTATTATTGATGAATTAATGTGTGCATCCCTTTATTGTTGCTGATGGTAAATTTGGGACACATTTTAATTACTTTACATACGGGGAATTTCCCCTGTGATATTCTATATTAATACATCGCAATTTATCTGTGTATTATATTTTGGATTATTAATCTGAATCTGCAAAGAAATCAATGACTAAAGTTATCAGTTAACAAGGAGTAAAAAGTACAATATCTGCCTTTTAAAAATTGTAATAGAGTAGAAGAAAAAGGAAATCTCAGGTAAAGTAGAAGAACCTCAAAATCCTATTTAAGAGCAGTACTTGAGTAAATGTACTTAATACTACATAAAAACTAACTCTTATTTTGTCCTTTTTTTTTTTTTTTTTTTAAACTATAAAACGAAACAGTTACTTAAGTCGTCAGGAATGTCCCTGGAGGACACACGTGTTTCTGACTGTAGGTCCATTAAACTGTTATTAAGCATCGGCTCCATCCTCTTCCCCCCAGCTGTGAGAAGGCTTGCCCCAGGAAATGCCAGGCACGATGCCCCTGCCAGAATGGTGGCATCTGTAAAGGCAAAGGGATCTGTGATTGCCCACCTGGATGGACGGTAGGTTTTCAACTTAAAGCTTGCCCTGACACTAAACTCTATGTTATCTGTGGCGTTTGCCAGATGTTGAAGTAGCCTTGTGCTATTTTCCAGCTGGCTCTAAACTTTGGACAAAGTCTTATTTCTTAAGACATTTTGAAGGCAACCTGTCATCTCTGGAGACATGCAGATGCAAGGTTTTCCACGAATAAAAAAAAAAGAAATCCTCATAAGGTTTCTTTGTTTTTGGAAAACATACGAAAGGAGAAATTATTCTAATCCCAGAGAGAAATCTAAGATTATTTTCTGAGTAACTGTAAATTGTAAAGTTGTGATGTTGGTGTCCCTTTCCAGTTTTTCAATGATGCATCTGCGTTTACTTGGCATTTCTTTCTGCCTCAAGGCTTTTTCCCCTCGTTACTCTGCAGGGTGCAGTTTGCACACAGCGATGTTCAGAGGGAAGGTTTGGACAAAACTGTGCTGATGAGTGCGTCTGCCACAACAGGGGCAAATGTGACCCCGAAACCGGGCAGTGCCAGTGTGCTAAAGGTTTCACTGGTAACAGGTGTGTATGTTTAAAGTGTTTTATAAGGCTGCTCTCGACTGTTATTGTGCACAGGGCCTTTTCTAAAAAGTCCATTCAAGGGACACCTTTTTTCTCCATTGCAAGTGAAGCAACAAAAAACAAAACGGTTTTAAAAAAGGGACATATTATGCTCATTTTCAGGTTCATACTTTTTATTTTGGGTTTCTACAAGTGTTTATGTGCGTTAATGTAAAAAAAAAAAAAAAACAACCCCACATTATTCTTCTCATACAGTCTGAATATACCTGTATTCACCCTCAAAAAAAAAACACAGTGTTGCCTTATTTCACAGTTTGTGGGTTGGTAGGCACTCAAGATACCCAAATGCACATGAACAAGCACTGAAAAGTTAGTTTTTCATGATACGTCTCCTTTAAGACTGCATTTGAATGCCTAAGAAACCTTGGTTCAGTATTTTGTCTTCCTCATACACTTGATGTCCTTTGGTAAGCATCACAGCCAGACAGGGTTGGTTAATATGAGCATGTTGTGTGCAGTTAACTGATGTCTGATTGCATGATTTGTCACATTTGTCTGAACTGTCAAACCATTGCAGAGTTTATGTCAAATAGAATAAACGTACTATTTAACACCAGACAAAAACAAGTACAGCCTTGGCCAACATCAAGACTGACTAACCACAATATAAAATGGAAGTTTAGATTCGGGTTGTGTGCGAAGAGACATCAGACTCGCATTACTTTCCATTTTGTCCAGCTCCTGTTTCTATACAATCTTCTGTGTTACTGCCCTCAGGTGTAATGAGGAGTGTGCTGCAGGCACTTATGGTCAGGACTGTAAAGGTGCGTGCGATTGTGCCAACGGTGCCCGCTGCTACAACATTGATGGAGGCTGCCTGTGTGAGCCGGGCTTCAGTGGTCCACACTGTAGGGACAGGATGTGTGCACCCGGCAAATACGGCATGCACTGTGAACGCACTTGCCTCTGCCAGGACAAACACACACTCAGGTGAGTGGATTTTGTCAGAAGCAGGGGTTTAAGCTATTTAAACATTTATCCGAGGCAGTGCTACCCCGAGTGTAAGAAATCTAATTTGGTTGAGCAAAACCTCAGTGACTGAAGTCAAAGAAACACAATTTTCGGCAAGTTAACGGGACAGCCGCAATGTTTTTTGTCAGCCTCTCAAATATGGATATTTCCTGCTTTCCTATTTTTGTTCCTTCATATATGAAACTGAATATTTTCATATTTAAAACTTTAGGTTTTAGACTGGCAAAACAAGCCATTTAATAAAAGGACATCACCTAGGACTTTGAGAAACAGGGATGGACATTTCTCATTATTTTCTCACATTTTATAGACCAAGCGATTAATCGGGTAAATAATCTGCAGATTAAATCGATAATCAAAGTTATCATTAGCTGCAGCCCTACTTTCAATAAAGCTTGAATCTTACCTTCTTACAGTCAAAATCTTTTCTAATCTTCAACACCACATGATAAGCTCATTGCAGTGAGTCAGTAAAACAACAAAGGAGATTTGGTGGTTTGCCCCCTTCTGGACAGGGCTAACATTAGCTACCTGGTAACTGGCATTAGCACTAAATTGTTCTAAAAAGATTTTCACACTGAAGGTCAGCAGGCTGGCTTACTGGCTAATAGTTGGTTTAAATTAAGCACGGTTTAGCTCATTTTTAGCTTTAGAATAGAAGTTCTTTGTAGTTGGTCACAAGTCAGTTAGGCTTCTTAATACTGACGCTAGCTCCTAGCTCCTCACACACCCATGTTAAACCCACACAGGTGTTGTCATTGACCTGATTAGACCTCCTCTCAGGACTGTGTGGGCGTGTGCAGACTGTGCTTGATTGACATCGCCCTCTCTCTCCTGTTGCACCTGTGGTGGTAACTGGGTGATTGGGCAACTAATCAACCAGAATAATTGGAAACACCTGTGTGGGTGTTGATGTTTGCTAGTTAGCTTAGCTATGTCTTCAGATCCTTTCGTTTCACCAGCTGAGTTTTAGTTTTTTCAACCAGTGATATTATTTCTGACTTCAGAACAGCTCCGTCTGTCCGGAGGTAGGTCTGTCAATAAGAAATACATGGTAGAAGTAAATACACATATCCTAATAACAACTAGAAGGGCATTCCAAGGCCAAATGCCCTTGGCAATGAAAAATATTTAGTATCTGCCCCGTGATTTGGATTGGTTTTTAATTTGAATGGGTTCTTCCTTGTCCATGCTACACCCTTCCACCAAGTTTCATGAAAACCGGGTCAGCAGTTTTCATAATCCCGCTGACAGACAGACAAACGGACAAAAAGACAAGCAAACCAAACTGAAAACATAACCACCTTGGTAGAAGTAATATTTTAGGAACCCACAAATTGCTAGAGGGTTCAGTACGAGTATGAACAAAACTTTATCAACAGTTATAAATCATTTTCAAACTGAACTGACTGTACTGTACCACCATTGTCACTGACCGACCACATCCAAATCAATCAACAATTATCAGTGCTGCCTCACTAGTTTCTTTGGCAGAGTCAGCGCTTTCTCACTGTTTTCAGGATTTCTGTAGCGATTTTATCTTATTTACCTCTTATTTCCTTTGTCCAGCTGCCACCCAATGAAAGGAGAATGCACATGCCACCCAGGGTGGGCAGGACTGTTCTGTAACGAGACGTGTGCTCACGGTTTCTACGGTCATGGCTGCCTGGAGCCGTGTCTGTGTGTGAATGGAGGGGTGTGTGACAGTGCCACCGGACAGTGCCAGTGTGCCCCCGGGTACACGGTGAGTGGTGGAGTTTAGCGTGATTTAGTTAGGAATCAGTGGAAGAATTAATAAATGACGTTTGTGAATCAATTGCAATTTATGTGTGTCTGTCTCACCTGTTATCTGCCTTCTAGATTTATTATTGAAGGTAATATATTTTATTATTGCAGGGGGTTCACTGTGAGAGTCTATGTAAAAGTGGAACCTATGGCAAGAACTGCTCCCTGGAGTGCTCCTGTGAAAACTTCGTCGACTGCTCGCCAACTGACGGGGCTTGCTTCTGCAAAGAGGGTAAAACAAATGTTCACACACTGTTAAAGAGGAAATGTTTGATTGCTCGACAGTCAATTCTCAACCTACTGACACACTGATGAATGCATGACTGGAGCCAAATTGGTGAAATAGCTTTCTATGAAACATGGTTGACAGTCCTTCGTGTGTCTGCAGGCTGGCGTGGGCCGGACTGCTCCACCCCCTGCTCTGAGGGAACCTGGGGCCCAGGATGCAACGCCACCTGCCATTGCGCCAACAGGGCAAAATGTAATCCTGCAGATGGATCCTGCGTCTGCACAGCCGGTTGGCAGGGTGCGCGCTGCGACCAACCGTGCCCGGTAAATGATATGTGGCTTTAAAGCTTGACCCATTTGTTTATGTCGTGTTTGGTGGGATCCATCAAATAATCTAAAACCAGACAAAAACTTTTTTTCCGTTTATGGCATGTTTGTTTTTATATGGCAATTCCTTTAATCCAAGACAGTTTTCTCTTTTAGGAGACAATATATATAAAAAATATATCTAATGTATACATATAATCCTACTAATTGTACTCTACACATCACTCTGCACAATGAGTAGAAGGTGGGTGAACTCTAGGGTGATCTTTTAAAAATGCAAACAACCACCAATACAGACAATAATCTGTGTTATTTCCTGAAACTTGCTTCACTTTGATGTATACTGTATCAACAATTTAGGTCATAAAGATTTTTGTCAGTCAAAAATAGGTAATCTGCAAATAAAAAAGCAGGTAAAATAAAGAAAAGAAATTTTTGTGCCGAAGATGCTCGATATACGTAGGAAAATATAAATATACTTTAGATACATGCATAGGAAAATATACATGCATACTAAAATAACGTGAAATAAAAATTTTTTAAAAAGTATAAATAATGAATGAAATAAATGGAGGCGCAAAAGGAAAAATTAGGGTGCAATGTTTTAATGAAAAGATCCGTTTTAACGTGTGAAACTTCTTCTCTGTTTGCCTCCCCAAGCAACAGAAAATGTCCTGGACTCAAGCCACAGCATTGCATGAGAACACATGCCACTTTGTAGAATACTACCGACTATAGGAGATAAAAACAATTCACTATACATGTATACTATGTCGAGGGGACTGCTATCTTTGTTAAGCCCTAATGCACAAATCATAAGTGTGATAATTATCCGGAACATGTCCGTTCTGATTGGACAGTCTGTAGAAATGTTGTCCAGCGTTTCATCCCTTACTTCACCCTCTGTACGCTTTAATCTGTGCTTTGGACGTGTGCCCCTCCTCTCTCTGCCGTGCCAACCCACCAGGCTGTCTATACAACGACACATTGCCAGTGTAGTATTTTGTCTGACTCTGACTGAGCTGGCCGAACGTTGAAGAGATTCCCCTGACAATTCTTTGCCCGTTGGCATTTTCTCACATGTGCAGATGGGCACGTTTGGGCCAGGCTGCCTGAAGAGGTGTGATTGTGTTCATGCCGATGCCTGCCAAGCTACCACCGGGGAGTGCCACTGTCTGCCAGGTTGGTGGGGTAAGTGATGACGTCCTTCTTGTGTCGCCGCCTTGGCTTTGGTACCACAGATAAGTCTGGTCTAACGGCAGCTAGGACCATGGTGGAGTTTCTGGAGTGGAAATCTACTTTGTGGCAAATAT
The DNA here is from genome assembly GCA_943593645.1 of Bovichtus variegatus. Taxonomy (NCBI): domain Eukaryota; kingdom Metazoa; phylum Chordata; class Actinopteri; order Perciformes; family Bovichtidae; genus Bovichtus; species Bovichtus variegatus. Next base: position 1,940,187 of record CALSCE010009506.1, read on the forward strand.
TTCTTTAAATTATCACATATTCTGTATGTTAAAACCAAACCTGCAAACTAACTAGTAACTAAAGCTTAATCTAGGTGAGTAAAAAGTACAATATCTCCCTCTCAAATGTAGTGGAGTAGAAGTATAAAGTAGCATAACATGGAAATACTCAACTTTAGTACAAGTACCTTAAAATTCCAGGAAAGTATTTAAAACAGTCTTTGCTAGCAACTATGAATATAAGTGAACTTAATTATGTTTATCTTAATTATGAACCAAGTTTCAAGTCCCTGCTAATTTTTCATACCGTTATAAAATGAATGGAAACCAATGTCTTTGTGGATGGAAGGAAATCAAACGTATGTTACGCTATGCATCAGTCAGTACACACAAAGTGTAGTTAATGGACTGAAAAATGCACTTACAGATTATTAAGGAAGCATTCTTCACATTGACTATTTTTCCTTTTGATAGTTGAATATATTTTACTTGTTACATTTGCTTACTCCTATTGAAGTACATTTATGAATGCGGGACTTCTACTTGGTTGGAGGATATGTCCATTGTGATATTGCCAATTTTACTTGGATATGAATACGTCTTATAACACACTGAGCCTGCACTGCTTCTTTCATCCACTCTCCATTTTCTCCCTCAAGGTTCTCGCTGTAGTGAGCCATGTTCAGAGGGCCTGTGGGGGCGCCACTGTAACCAGACCTGTTTCAAGCATTGCCCCAACAGTGACACGTGCTTGAGGGAAACTGGAGCGTGTGTGTGTCGCCCAGGATACTGGGGAGTCACCTGCCAGAACAGTGAGTGTTGTTTGCAAAAATCACTTCAGAGGAAAGTGTACTGGATTGACTGTCATGGCTCACTCTTTATCTGTTTCTTTCCCAGAATGCAGAGCTGGTGTGTATGGTGACCAGTGCAGTATGTCATGCCCGTCCTGCGGCCAGTCGTACCGCTGCCACCACGTGACAGGAGAGTGTGACTGCCTGCCTGGACACACGGGACCCAACTGCGATCAAGGTTGGCATCAATAATTATAAAGCCATGTGCAAATCCTCCAAAGTCATTTAATACATAAGCACATAGATGTTACAGAAATCTCCTACATTCACTCTCAATATAGTCTCAGCGCAGGTCATTTTACACATGACATTGTGTGTTTTACAGTTTGTCCAGATGGCTACTACGGCAAACAGTGCGCTGAGGTTTGTGTAAACTGTGCAAACAACTCTACATGCGACCACCGGGACGGTCACTGTGAATGTTTGCCTGGCTGGACTGCTACCGACTGCTCCATACGTGAGTGCATCTCCATAAAGCATCTTCATAAAGCAGCTACAAAAGTCACAACAACACATCGTTTTTTTCATGAAAATGAAGGTTTTTTTCACATTCACGCTTTTTTCATGAAAATGAAGGTTTTTATTGATATTCAAGCTTTTTTCAAGAAAAAATTTAGTATTTTTTTCACATCCAAGTTTTTTTTTTACAGCCAAGCTTTTTACATCAGGGGTTCTCAAACACACACAAAATGAAATTTAAGGTGAAATTTGAGCGCACAAGTCGAGCATTATTTTCCTTGCACCGTAGTTCGTCACCTTTGTGTAATACAGATGTTATGATGTGATATGATGTGATGTGATGTGATGTGATGTGATGTGATGTGATGTGTGATGTTATGTGTACCTTGTGTTTTCCAGCCTGTAGTTCAGGTCGTTTTGGTCCGTTCTGCACTCAGACCTGCTCCTGTCCAACCAACCTCATCTGTGACCGACACACGGGAGACTGTGTCTGTGAAAGTGAAGGAGATGACTGTAAACAAGGTATAGATACAAACAGGTTTCCCCATGAATATAGGCGCCAATACATTGACTCTCACTCTCCTCTTTTGCCTGTATTAACCCATTGAGATTGAAATCAGCATTTTTTCCTCAGAAGAAGAGGATAACAACGTCATGCGTTGTTATCCTCTTCTGTCCTTGTGCCATCTCTGAAAGCTGCTGTACTCCATTTCTCGTTCCACTTCCTGTTTGGCAGACTCGTCTGTGCAGTCGGGGAGCGTTATGGTGCCCCTTCCCCCTGGTGAGCGGGAGTCGTGGGGGGCCATTGGCGGTATCGTCGTGCTCGTCATCCTGGTGGTCCTGCTGCTGGCTCTGCTGCTCCTCTACCGCCGCAGGCAGAAGGACAAGCAGAACAACACGCCGACGGTGTCCTTCTCCACCAGCCGCACGGTCAACTCTGAATACGCCGTTCCAGGTACGTCAGTGTCGTATACTGTGGAAGTACTCGGAGGCTTTACTTGCGTAAAAGTACCAATGCAACAACTGTTGTATTAAAAATGCTCCATTACAAATAAAAGTGTTTAAAATCCTACTTTAGTCAAATGAATAAGTATTATCAGCTAAATGTACTGATAATACATTATTTCTGGTGCATCAATTTGTAAGTAGCATTTTACTGTTGTAGCTGGCCGAGGTGGAGCTTGTTTGAACTACTTTATATACAGATAGGTGGTTTATTCCGTTGGTTGCCAAACTCGGGGTCAGCCAAGTTTGTTCTCTCCTTTACCTGCTAAACTCAACCTGCCAGCTGCTGTCGAACACAGACTCTCCAGCAGCAGAGAGGAAAAGCAGCATTCCCAATATTTCCCCAAATACCCTTTTTTCGTTTAATAATTGTCATGAACTGGCTCACAGTTAAGACAGTATTGTGATTTCAGGCAGGCAGCTACAGGTTTATATGTATATATAAATAAATACAATGGTAAATTGATTTATTGTGTTATTAAATTGTGATATTTTTAGAGCTTATGTTGCTCAAACTTTGGATCACAATTCCTATAAATCTCATTGATGATGTTTTCGCAAAAGCATGGTGCTATTTAATGAGTCATTCATTTCAAATTGACGCAAGTAGCGATTAATATGCTTGCAAAAGAGTGAAATATGACACCATGTAGTAACTTTTAGGTCGAATTCCCCCCCCCCCCATGGGATATTTAGTATTTTTAAATAAAATAATCATCATATTTTTTTATGTTTTTCTAGGTCATAATGTGTTTTTGTAATAAGTGTTCCGCAGAGATGCATTTTATCGACCTTCAGGTAATTTATTTGCAGCAGACGTGACGTGTCGTGTTTGTTTTGGCCTTACAGATGTTCCTCACAGTTACCACCACTACTACTCCAACCCCAGCTACCACACGCTGAGCCAGAACAGGCCTCCACTGCCGCACCTCCCCAACAACCACGACCGCACCATCAAGGTGAACGTCACCTCTGTTACATCAGCGCAGTGATCTGATACTTTAGGCAGTTTTCAGGCCTCAGAGCAACAGTAGTGCAGCATTGCGAGAAATATGTTATTTGTCCAGTCAACGACAGCTGGCAACGTTTTCAGGGCCGTCGAATCACAAACCATAAAATGTTCACGCAGTAAGTCAAAGCTGCTTAGTTTTTGTGTCAAAGGTATATTTTAACTTGGTACTTTTTCTTTGCATTTCTGAATGCTTTACTGTTCTGTGTGTCATACAGAACACCAATAACCAGCTGTTCTGCAGTGTGAAAAACATGGAGAGGGAGAGGCGGGGTCTGTTCGGGGTCGAGAGCAACGCCACTCTTCCTGCAGACTGGAAACACCACGAGCCTCGCAAAGACTCAGGTCCGTCCGGGTGACTGCGTGATTCACATTCAGGAACAGTCCCTTCAGCCATTTAGAGGAGACGTTTATGCAGATAGACCTGCAGCGGTAGAGTAAAATGAAATGAGTGGATTAACATTTATAAATCAATAAACGTAAGGAGTTGGTGTCCTGACCTCAGCTACATAAAACATAATCTGTAAAACCTTCAATTTACTGCTAATATAATCTTCTGCTAACACACCTAAAAGTGTTTCCATATTCTGAGTGTCAGTGGAAAGCTTAGTGTCCAATAGGACAGAAGAATCATTTCGGGGAAAGCCCTGAATTTGTTTGTGTTAAACAATAACATAAGCATTCAAACACATTGGACAACAGTGTAAAAATACCTGTATTCAAAAACAGAAAAACTAAAAACCTCCAAAAATCCCAGATGTAACAAAATCACAGGTGTGTAAATCCAAAGCAGACATGCAGCTGAGGAGAATTATTATTTTTTTTTTATACACCAAAATTTATCGACCAACACGTTTCCTTGGACAGAAAATACTTTAAATCAGCAATGCTCATTTGATATGAGTCTGAAAAAACAATAAGGACTTCATAAAAGTGGTAGTTGCATTGCCAGCATTAACACACCTGCTATTGATTTTGCAAGTTTCCAAAGCAGATGATTTTGATTAGTTTGTCAAATTAAAATGAAGATGCCAGATTTTTTTCTTTTATTGTTTACAGGAGCTTTTGGAATTGATCGCAGCTACAGCTACAGTGCCAGCCTCGGAAAATATTACAACAAAGGTAGTTTATCACCCTATTTTCACCCTTTTTTTCCTTCTGCAATGATCTACTAGAAAGAAGTACGACCACCAAAACTACATCAGCAAGAGGATTCTACATATAACTTACGTTATTGAATACTAGCGCACATTAGCATTGTTTTGTTGTCTTTGTAAACAGGCTATAGACTGACCTCCACCCTGCTGTTGTGCCACATGTTTCTGACTCTCCACATGTACCGCAGATGTGTTTTTAACTTCCCTCTCTTTGCGACCTGTGTGGTGACAGAGCTGAAGGACGTGGTGGCGGTGAGCAGCAGCTCTCTGAACAGCGAAAATCCTTACGCTACCATCAAAGACCTGCCGGGCCTGCCCTTCTGCCCCCCGGAGAGCAGCTACATGGAGATGAAGTCGGCCGTGCCCAGAGAGCGAGCGTACACGGAGATCAGCCCGCCACCGTTCAACACGGCCACTTTACGCAGAGGTGAGCATCACTTTAGACCTCCTTAAAACATGTACGGGTGAGTTTTACTTCTTCACAAAAAAAGTTGATATTCATGTTTTTAACTGTTCTTCTTTTCTTGACATTTTGCTTTTCAACCAGTGTGACTTTGAAATCAAATCTAATTCTACATCATCGGTATTACAAGTCACATTGCACATTCTTGTGAGCCCATCACATGCTGGAAGGTACAGGGACTTTGATTTTTTTACCTCAATAAAGAAGGATATTCAAGTATACTGGGAAAGAATTTAAAGATGATGAGAGAAGTGCAACATATCAACATATCGTCCTGTGGAGTTTAATCGAGGTTCAAAATTGGAACTTCAATGATAGCGCTCCTGCAGAGCTACAACTAACAATTCCTTTACGTTTTAATCATTTGGTTTATGATATGTCCGAAAAAATGTAAAAGATGTCCATCACAATTTCAATTGTGTCTGACCAACAGTCAAAAAAACAAAAATAAATCAATTGACTGTCACACAAGGTAAAGAAAAGCATGCACATCTTCACAATTTAGAAGCTGGAATAAGGGAAAATGACTTTATCGATTATCAAAATAGTTGCTGAATATCTTTCTGTTGATGGACTAATCAATCAATAGACTAACTACTTCAGCTTTAAACCCTTTCAGGTCAATTAGTTCAATTCTTTTTAAAGCATCACCCTTCCATCCTCCTTTAATCCAAATCAACACTGCGCACACATTTGTCGACCCATCTGCGAAAGCTGAGACTAAAAACAATGTTCACATCAAAATTAAAAAACTCATTAAGTTTCATCGAGTCTCGATCAGTCAAACATTATAATGCTCTGACAGATGGGGGGGGGGGGGGGCTTCCTGAACGCAGAGCCTGATGAATGAACAACTGTTTACAGGGAAGAGGGAGAGCAGGAGAGAGGATGTTCTTTTGTTCGTGCTGCATTTTATTGTAGACACCAGTAATACATCAACATGAAGTCAGACTAATAAATGCTGATGGGAAACGTGTTATCGTAGGTTAGGGAAAACAAATACTAATGGATACTAGATACTTAATATTAATGGAAATATTGGCTCAATATGAGTCTTTTTCCTCTCGTGAAGTTGAATATCACCATTTTGGATCCTGCATTCTGTAACAATTTGTGTGATGAAAAATGAGAAAAAGCACTCCCCTCCATCAAGACCTGTTATTTACACTCAATCTATTGGAAGCAGACGACTGTGGTTAATGAAAGAAAAACATATAATAACATACATTAAAGGAATACTTTACCCACAAAATAATTTTTTTTTTATATAAATTACTGAACCCCCGTGTTACCTTAAATCCTTGAAGAGAATTGAGTTTTTCTCGCATGCCTCCACGGTGAACGAAGAATCAAAAAACGGAGAAAAAGTCTTGATGAATTGAAGTGGATGGGGGCCGCATTTAACAACAGCAAAACTATATCAAACCATCCGTTTACAAACTCTCTCACTACTCGTCTCACTTTTGACATAAAGAGTCTCACACACGCTACTCCGAAGTGTCCAACGTGTACTAAAGGTGTCAAACAGTAAGGTTTGTATGGTTGGAAACATTTGTATTTTATCAGTGTTTCGTGTCATCATTTGTGTGTTCAGCAGACAATTCATACATTTGTTATAAATGTGGTTTGTGTGAGAAGGAGGATATTTGCTTTAAGATGCAGAACAAAGGTTAACACATAGTCTGTATACAGTACATTTATTTTTAGGTTGACACTGTACTACTTCTATTATAAGTTTTTATAGTGAAAGCAGGTAGTACAATCACAGGAGGCGGTAACATCCTTTCATACTAAGAAGAGCTTTTAGAGAGCTTGTTAAAGCGCTTTAGGCAGCACTGGTTTCAACAACCAAAAGTAAAGACCGGCCGGTCAAGATCGGATTAGAAGCATGAACAAAAAGATTTTTCAGAAAGTGCTCTGTGCCACCCTGCGTAATCAAACTAACAAGTTCAATAAGTCTCAATACTATGACCATAAAGTACACAGGTGTTATGTATTTGCCAGGATGAAAAACATCAAAGCAGTTGAACATTTGAACATCTTTGACAATTTAAATCAACATTTTCACTCAGACTAAACCAAAACAATTGAAAACATGATCAGCAGATGTGGCATTTAAAAATATATATATATATGTTGTTGAATAGGAGGCAGGATATTTGTATTTATGAGTTAAAGATGTTGATCCCTTCTGTACACACGACATCAGACGTTTCTCCCTTTCCCCCGCTGTTTTTCCTTATCTGAAGCGAGGGTCAAATAAGGACAGAGAGTTTGTGATATTGTGCTATATAAATAAAATGAAGTTGACTAGAAGACAAGAGCACCTCACATAGTTGTTCATCTCCCCCCCAGAGCGTCAGAGTTCCCTCGGTCACGCTCCACACGAGGACCCCCAGAGCCACTACGACCTCCCCGTGAACAGCCACATCCCGGGACACTACGACCTGCCCCCTGTCCGCCGACCCCCCTCCCCCAGGAGAACAACTCAGTGACAGTCACAGCTGCAGAGCAAGTTTCCGCCCTCCTCACTTTGGGGATGATTTCAGGTCTGTGCTCAGTAAGGAAGAGCAAACCTTTAACGCTCTTGTCTGACAATCAGAGCTGCAGACCACCCACACAGCAGCGCCTAGGCATCTGTCCCACTGAGGAACTGCCGTTTACTGTGGATGCACCCCCCTCCCCCCTCCCCCTATAAACTCAACACTGCCCCTCTGTGGGCGGAAGTGGTACTTGCTTCACCGTGACAGACTTGTCATCCAGACTGGGGAGCCAGCGGGCTGCGGGGAGGAAGGCTGGACTGTGGCGACGCCAGCGAGACTTCAGCTTCATTCACCTCCCGTGGGAAAAAAACACCAGATGACTTCAAGGCTAAAAGCAGCAACTTGGGAATGTATATGTTTTTGAAGTCATCTAAACATGCTGTAATTGAAGTTTCCCACACATCTTGCTTGCTACTGATCAGCTGGTGTGCATGTTCAAAAGGCCCCTTTTATCAGAATTCAACTTTTCTTCTGTCTTCATCATAAAAAATTACTATGAAGACATTTTTTAAGTTTTTATTTAGCTTTTTTATTGTTAAATGTACAGTAGATGTATTACATTTTGAAAAGCTAAAGTTTTTTGAACAGGCAGCTTTGGAAGAACTCATCACAGCTGGACTTTTGTCTGATTTGCTCATCGGAAAAACCTTGTCAACCTCAAAAAAAAAAAAGAGGTCATTGGACCTTTTAAAGATGTCCTCCGATACAAACGTGTTTGTTTTGTACAGCAAAAAAAAACTGCCAGTCTCTGGTCTGAGACACATTATTGAACAATGTTTTTATTTCTGATATTCAGGTTTTCGGAATCTGGAGAATTCAGGTTGTTTCACCAAAGTTTTGTTGCCAAGATGAACCGCATTTTTTATAAAAATCCATATCTTCTCCAACAATGATACACGTGTGCCCCGTTTGTTTAAACAAAGGTGGCTCACTTATTGCTGCTGTCTGATGAACACTTTGTAAATATACACATGAATATATTGTTAGTCACAGCCCTATTTTAAGATGTTTAAAAGGGGTTTGTGACCGAAGACGCACATTTGCTCACAAATAGATGCCAAAAGCTTGGTGTAAGCACATACGCTGTTTACAGTATGTTGTGGAAAAAATAAACCAGCAAACGGGAAATTACAAGCCAAATCTAAGCAGCATCATGAATGTCAATACAGTGTCCAACAGCAACTGTTGTCTTTTGTGGTATTTAAAGGGCCGGTTCACCCAAAATACAAAAAGTCTCACTTAAGAGTACTCAGATTTAAATGGTTTTAAGTTGTTTTTTGTCAACCAAAGTATTGTGTTGCCTTTAAATATTTTTTAAATTCTATGTGTTTTGTATCAAATGAAGTTAATTGTTCTATCAATTAGATAATAGAAACCTTGTGTACCAAAAAGAATGTACATTGTGCTTTAAATGCTATAGTTTTGGGTAGAGTTGCAGCTTTTTCTACGTATGGAAATATATTTTTGAATGTAACCATGGGAACATGTGTGTATAATGTAAATAAAAATGGCTGCACTTTTCATCGGTGGTGTTGAATGACAATTCGATAAAGAAAATAACTACAACAGTCAGTCACTGGGAAAAAAATTCATTTTACTCAGCATTATTTTTAGAAAAGCAAAAAAACAAAACATTCATTGCATGGACTAAATGGCTTTTCCATAAGGTTGACAGCATTGTTATGAAATCCTACGTCAAGGTAATTACAACTTTGGCATTAAAGGCTTACAAATCCTAAATCCTCAAGTCCTTCAAAAGATTCATGAAACTTCAATGAAGACTTTAACAGGGAGGGTTCAGGGTTTCACAAAGACCTTTCAAGACTTTGTCACATAAAGCACATCTGTGGTTTGAATCTGATTTTGTTGGTGTCTTGGTTCTTCATTAAGTTGAACAAACATTGCATATAAATGTTAAAGAGCAGCCGTCTGTTTCTTAAGAAAACACAAAAACAAGAAGAAGCGATGTACAGTTTCTTTGGTTTATAAATCTGTCAGACAGGCCTCTGAAAAACCCTGAACACACCCTTTACATGATCTTTCTAACTGGGATGATTCAGTTAATAGTTGCATATATTTCACAATTGCATACAGTAATCATGTCTCATATTTACATGCACAGACGAGATAAATACTATGTCTTTGTTAATTATAAATCTGTGTCATCTTTGGTGCTAGCCACTTCTTTAACGATTGTTATGGACTTTTTAAAGGCACTTTGGGGATCAGTTACAAAATCTACTAAAAAGGCAAAAAAAAGAAAAAGAGAAAAAAAAAAAAAAAAGAATTCAATGTGGCATAAATACCATCCATTAAGAAAAATGCAAAATAAACATCAAAAACAGCCATCAAGTATTTTCCGTAAATGCTTTGATATGCTTTTCACTTGAGTATAAATGACTTGAGCTGCCAGACAAAAGTACAAATCTACCTACTGCGCGTATTTGGCAAGGCCCTCAATAAAAGCAGTGCATGAAGCCAAAGTCACAAAGTATAGAAACCCCTCAAGCCTGATCACATCCCAGAATCACATAAAGCTTAAGAGGAAAGGAAAAAAAAGCCCTTTTGACCAGTTTTTAGGAGCAACACAAATCAGACAGCTGACAGTCAAAAGACTGTGACGTGAGCCCCAAAGAACAGCAATTGTTGTTTTCCGTCCTCTAAAAAAAGGCACATTTGTTTTGTTTTTTCTATCTGTATAAAAAGGCTTGTTACAATCTTTCCAAAAACTACTGTTGCACTCTGTAAATAGCAGTAACAGCGCTCTATTACAACAATGTTCATTTGGTTGAATAAGCTCAAAACTCCTACAAATATATACTGTATATATGGCACCAGTAAAGACTTAAAACATAGTACCCATTCCTGACCCTGGTAGAAAACCTACATTTTCCCATCAGGACAAAACACCTTTGGATTAATAAGGCAACATATTTAAATGTACATCAAACTGAGACGCACATTGAACTGGGTACATTCAATTTATCCAGCAAACAATAATTCCTTATTTCCACACACGTTCAACCAAATAAGTCTCTCTGGGGTTGAGCTGTGAATTGCAGGAAAAGAAATATTCACCTCAAATAAATATTTTCTCTATGTGCACCAGAGCAGCCCAACCATATGATCTAAATCCACATAAAAAATGTAATACGACACGTTTGTCTAAGGCAAAAGGTCAAAGAAAACCTGCTCAACACCCTGAGTTTACAGTACTTCGGCTTTCTTTGGAAACTTTTCCAACATAGTTTGTGAAAAGACAAAAACTAAAGTTAATGTATTTTCGCTATAACATATAAAGATAGCACAATACTGTTGCAAAAAAAAAAACAGAACCAATGAAATTTCAATTGTAAACATCCGATTCGATCAATTTGATGGGCGATAAACATGATCAAACAAACCTCACAGGATACATTTATCTGTCGTCTGTATGGTGGAGACTTATTCCTGACAGGGTTCACTAGCTGTGCGTGTTGAGAGATGACAGCGTGGCCATTAAATTAGAAACCCAGGCTCGGATCAAAGCACAAGCACTGGTCAATGGAGCTTTGTGTGTGTGTGTGTGTGTGTGTGTGAGTGTGTGTGAGTGTGTGCGAGAGTGAGAGAGAGAGAGATAGAGAGAGGGAGAACAAGAGCAGGCACAAGCATTAGCACGGCACACATGCAATAACATAACTTGAATAAACAAACTCAAAAGCTGAATATGAAAATCCTCTGCCCTTTGCCCAGAAACCTTAAAGCAATCCTAACCTGCAGATTAATCTGAATACAAAAAAATAAGATTGTATAAAAAAAACAAAAACAAAAAAACAACAATAACAACAACCCAATAATGATAACAACCCCACAAACAACCCAACGGTAGAACATTATTATTCTCCTTGATGGGCTGCAGGAGGTGGTGGGTTCAGGTGAGGTGCTGTCTGGCTTTTACATGACGGAGCAGTTCTCCGGCTTGCGATGGCCCTGAATGAGGAAGTGACACAGTGCAGGGTTAGATGGGGAGAAAATAAGTCAAGTAGAAGGATATTAACAAATAAACTGGTTTAACCATGAAATTATTTGTGTAAGCCAGATCTATGAGTTTTACAGATCCGCAATTTCAAATAATAGTGATAATCGAGAGGTTTTCAAAAAAAATAATGATGTCATTTGGTACCAATTATACAGAAATACCAAACTGTGTTCAATTAATATTGTGATAATCGAGAGGTTTTCAAAAAAATAATGACGTCATTTGGTACCAATTATACAGAAATACCAAACTGTGTTCAATTTGTACACTTCCAATTAATGTATTCCAATTAATTGCTGGTGTAGCCAACACAGTGCACAGCAGGTTGGCTGGACATGCAAAAACTAAATATATGTCTACAAATACAACATATGTGCATACAACATAAATGGAGAATGTAGTTTCAGTAATAAATTAATAACAATTCAATGTAATTCACTGCCGAGTCCAAAAACTCAGTTTCGAATGGTTCTTTACCTTTTAGAGTTTATTGCCGTGATTTCACAAACTATTTTAACCAGTGATACAATCATCTAAACTTCTCATAAAACATGGTACAATGCTGTTCTGCTTTATGCCGTGTAATTAGGGTTCATGGTGTAACACAATAATTGTACAGTACCTGTCTGGGCTCGTTGGTCCCCATGAAGAAGGAATGTCCCACGAGGCCTTCAGGTAGACCCCCGCTGCTGCAAACACCTGGGCGGTCCGACGTCAGCCCGCAGGAGTCGCAGATCACCGTGCGGCTCCGCAGGTTGTACTCGTTGTCTCCACCGCTCGTGCTGTGAGCTCCCTGCAGGGGGCGACACACAACAGGGTGAGTTACTTAACACTGCTGCTCAACTGGGAGATGCTGCAGGAGTTGCATTAACAGAAGAGGTACCATTTCATCATCTTCATCCTCATGGAACAGGGTGCGTGTCACTTTCCTCATGGCCATTTCCTGAAGATGGATAAAGTGACAAAATCATTTAGTTACTGCAGTTGAAAAGAAAGAAATATAAGAAGAGCTCAAATAAATACAGGTGAAGGCAGACCTCTCCGTTGGCGCTTATGAGGGTTGTCTGCAGGAGGTCGCCAGTGCCCCAGGAGTTCTGGCTCTTCCACACCAGGTCAGTGGGGGGGTTTTGGGTTCCACCGCCAGCTGCAGCCCAGATCTACAAAAGGTCAGAGTTTGTAAGAGATCATGCATTTAGCAAATAATTGAGAAGCTGCAACGGACACGCAGAAAAAGAACAAACGGGTGCCTTGTGGAGTTTTCTTCTAAAAAACAACGCTTCCGTTTATATTCAAAGCATTGTGTGCATCCTCAAGGTGCGTTGAATGCATTTACTTCCAAATGTTAAATTTTCTAAACCAATTTCTTTTAAAAATTTATATCCATGTTCAGAACTTTTCAGTCTTCTTCCCTGCATTTTAGCACATTGATACTTTTTTACTGGTGTATTACTGACACCTATTGATCAGTGAAAAAGCATCAAGACATTGGCAGGTGCATTATGTCACCTGCATGCACACAATACAAACAAAATGGGGACCTACTCCTTAAAATATTGCTCCCCAGTACTACGAGTGGTCAAAAAACAGAGGATGTTTATGTGTTTATAGTCAATTAACAATGAAAAGATCAACAAAAAGAGAAATCTAGAAAACTCGGTGTAACTTACAGTGACAGTTCCTCCGGCCTTCAGGGAGAACTTGTGGGGAAACTTGTAGGTGATGGGGCTGGCATTACCTACTTGTCTCTTCACCTGCCAGTTGCCCAGAGATTGATCCTGAAATGAGAGAAATGGGAAGAGAGATGAAGGATTGGACCAGCAGTTTGAAAAAACTAAATTCAGTTTGGCCAGTACATTTTTTTTATAGACCGAAGAGGTATTGGCTGAAGCGACAGATAATTACACCTATCCTTCTTGCATACATAGGCCATACCAGAATGCTTATTCTAACCATACATTGGTTCAATAAATGATGGTTAAGTATTATTATGTAACTGTCTACATTAGTATACATAGTGCAGTCTCAGAGCTGGTTAAAAGGGTTTGAAAAGCCACCTGACAGATGGACTCACTAACCTCGTCAGCCTTGTTGCTGAGACGGATGTACTTGCCCTCCAGGTCAACCTCGTCCACTGTGATGCGGCCGCTGGCTGAGGCGTTCTGACTGATGCGAGTCTTGGTCACAGTGGCCCCCGCCATGCTGGAGGTCTCGCTGTCGTTGTCATTGATGCGGCGCTTCTTGCTGCTGGCTGTGCCGGAGGAGTTGCGGCTGCTGGAGGCGGCGGCGGTGGAAGAATGGAGCATGCGGCTGCTGACGCCATGGCCTGAGCCGGAGGTCCGTGTCACTGTGATCTTGGAGGTGGGTGTAGTGCTGGGTGACAGACGCAGCCTGAGGAAAGAGAAGATTCAGATGATTTGCCTGCGATTGCTTTCACTGAGCCTGTACCTTGTTCACTCTCAGTTTACTGTGATATCAATTGACGGTCTGATCCTGTTATTATGTTTGTATTTTTTGTACTTAACTGTTAACAGGGCATTGCTGTAATAAGGGCAACTTACCCTGTCAAATAAACAGGTTCAGTAAATAAAACTTAAGTGCTACAAGCTTAAGAAATGCTGCTGAGGTGGGACTGCAGGAGAGAGAAAGCTTAGTATTTATATCATCATCAATGTAGCAAAGAGAAAGATATCTGAAAGGTTTCAGAAACACTTTAGAGTGTCATGTTCTGCAGGAAAATTTGACTTTTAGCCCCTGATATACTTAAAAACAGACGCACGGATCAGCAGCATGGACGCCGCACATGAACACTGTTCTGTTCATACTGCATTGGCCTCCCGGGCAGACAAACGCACTTAAAACTTTAGCCAGTCAGCTTTCATCATTGCCATATTCTAAAGAAATATAGTCTGTTTAGCTGGGAAAACCTCATCAAATATAAAAATGTTCATCTGTCCCTGACTGGAAAAGTCAGTAAAGAGCGTAATGACTTTACTGTTTGTATTCTGACTCGTTAGTGATTCATCTCATCCTGTAACAACCTGTAGACCTTCATTTGCCTCAAGGGGTCTTCAGCCTTTTTCACACATGCACATCAACCCTGCAATTCTCTAGACATTACCCGGTGGAGCTGTATGTGAGATCGCAAATGTCCAAATCAGTTTGACTGGACATTAAACTGACTTTACCCATCCAGCGCCCTAGAACAAAGTCTGTGTAATGTCCGATTGAGCCCATGTGTGAATTGAGCCGCTCATGGTCCGGGGGATTCACTGCAAGTGAGTGAGCGTGTTGAACACGTTTCTATCGCAGCTTGGTTATTTATCCTCGGGTGCTAGGATGTGTGAAAGCAAAACTCCGAACAATGTCTGGACCTGATTCTCCAGATATTGTCCGGAGTTCATATGAGAAAGGAGCTTATGTTCTTCAATGATCTAGCTTTTGTTTTACAACAATCTCACCTCTCCTCCTCTCCCTCCAGCAGCTTCCTGTAAGCATTAATCTCCATGTCCAGGGCCAGTTTGATGTCCAGCAGCTCCTGGTACTCCTCCAGCTGCTGCAGCAGCCGACTACGGATTTCAGCCACCTCCCGCTCTTTATCCTCCAGCCGCCGCCGCATCAGGTCCCGCTCTCTGGACATCGCCTCCTCCAGCTCCCGCACCTTCGACTCGCTCGCTGCCAGCTGATATGGAGAAAACACACATACAAAGGTTAGTCAATTAAGTCAATTAAGCAGTCTGCACACTACTGGTAACAGTATAAACACTGCAAGTCTGCTTGATGAGTCAGGTGAAGCGTAACGTTAAATTAATCAATGATGCTCAGTCAGCCACAAAGCAGCGCGGCCAGTAAAACCAGCAGACGGATAACAAACCACTGACAAGACTGCATGAGTCTGTGTGTGTGCATGTGTGTGTACCTGTTTCTGCAGTATGGAGAGCTGGCCTGACATGCTCTCCATTCGAACACGGGTCTGCTGCAGCTCTTCGTGAGCGGCTCCCACCAAACCGCTGTTCCTGTTGGCTGAGTGACGGGCGTTCTCCAGCTAACAGATGGAGAGAAGGTACAGTCAACTTAGAAACAGCAATTCCCAAAATACCCCCCAAAAAATCTCAAGGGGTTTAATAAAACAAGGAACGCTTTAGATGATTTCATTTACAAGTGCATTTCAAATGACAAAAACTCTGTTGAGTTTATAGACAATCCTCCAAGACAGTGATTATGTAATTTCCCTCCTGTATGTAGATATATGGCAAAATACAAAGCTAAGGAAGGCATTTATACACTGATTGAGAGTAAAAAGGGTGTAAATCAATATGCATTATCTGAGCTGTTGACTATTCGTAGCTCATTAGTTTGCAGATGCAAAAGTTTACACACAAAGCTGAACTTCTATTATGAGTAACGGCCTCTTTTTCGACTCTAGGTGGCGCCAGAGCTGCGTCTCCTGCAGCATCCAGACATACCTTAGAGTTGTAGGTCTTCTCGACCTCTTGCTTGTAGAGTTGGAGCTGCTCCTCGTGTTGGACTCTCATCTCCACCAAGGCGTTGGCCAGCTTGCTCTCAAACTCCTGCTGCCGCCCGCTGTCCATCTCCACTATGCGAGAATCGTAGCGATGCTTGGACTCAAGCAGCTCCTACAGACGCAGACAGGATGGGATGGCCATCAGTCTCAAGAGCACTTACTTTGTGTGACTAGACTAACCTGGACTTGTGTTAATTATAAGCCCTTTGATTTTCTTAACTCTACAAAAAGAGTCATTTATATTGATGTTTGGTTTATTTTCTTTCAGGCAATATAAACAATTTAAAAGGCTTCACCTACAAACCTGTTATGGTCAATAAACTTAATTGCATTGATTCGTCAGTTGCTGTGCAGTAATTACTTGTTTACAAGTACAGAGCTCCAGCTCTTGGTGACCTTTAAGCAACTAATCATTATGTTTGAATTTGGAAAACACATCTGTTGACAGTGTTGGTCAGGACTTGATTAGGACCAGAACATTGTGAGAATTGTGACTTCATTATGGCAAGAATTTAAATAAATATATATATATATATTTGTACTGTGTTTTATAATTTATGCAAAAAATTAACTTGGAATAAACTAAAGGAGAGGTGAGAAACAAAAAGAAGAGACATATCTAAAGGGAAAATGCAAAACAAACAAGCAGGAGGTTGGAAGCGAATCAATATCCTGTGGAATAGATGAAAAGTAGGACAGATAACTTAGACAGCTGAATAAAAATAGAAGGGTTCAGGTGAAGAGCAGGAACCTTGCTGTGGATGTTCTTCTGGAACTCCAGTTGCTCCTTCAAGGTCTGCAGGCGGTTCTCGGCGTCCACTCTCCTCAGCATCTCATCCTGCAGCTGCCTCTTGGCATTGGCTAAGCTACCGTCCACCTGGGAGGGAGGAGGAGGAGGAGAGAGAGAAATGTTCTTTAATGGAGGCATGTAAAAAATATTTAAAAAATAAAACTCAGCCCAAGGTGTGATCTGTGCAGCATTGTTGGTGCTATGAAACTGTAGTTCCTGAGTGTGGCCAGTAGGTGGAGCAGGGCCACAACTGTATCTATGTCAGTCCTGAGCTAAACTTCATTGACAAAACAAACAGCAGCGAATTCAACCTTGTCTGCCTCGCCACCTTGTCCTCATTCATAATCAACTGCCTTGAGGGTTTACATAAAATGACTGCTCCCAGCAGGTATTTCTGCACTCGATTTCAAATGTCAGTCACTGCAGCTTTGAACTCTAACTACTGATTGCTTTTTCTGCCAGGTAGCAAGTTTTTCACCCCTATTACAATCAGTGCAGGTCTTTATGGGTTAACAGAATGTTGATTCAAACAGTTACAGGACAAAAATGTTTTCTGTTCACAGTTTATGTGTAATAGGGGTGTAACGATCCATCGATCTGGATCAATTCAATGATAAACGATCCAATATCAGAGATACATATAATCATTAAGATACAACTTTATTTTGAAATTCCAATGGCTGGTCTGTGTCACCATTTGCATTTTACTTAAACATGAGAAATGTGGCACTTCATAGTGAAAAACAAGTCTATTTTTATTTTAAAAAAGGAAAGATTTTATCTAAATGTCTGGAAGAACCCAGTAATGAAATTGTAAAATCATATTTTATTTGCTTTTTGTGAGTATATATATATATATATATATATATATATATATATATATATATATATAAATAAAAATGTTACTCATTGTGTTACATGTGCATATGATATCGGCTCATATCGATCGCAGGTCCCTGAATTGAATTTAAATCGTATCTGACTGACTTTGATATTAGCAAATATCGTATTGTTGTCCAAAGAATAGATATAATATCATATTGTGATGAAACTTGTAATTTACAACTGATATATGCAATGGAAAAGACATCCTCTGTCAGCTGAAATCTTCCTGATATTATTAAAGATGCTTGCTGCGCCACAACAGCATAAATAAACATATTTCCATGCATTCTGAACGGGTTTGCATTTGCTTTGACCGTTGCAACATGCTCCTCCTGTCAACAACAACCATTTAAGACTTCAATTCCAATAAAGATGTTTTTACCTTGGCCAGCTGGGCCTTGAGGTCCTTCACCTCAGCCTCCAGCGTCCGCTTCTCCCCGATGGCAGTGGAGAGGGAAGCATCTTTAGAGTTCAGCAGGGCCTCCAGGTCCCTCAGTCTGACCAGAGCCGCCTCAAGGTCAGACTCCTTCTTAGCGTTCCTGTGAAGACACAACACAGACAAGAGGTCAGTTTGCTGTCCCTTCGACACTGTATGCGTCATTATCACCTCCTGCTGTATACGTCCGTCATATCCCTGGTGATGAGCCTCTCTTCCTCCCTGACAATACAGCTCGTCTGTGTTTTTCAGGACGGTTTTCTTTGACATATTACATCATTTCACTTTTTACCGTTTGGACAGAGGATTTAGCCTCTTTAGGGCTGCGTAACTCATCTCATGTTGCTTTAAAAACTCTTTATAGCTTGAAAATGTTACAGAGTGGCATCAAACCAAAGACTACCCACCTCATATCCTATTGTGTTTTTAAATTTCTTTCTAATGCACCACTGCTTCTGTGTTTGAAAGCTGCTTTACAAATACAGCTGCCTTGTTTTCACATGTGTCTAATGCACTAAAAGTGGTTTTCAGTGAGAGGTTTACATGATATAGTCTATTCTCTTTACCTAGATAATGCGTTTCTTTGGTAACTCTGAGTCATGACTTAATTTTAGCTCCTATTAGGAGTCATATCTGCCAAGTTAATATTAATACTGATGAGAAACTGTTTTTTTTATGTCTGCTTCAAGTGAAACTTGATCAGCTTTGGGCGGCTGTGCTGCGGCGACAGACGTTTTAGACAACACAAACTACCACTGTACAGTGCAGTGCAACAGTTGTCCACTGTTGATGTGAACTCTACATAGGCCAACACAACAACCCACTGTTGGTAGCCTTCTTTACTGAATAAGAGCCCATTAAACTATCTCGAGGGAAGCCGCGTTGAATTAAGAGAATTCACGTTTGTTGCTCATGTGCTTGCACATGTGTGCACCGCCTCCCCTCAAACATCTCTACAGGATCCAATTTAGAGTTCTTGGTTGGAAAGAAATACCTTGGATACAGCCGTGGAAAAACTATACATTCCCAGGAGAAGATAAAGAGAGCAGAGGGGAGAGAGAGGGAGGTCGTTAGCAGTATAGGTGGTTTATGCACAGCCAAGGAGGAAATGGGCTCCCTGTAATTCTATTTGGCCCTGTAGGCTAGTCTTCATTGTCACTAATAATGGCCATCTGCTGGGGGAGATGGCTTCCAGTCTGCTCACACAGACCTCAGAGTCCTCCGGTCACTGCCAGCCGGGTGTTAGGACAGCCAATGTAACGACGAGCGAGCTACAGATACGCTTTACAAACACAAGTTACTCCACTGCAGAACAATGAGTTACAAAGATAGAGTCCATTCACAAGTCACCTCAGAAGTGAAACTGTAACGTATGAGTTTATGATACAAGAAGAGCTTCAGAAGAGCTTGAAAATGTGATTCTGTTTCCTAAAAAGAGCTGAGACAAAGAGACAAGATGAAGTAGCAGCAACGCAGGATTACACTGTGAGAAACTGAAAAAAAAAAGCAGTGGAAAAACCTGAAAAAATGAAGTTTTTTTATGTCCAGCTAAAAAGTCTAAAATTAATTCCAGAGAAAATATATCCGTGATGCTTAACAGATGTAAAATCAAGCCTAGAGAACTTGAATGGGTAATTATATAAAAGCCTCCCAGACAGCTCAATGTTTGAGTGGGCTAAAATCAAAACTACCATCATTCATGTACACACACATACGAAGCTCTAAGGAGGAGGCCCAGACCTCGTACATCAATCACCCGATCAGAAGTGTTCTCCAAATGTTACAATGGTTTACATACAGTCAGTTGCCAGTGTATTACGTATACGCCAAGTCAAAACAATAAATCTGACCTTCATGGAGGATATAATGTTCGGCTTTCGTTGAAAGGTTTTTTTTGGAGCGGTGACTTGGATGGTATTGTGTTATAGTGAGAGGTGTTCCTAAAATTCAGTTGTAGTGTATATGTGTATATATTCTGCGGAAACTCAACAATGACCTTTTCCGGAGCCCTCGACCACATTTAAAGACCAGATGTTCATACATTCGTCTTCTTTGCAGCAATGCATATTTACAAACTTTTTCACTCGTAGTTAAAATACAAGTTGTTTTTGTTGAAAACTGTTTTAGAGATGTGTTGATTAAAATGTGTCACTTTGGAGGCTGCAGTACATGGAGCTGTTAATTTAGATTGTATTCTATTATTTTGTAAACCGCATTTATATCAATGAAGTAACAGAAACGCCTCTCTTTACTGTCGGCCGTCAGTACATACAAACTGAATACATTGGAGCAATGCTGAGTAAATCACAGTGTTTTTCAGTCAGCATCTTCCGACTCATAAAGAGACAAGAATGCGACTCTTTGCGACCCAGGTGCACTCGAATTTAAGATTGTTATTATGAGTCAAGAACACATACCAACAGTATGACAGTAAACAGTACCCTTCATTCATGAACCTGCAAACACCGGCGCCTTTAGTGACAGGGTCGCCCCATATCAATATTTATGATCAATAAGTGTCAAGACACAGACAAGACAGGCAGATTAGTAACTGGGGTAAAATGACAAATGGTTACTGCAGTAAAAATGTGTTAATAACTATCATCATGTTTTGACTTGGGCCAAGGCTCATATAAGTCTCTGGGCTGCTGTTTTAGTGGATCAATTTCACTTCAACACAATGCTGCTTATTAACGTATTATGGACTTTAATAATGAACCCATATCAACCAAAGCAGCTTCGAGACAAAAGAGAGATGCGCTTTTTGTTTTTGCGTAAATGGATTGTGAATGCATTAGTGATGTGTACACGCACACATTTATTCACATTCGTTTAAAAACTTGAGATGAACATTACTTGAAAATATAAGGCAATTTTGTCTAGACGTTAGTACTTTTTTCAATGGAACATTTTAACTGCGTGATTCTGCAGGCAGATGAATGTTTGAGAGTGTGTGGAGGTGGCTGCTGCTCATTAGTGCTAATGGGCCCAGTGGATCAGCTCTAGCAGTGAATAGATGGACAGAAGTGGGTTTGGTATATTGACATGCTGCTTGACTGTTTGTATTCTCTTCATAAACAAATATGACAGCAAGACAGTTGGTCATGAACCCAATCATTGCACAAATTAAAATTGTGACATGAGGGTGGTGAAAACCTCACCAAAAGTTTTACAATTCATCCCGAGGGGGACAGGAATGTCTGTACCAAGTTTAATGGCAATACATCCAAACATTTTGCTCAAAATATATAAAGATATTTAGGTAGCTTTAGATTGATGCTCAAGTGGCCAGCACGGGTTAAGGCATGGCAGTAGAGAAAGATTCAAAAAGCATAATCCAACTCTTTGTTGGTGCATACTGCTGTACATTAATATCAAAGGAAGTAGCTTAGAGATTTTCAAAAATATATCTAGGGAACTCTGTGAATTTCTGTCTCCCAACACGATGCTATTACAGCCTTTTTTGTATTTACAGGTTAAGTTTTAAAAAAGGAAAAATGTATTTTTAAAAAAATAGCAGCAACAACAGTTTGGAATTTATTGACCATATATTTTCTGACCAAACAAGGGACTCTGGTTCTGGATTGTAAAATGACCTCCTTTAAATTTGATCATGTTTATTTTTGTAAAATCTCTGGATTTAATACAGATTATATAACTAAAGAAAAAATATATATATTTCCAGGCACTAGTTTTGGACCATTTAGCCTTAATGCTAGCAAATATCTAAATTGGAGAAAACATGGCTGTAAACACATAATGATAAAATGACTGGAGAGATATTTGAAATGTTATGGTTTTACTGTCCTGACAAAATGTGTGAACAGCGGATGAATAGAGGGCAAAAACATCACAACAATGACGCCACTTCAGTTCAACGTATGGACCACAGAGCGGCGTGACGGACAGGTATGTACTGTACTTAAACATGTTCTTTGCTTCTGGCACCTCAAGAATGCGGCTCCTGGATGCTGGCTAAAAAACAGTGTGGCGTCTGAAGACAACGGAACGACGTTGGAAAGCCTTGTGTGTGTGTGTGTGCGTTTGTATTTCTATTGCGAATGAATGTGTGAATGTGTGGGTGTATTTGTGCATGTTTGAGTCTGTTCCGCACTGTGTGGGAGTGTTGGCTGCAAAAACTGTGTACACCGCCATGTGCGTTAAGTGCATCAGTGTATCTGTGTGTATGCGGACACATACAGAACATGTGCATGTTTGTCCCTGTGCATGTGTTACTCTCATACACCGTTTACATAATCAGGCCGTGTGCGAGTTCTTCATGCAGACGTTTGCTTGGGAATACCTGTTTATATAATTCAGTATGAAGTGTAATTAGACAGCCTCAGCATAAATATCCTCTGACTTCATGTTTACATCAGAGCCTCACAGCCTGACCTCAGAACACATGTGTGCAGACATTCTGCAGTTTCTTTTTTCATTTTTAAGAATCACACTATTAATATTTACAAAACAATACAGTCAGCATGAGACTAACAAATGTGGTACTGAGAATGGCTGCGAGCCAACAGATGAGCAAACAAATGCAGATTACATTTTGAAAATTTGGTAAATAAAGCCCAAAAATACAAGCCTGTTTCATCAAGATAAGGGAAATCTGTTGCAGGTAAAACAAGGCGGCAGAGTTGTTTCTAAGCTTGCAAACTGACAAAGACCTTAGTGCTGAAAGGGAAGCACAGCACGGTTTCTATTCTAATCTGAAAGAAGGAATTAAACACAGAAAAAGAAGTGTAATTTTGGCAAGCGTTATACTTTTATTTATTTATTTTTTTTATAAATTGTGTTGACCAGTTGTCTCCTTTCCTCCCACACACAAATGTCTGCACTTTTGAAAAAAAATAAATACTGAAAAATAATAAAAAGGTGTACACATCATTCTACTTTTTTCAGCTGCAATATCAGAGCTTTTTAAAGGCATTTTGTTACAGAGCAAATAGATTAAATGACACATTTTAAAGCACAAAGACAAAATGGGAGCTATTGGACGGAGACAGTGTGAGATGGGGGAGAGGAGGAGAGGAGAGGCTGATGGTGGGGGGGGGGGGGGGGGGGGGGGGGGGAGGGTGAAATGGAAATGTGAGAAAGAAAGAGACAAGAAGAAAAAGAGAAAGAGGGGGAATAATAGAGACGGGAAATCTGAGGAGGAGGAGGAGGAGGAATTTGTTGGCTTGGCTCCCAGCCTCAAGGATGACTCACAGCTATCTTTGTCCACCCAGTAACGAGAAACGAACCCCGCCTCGTGGAGTGAAACAGAGAAAAAAAAGCCCACTCACCCCCCTTGTTTTGCTATGCCGTTACCGTGGCAACCAAGGCCTTGTCGCCAGACCCGCTAGTATGCCGTTTCTACAACGCTGTGGACGCAATGGAATAAAAAACAAAAACTGTACTTTTTTTTCCTGCCGATTTTCCAAATACCTCTAGGCACGAGTGTGTGCTTTTTGTACGCTCCTGAAGGAAAGTATAACTTATCATTTCTACAAGATATGGCAGACGAATTACTGCAGCCACACAGCCGAACAAGGGACTTTGAGACCTTAGCAACATGATGCCAAGTAGTGAATCAGCATCGGGAACTAATACAAAACCTTAATATGAAACATACATTTTAGAGCAGATACAAATTAGAATCAGGAAAGAAAGAAAAAAGCATCTTATATTTTCATGTACATTTTTTATGATTTAGCAGAAGCACTATTTTAATGTAAATCTACTACTTTGGATTTCTAAAAGTAACTACAGTAGATCGCAGTAAAATCTTTGTGCAGAATATATATTAAAAAAAAGGCCATTTACCAGACTTCCAAATTTAAAAAACTTCAGCTTCATTATCTAAGCTTTGCACTAAAGGTTTTTTTAAGTTTCCAAACCAAATCCATGCTCCTACTCCTGAGGGGTCTACTCGGCTGTCCCGCTCTTTGCTGCACTGGATCCCGTTTAAAAAAGGTTAGTTCACCCAAGTTACAATAAAACATAGTTCCTTCTTCACCTCTACTGCCATCTACCCGTACAGATGGAATTTGTTTTACCCAGGCTTTGAGATAATTGTCCTGAGATTTCTGCTGCTACCCCTACATTTTTTTTAGTAAATGGCAAATTTGTTACATTTGTAAATTTAATTTTAACATCTCTTTCTGGAAACAATGTCCCAATTACTGTGGCTAATTGACAGATCTCACTGTCAACAGTTTTCATAGTGACGAGTAGAAACTGCTGATGGCATGTTCTCTGGTTTATCCAAAGTAAAAAGAACTGTTCCTGTTGGTTTCTTAAAAAAATCCTTTGTTGTGAGCACCAGAAATGAAATGGAATTCACCAACATTTTCCTGTGGCAGCAGCAGAGTGACATTTCAAACCCAGGGCAAATAAAACTGTTTTATCTGTAAGGTTAGTTACCACTAGGGATAAGTGAGATTTGTAATGCTCTTATTTTTTTTAAGGAAAGTTGACTAACATATTCCCACTTATGACAGTTACATGGGAAAAGTAAGTAGCTGCAAGGGATTGAGATACCTACATGCACACACCGACACCTGGGAGCTGCCCACTACAGCTGCAGCCTGGTGCTGTTTACCACAGAGCAGCCCCCCTGCAGCAGTAGGGGGTTCACCACTTTGCACATGGGCACATCTGCTGAAGCTGTGGAGGAGCTGGGGGGGTGCATCTCATTCATTTACCCCAACCAAGGTTTTTCCCTGGCAGTGTGTTTCAACCAGTTTCTCTCTGTAGGAGGCTTCTGTAGTTGCAAACTATTCATCACCTCGTTCATTTCCTGACACACTATTCAAATACCTCTCTGGCATGCAGTGTAAGTGTCCATTGATCCGCATTGTATGTTACTATGTAAACACAGGCCCACACACATACTCTGTCTGGCAAGCATGTGTGGGCACGTGTGGGTGGGGTTTTCCTGATGACTCACCGCTCAAAACACTGAAGAGAGGAAAAAAGGGGTTCTCCCAAATTCCCTATAGATTGTCAAAAAAATGTTCCCTTCTCCAATTATAGCCCCTCTTTCCCTCTCCCATCCTCACTACGCGGAGTTTAGACATTCACAAAGTGGCTTTATGTGGAGAACACTGGAGGGAAAAGGTGACTAAGAGGAAGGTTGTTGAATAATGGGGTTTTAGTAAACAAACTCAGGGGCCTAGAAATAGAACTGGCACTGGGAAAAACATGCTGTTAGGACTACAGTTTAATACTGTGTTAATGGGCCATTACAATAAAACACATTATTTCAAGCAGGCTGCAACTAATTATCATTTATTACCATTTTGATCTTGTAATAATTTTTTTTCTATTCATCAGTTAATTGTTTTGTTTATATCAATAAAATAAAAATATTGCCATCACATTTTCCTGGAGCTTCAAATTGTTTGTTTTGTCCCACCACCGTCCAACACCCTCAGGTATCTAACCGCTTAACAAGCAGTGGCTTCAAATATAAGCAGGGAGGAGGGGTTTGTCCCCTTATTTGGGACGGCATCCAGTTGAATTCACGAGATAGATAC
The DNA here is from genome assembly GCA_943593645.1 of Bovichtus variegatus. NCBI lineage: Eukaryota > Metazoa > Chordata > Actinopteri > Perciformes > Bovichtidae > Bovichtus > Bovichtus variegatus. The sequence continues at coordinate 1,965,830 of CALSCE010009506.1, forward strand.
ACAAGATACATAATCTGAAAGCACAAGGCCTCAAAACTCAATCACTTAAATCCTTTTAAAATAGCAATATCACTGCTACAACAGTGGTGATTTTCTAATAGGATCAAAATTACTACAATTATTTTTAATAGGAATAAATAGGAAATTATTAATTATATGAAATCTCTTTGAATAATTTTAACTTCCCTTTTAGAAGAGACCAGGATCAGTGCTTATTTCAAAAGATAAGGTTAAGAATGGCAACCGTTTTATTTTGGGGAATGTCATTTTAGACAGGAAAATGTGACTTGTACAAAATATTTTACAGTGATATAAAATAAAATTGAGAAGCTGGAATAAGTGAATGTTTGGCATGTTGTCTTTATAAATGACAACAGTTCATCTATTAATCAAAATTGCAGATCAATCAATTAGTCAATTAATCATTTCAGAAATAATTTGTGTGAATGTGAAAGAAACTTTGAACTGACATACTTTCATCTATAAATAAAACATGTATTAGATGGGTGCACACAACCTCTAAGATACACTGTTGTGCTAAGTGCAAACTAAATAAATACATGCATTTGTAGTACAGCAGATAAGAGTTGACTCTTAGATAAACGGAGACGGGAGGAGTGTCGACCAGGATCTCAAGCACACACTGCAAAACGATGAGGCAAAAGCCGTTTAGGCCTGCTCGTTCAAGTCAACTGCAGTGTGTTGTGCAACCCTCTACCAAAAGATATGCAGTAAAATAAACATTACAGGCTGGCACATGACTGTTTCCTGTGTCTCTTCAGGGATGAGGAACACAATAACAGGGATTGTGTGTGTGTGTGTGTGTGTGTGTGTGTGTGTGTGTGTG
>CALSCE010009506.1:1966686-2006687 GCA_943593645.1 Bovichtus variegatus
TGTGTGTGTGTGTGTGTGTGTGTGTGTGTGTGTGTGTGTGATAAATCACAAGAAACCGACAACAACGCAGCCTTTGCCAGGGGCCACCCGTACACATCCACATGTGGCAGATGGGAACAGAGTTGCCAGTGTTTTCAGTCTAAAAGCAGAGCAAATGTCGAGCGTGTCTGATTTCAGGGAGCCGCCTTCTGACAAGAAAGCCACAGAGGGAAGGGACAGACAGAGAGGACAGGCAATGTTCTCTCATGTCAAACTCATGGTTTTGTTAAAGCTGTCTCCAAAGCAAACTATGTCAACTGAAAAGAAGCATATGTACTCTTTGTTTCATTCATGCTCGCTCCAATTTGCATTTGTTAGTACAGTTCCTCAAACACAGCGTCAGTCTACAGCTGATAAAAGAGAGAAGTGTCCTGCCTTTTAGAAAAGTGTGTGTGTCCACAGACACCAAGAGGCAGCACATGAAACGGCCCTTGTTCCTCCCTGCATGATTAGTTGATGATTCATCTGAGAGTGAGTCAGACGCCGGTTGCCAGGTCTTTGTGTTAGTTTATAGGCTACTTTTAACTGGTGCCGAATCAGATTATCTGCGATGATAAAGAACAGAGCAAGGACTCCGGGGTCGCCACTTAACCGTTTTCACTTTTCATTTTACAGTGTTGCGAAATGAGCAAGAGTCCACATAACGTGCAATCAAAGATAAGGAATGATAGCGATAAATCTAGATAAGAATTGTTAATAGTTACCATGTCAACTACAAACACCACTCGTCTCGGGGGAAAGAAAATCTGGATCAGACTTGAAAAACATCCATGTGTACAATTCTAGCTAGATAAAAATTAAACAAACTATCTGCATCTCCGTCCTTTAGATAACAGGTTCCGCTGCATTGCCTTAACATTTTTGCTCCAAGTATACCTAGAATATCTTGCAGCCAGAAGAGACTTTATAAGCGTTGATGTTCTGCAAATATGTGGTGCTGCACATTAATTGTACTCTATAATGCCAATGTACATCGTTCTGATTGGTGTGCGTCTCAATTTGCATCCTAGAGTTTAATTCTCATTTGCATTATGAAGAAACCTCCCCGGTGTATCACCACCCTCACTTAGGCTCCACGCAGTAACAACAGATTGTGTTCTTGCCTCCCCTCCTTGAGGCCCGGCACTCCAGCTGCACTGAGTTACAATGAAAACTCCACGAATAGAAAAAGTGCTTCTAATGTTAGCTGTAAGCTAAACAAAACCCATGTGGAGTTTATAAGACTGTGATGAGCTTTGGTCAGCATTCTTTCGCTTTTGCTAGCGTATGAGGGAAAAAAAAAAAAAAAAGGATTTGATGCCTGGAGTATAACAAGTTGTGGTTGTGGGACGAGCCTGGTGATCGGGTGCTCTCACGCGACCGGCATTGAATACAGACGTACAGGAAATGCAGGAGAGCTCACTGGTGAGTACTCGGCAGATCCAACAGAAAGAGAAATGTGTTAGCAGCACACATGGAAGGCAAAAGGTGGAGTTTGCATCAGGACAATTCAAGGAGTGTCAGGTGAGCTGTAAAACGCTGACATTTACACAATGTTGGCTTTCCTGTGATTGTCTAAACTCTGACACCATGTGTCCTGTTTTCTGTGGCAAACCACGCCCAGCAACAAAAAAAACATGTAAACTATTTCCCTAGTGTGCTGAGCCACAGCAGTGAGTGAGCTCGTGAGTGAATGTAAAACACAAACTGCTTTTTTTTTTTTTTTTTTAAATAATTTCAGTTGTGCGTAACAAACACATACACAACAGTGAAAAATAGTAGAGCAATGCAGTACTCACAAGGTGATAGTTATAAATGATACTAAATCAGCATCTCCAATTATTTTACCAAAGTACAACAAACTAACTGATGAGGAACCACATCAAGATGTAAGAACTTGGCTCTGAATCACATTTCCTCAGTCCTAATAAACGAGAGTTAATGCCGAACATCTGAAACGTCTCAGATTGATTCAAAGTTGAACGAGCTCCCTCACAAACTCGGTGCCCTGTTTAGATTATATAGTAGGATTGTTCCAAACATCCCATTCAACTTAAATTAATTTCAGTAAATGAGCTTTTTGCAGATCTGGAAAAGGAACAATTCTTACATAACAAACCAGATGGGAAGCGGGTGTTTGAGGTTACAGTGCACCCAACCTTTCCCCCTCCACCAATGGGCTGTTTTTTGGGCAGAAAGAGCGAGCAAGCAAGAGAAAGAAAGAAAAAGAGAGAGTCTGGAGTCCCACCATCTTAAAGTGATTTACCCAGCCTGTCCATGTGCGAGTGAGTCATCGAGGGCTTGGCTGGCTCTATGGAAACTCCAATTCTATAAACGCACGCACACACATACGCACCCACACGCACACAGTTCTGGTCCACTATAGCCCAAGACTCTCATTACTCGCACCCCAATAAACCCAACCGGGACAGCTCCATACAGGCCTGGACATATGTTCTTCATTACAAAGTTTTCTATTAGGAGCCAAGAAAACAAACAGTCAACAAACCAGCGAGCCATACTGTCTCCACCAGTAACAATATAGGATATTATTGCAGATCAGGACAAAAAACAGATACTATTGTGAATTGCAATTATTTTGGTCATGATATGATCATATGATCATATCATGAAAGTAGGATATTTGTTGGAAAAAAGAACAAACAAAACTGTGTGCCCTTAAGCTACAATACCTCGGCATAATAAATCAGCTGAATCGGAAGAAAAAGGTCAGTAAAGAATAAGAATTCTTTAGAATACATTTATCTTATCAGAGACTGTTAATTAATAATCTGTTGGACAAAGCAAGTAATCTGAAGATGCAGCTTTGACCTCTGGGAAATTGTGATGGGCAGTTTTTCACTATTCTCCAACAATTTAAGAGCAAAACAGTTAAGAAAACAATAATGCAAATAATCAATTGCAGCCATAGGCATCAATTTTAGCTTTCTTATTTGTCACATTGTGGAGAAAAATAACACATGCATTACTCTTTTAGTTTTCATACAAATCACTTTTAGCTTTCAGTATTTCTGATTTACAGCTACTGTTGCTGTGATACTGTAGAGGAACTTAAGGACAAATGTGTTTAGGAATAAAAAGCCACAATAAATAATTAATGCATCTCTTTAAGATAATTCAGGTATACATTATTGATCACTCTCATATGCAAAAGAACTACAAAGGAAGTGATTCAACATAAAAGAGTGTCTTCAATGTTGTGACACTTAGAAAGAGTGATCTCATTTACTGCTGGATAACACCCAGAATCGCGGGCTCTTCTAGTCGCTCTCATCTGCCCTGGCATGACTCAATGTGACAGACAATTGTCTGTCGTCACATAATACAAGCTGAGATCATCGTAGGGGAACACAGGGTTCCCCCCCCTCCCTCCCTCCCCGAGGCAGCCACAAGAACAGAGGAGACGTGTGATCAAACTGCATGAGGAAAGATATACAGCAGCACGATGAAGTCTGCTGCTGGTCGTTGACGGTGGTTTGCAGCCCGTTTCTGGCCTCAGGGAGCAGGACTCATGACGCTTAGCTCAGAGTGTTTGATTTAGTTCCACATTCAAACCTGAGAGTGTGCCAGCTACAATGAGACAGATGCATTTGAGAAAAGATTCCCAGCAGACATAATGATTGATGTCATCCCGTTGTAATTAATAACATTAATGAAGGCAGTTGCAGGCTCCAGGTCGTGTGCATGTGTGCCTCACTAGCCTGACTAGCCTGACTTACTGGGAATTAATCTATTGGTAGTTTAATTAGTTCCACCTGTGCTTTTCCTGATATGACAAGTCAAAATGTCTGCTGTGAAAAAGTCTATTGGTGCAATAATTACGGAAGCTGAAGGATAAAATATGTTTTCTCATGACTGCTGGCTTTGTATTATGGTGATGCAGTCAATTATGAATGAAGTGGTCAGACTTTGAGCTTCCACAAGGGAGTGGTTGGTGTTTGACATTTAAACAATGATCTACCAGAATTACACGAACCTGGCAAGCTTAATTTTTCATCCCACTATTTACGATGACCTACTAACAGCATGTTACAGTCAATCATTGTCCGCATAATCAGCTGCTTTTTGTCTTTGGTGATAGTAAAATAAATCTCTTTGGGTTTTGGACAAAATGAATGAATGAAAGTAATCGTTTCTAGTTCCTGGAATGAATCAGAATTATTTTGTTGGAACAATTACAAATCAATCTGTTGTTATGTTCATCAAAACACACATTTGGTATAATGGCAGGCGCAGAGTTAGTCTGAGATGCTCCAGTATGTTGACAGCTTCCCATGTAGTCGGAGGTATTTTCCCAATTGACAAAGAAGAAAAGAAAAGATAGAATAATGCTGAAACTGTTGCCACCAGACCCTTGAAAGAAAGCTTCACAGCTAAGGCATTTGAAAGGCTTTGCAGCACTATCAGAAGTGGAGTGCAGGCTTGCTCTTGTCCATTTTAGGAAAAGACTTTGAAGGCAAACTTTTTATCTCAACAAACTTGACATGAGCAGCTTGAATGAGTCCTGTTATCCTCAACATGGCCCAATAATAGTCCTATGTATAATGCGTCACCTTAGAGACGCATTCAAAGTTTCTCTAGAGTGAAATATAGCAAACTTTACTAATTTAATCTCAAAATCGGACAAAACAATTTGACCACTTGTTTGGACGTCCACCTCTGCCACCGCTCCATCACGCTACCTCTATTTTACTTCCCATTTTCCCCTCACTGGACAAAAGAGTGACTAAATATTCAAAAGCTTTTGTTTATCAGGTTGTGCGCGTTGCTTAGTGTGTGAGGTAGGTTTCCTTTGTGCCATAAATGTCAGTGCTTATTATGCAGCTCTGCGATGACAATAAAGATTTTTCCAGATATAGTAACAAGTAAAAAGGTCAGAATACAGAACTAAATGGGATATTATGAGGACATGTAGTTCATGGGATAACAAACTGCTGAAGAGAATTTTAGGTGGTCGTAAGCAACAATAAACTGCAAAAACACATGAGTCATATTTAACAGAAAGCAAATATTCCAAAGGAAATGAAATGGGAATGTGCTGTGAAATAAGTGCACTTCCTGTTGTGTTCTCTGATAGTTGGCTTCAACATTGCACGTCGGTCCTTGAATACAGCAACCTGTACAGTGTAGCAATCTGACACTTTGTATTATACCGAGTTTCAGTTTGTGCTGCGCCCGGACACGTTCGATCACAGCACTCATTTAAAATCAAACATTTGTTTTTTTAAAAACATTGTTCCAACGGACTGGCTGCCACAAAATGTCTGAGAGCTTCATGCACCCGCTGCCACACCCTAAACCACGAGGCGAGGTAAATCCCTGCTCTTATTCAAAGCAGAGCTGATCCAGGAAAGGGTTTGGCGGTTTACTTTTCAATCCCTACAGTCGAGTCTCCTTATCAGGCAGACTTTGAGCAAAAGAGCAGTTCAAAGTTTAGTATCTTCCTAAGAAAAAGGCTGTTTACCTTTGGGTTTTAGACAGCGTGTAGCAGGAAATCAGACACGCGTGTCACAGACTTAAACATTCATTTAGTTAACTAGGGCTGCAACTAATGATTATTTTCATTATCGATTCGTCTTGATTAAATGTCAGAAAATAGTAAAAAATAAATTAAAAAAGACCATTTCCTCAAGTCCAAGTTGACATATTCAAATGGCTCGACACCAAAATATTTAGTTTAATATCATTACGAAAACCAGCAAGTGTTACGCGTAGAAGCTGTAAGCAGTGAATTTTTGGCATTTTGATTAAGAAAGTGGTTTGATCGATTGTCGTAGTAGTTGCCGAATAACTTTTCTGTTGATCGATTGATATAGCTCTATAGTTCCCATATGAGCGCACATCTTTTGCAAAAAAATAACACAGGTAAAGCACAGTGGCAGGAAACCTACATATGTAAATTGTTAACACTCTGTGCTCATCTGCCTGGGTGGAGCGTTAACTTAGAGAAGGAGTCTTGCCAGTGACACTGATGAGCCACACGGGCTACAGTTTCACAGCCAGCAGCACAGCGTGAGGTTAGTCTGGGCTCGAGACACCAGCCAGACACACTATTTCAGTATTAAAGGAAAGATGAGTGAACAAGAGCTTGACAAACCTGTGAACAGAGTTCTGTAGCTCCTGCTCTAGCTGATGCTCATGTTTGTTTTCGTTTCGGCTCCAAGCTTTAGAATTAGTTTTACAGCACCACATTCCACCCACACCTGCTTTTGCAGAGTAATGCGTTTCTTTATACTGGAGTTTTGAATGATTTACAAGTCATATAGTACTGTAGTGAGAAATGGTTGGCATCCTCGGGGGGGCAGCTTGTGTTTCCAGTAGTAGTTATGCATACAAAGCAGTGTGTTAAGAGACATGCCCTTGGGATAAACAGGTGTGTCCAGTCAAGTGAACTGCAGTGAAGGCCCACTTGTTGCCGTGTGTACTGTCAAACATGAGAGGAATAACCAAGGACATCAAACAAAAAGTCAACATATTGCGAGACGTAGTTTCCCAGTGTTTGTTGTGCCACCGTCTGCTGCTGTGTCCACCTGACGCTAAGCGGGCCGGTCAAAGCAGCCCGTCACACAGTGTGTATTAATAAACATGACTTCCCGTTACAGTGAGTCCACAGTCAGCCCATTCCAGAGGCCATGAAAAAAAAACCTCTGAGTCACCACCCCGTCACACAGCCAAGCCAAGACTTTCAGAGCGCCATGGCAACCAAACACCAAACACACTGGCTGAAGTATTGAAGTATAAACAGATAAAGCCGGCCCAGGCTGGACTGAGTGATTCTTTTCCACCACACATGCGTCAAAAGATCTGCTTCCTCTAGAAAAAACAATAATGCTGCCGGAGCAATCGTGCTTCTCTTGCCAAGTAGAAGGAGAATTACAATGACATGGGGGATTTTGTGGAAGTGAATAGAAAATGTAATAATACAGTTACACACACGCGCACGCACGATGAGCTTGGGACAGGGACGCCACAATGAAGATCAACACCCAAAGACATAAATGAGCCACATTAAAGAGGCACATTTCCTGCAGAATATTTACATTCCACACAGCACTGAGTTACACCCACTGAGTTTTGTGTACAGTCACATGCTTTTGAATTCACATTCAATAATAATGTGAACTTAGTGAATAGAACAAAATGAAGTTAATTGGGGGAAAGCACTCCCTGCCATGTGTGATCGCCTTGTACACACACACACACACACACTGCTGTTTCAACACTGAAAATATGTCATGTTGAAATTCTGTTTGTTTTTTTTGTTTTTTTTAAAAAGGCATGTGTTTAATATCAGTCACTCTCTACAAAAGGAATCTCTGTGCTACAAAATGGAGACTCTACTGCGGAAGTACTTTCTATTTAGTACTTTGTCAGACACCTCTAACCCGAGGTGCACTTTGCCAAGACATTGACATTCCTCACCAGTCACCACTGGCTGAGGCCTACAGCAGTAGTCTGAGGTCTGGACATTCACCAAAAGAGACCGTAGTAATAATATAATTGCAAGCTCTTAACACCACCTGAAGTTAATCATTTGTTCACTCACTTTCACACTCACGCGACAGATGTAAAGTTATCACATAGCACTTTATGTAGCAGAGTTGTGTCTCACACTGTAATGACAGGCATTCCGTCATTAGGGCAGTAATTCTACCTTTACAGAGCAGGCTGTGTGTTAAAGGTGTAGCCTGCTTGGCTGGAGGCGTGTCATTTCCAACATCCACAGAGCTAAATGTGACACAACTGACGAGTCATACAAACTTAACAACCAAGAATGTATTATACTGTGCTAATGTTGTGTTTGGCTGCACGGTCCACACTGCATTCCTGTTAGAAAATTAGGGTGTTGCACCACCTCAATTGTACTAAACAACAGGTTTGAACTGGAGGCATAATGGCACAAGAGGTAAAATTACAACATTCAGATCCCTATTCAGTTGCTTTGACTGCAGCGCCGTCTTAACCACTACTATGAAATGTTTTGGAAACACATCAGAAGGCCTCAAACTCTCAGCTGAAATGCTGATGGCTCTGGAACATGACAAATATTGCTCATTATAAAAAGGGAACACGCATGCAAGAATAAACCTGCACCGGCTGATGTGCTACAGTAAGTAAAGGGACACAGTGTCATTTCGTAAAAATAATGTTACCACAAATGATGTTATTCTCGTTTTACCATTGTGGCTTAACTATGTTCTCCAAAAGAACAATTTATCCAATGGTAATTTTGTACTGTGCTACAAAATAAACATAATGGCCTCTAATGTGACGAACATATCATTTCCATGCATCAGAGCCACAGGAACATTGCAAAGTTATTGTGCGATCAGTTGCTAAACAAGGTAAGAACAACTGCATGAAAGCATGCTCTATTCTAATGCATTCAACAGTGCATTAGAGAAATGATATGTTCAGAGATGCACACAATGCTAACTACATCTTGTGTGTGCTGTTTGCCTATAATATATGATCATATACAATGAATATGATAACTTGTACTGTATGTGTAGCCACGACCACTTTGTAACAAAGCCACTCCCTTTCAAGCTCCACCCCCCACATTCTCCTCCTACCTGGCTTTGAGCTCCTTGTGCTCCTCCCTGATCTTGCTCAGCTCCAGCTGCATCCTTGCGCGCTCCTTGGCCACCTGGTCCAGGGTCTTGCGGGCGTCGGCCAGCTCTGCCTCGTAGGCTGCCCTAATGCTGGACACATCGCGGGTGATCGAGGACTCAGACTCGGAGATGCGCAGTTGCAGTCCGGCGTTCTCCGACTCCAGCATACGCACCTTGTCGATGTAGACAGCCAGCCGGTCATTGAGGTTGATCATGTCCTCCTTCTCCTGCAACCGGGTGATGCGGGTCGGGGAGGCGGCACCACGGCTGGTGCGTTTCTGGCTCGGGGTTTCCATGGTAATAATGGCTCAGCAAGAGGTGCAGAGGGGATGAGTCACTGGCTGTGGGGGAGGAGGGTGAGGGAAGAAGAGTTAATGAAAAACTATCTGCGCTGCCTTCACTAGGCACCAAATCATGTGTTGAATCACACGTTAAACTTTAATGGAGTTTATACTGAAGAAGTGTTCCAGTCTTGTGTAACCCTGATCCGTGTCTGGGCAGCCCGCCTTCAGTGCTGGCCCTGCTCACAGATCTGCATGATTATATATTCCAGCATCCTTTTTTCCACATCTATAAAACTTCATTGAATACCTACCCTCTACTGTAGGGTCTTTAAACTGTGTGGGGTTCAAAGTCATTTGTAGAGGCAGAGCTCGTTCACAGGAATGAATTTTTGTTTTTCTTGGTTCTTGTTTTTTAAGACTTCACATTTTTTTTATTATTTTATAAAAGAAGGTCCTACAGTTTTCCTGCCTGTTTTCCTGCTTTTAGTGCTCCTGATAACGCCCTTTATTCACACTGGTATTTCCATTGCAAAGCGTAACACACTTTTGTAATATATGCCTCGTTCTATCCTCCAGCATCATTAAATTGTTGTAGGAGCAGTTAGGCCACTTTATGCAGCTCACTCCTGAGCAAACATATTTCCCACGTACATCAGCATGAACCATCGGCTCACTCTCGAGGCATTTAAAACACTTTCATAATTACTCTTAAAATATGTGGCTGTAGTCAGGGACACCAAAGTAAATTGAAACATGTCCCTCCTTCTGTGCTCTCCACAGACTTTTTTGGTAAAAGAGGCATACTACACACAAAAAAGCTACTAATTGTTTCCACGCCATTGTGCAGTGATCTTATCGCCCACAACGTAATACCAAAGTGTTGACTCATGATATCAACATATGCTGTAAGATGCCCTGATAAGGACATGCATCTGCTTTAAATGTGTGCAGAACAGAAGAATGAATGAAAGGGTGCGGGAGTATATTCGAAAATAGAAAATCTTTAAATCTTTAATAAACTATGCATCCAACGTGGCAAATGTCAGAAAACATTTCAAGCTGTAAATCACTGAATAAAAAAATGTATTTTTTTTTGCTCTACACAGCAATTAAATATAAGGCCTTCAACAATAATAATAAATGTATCAGTACTGTTATCAACTGCAACTGTGGCTAAAACAGATGTGACTTCAAAACTTCAACTTATTTCTCAGCAGCTAACCACTCACAACCTAACAGCCCTTCCTCACTAAACGGCAGGAAAGCCTACTCCAATTTGGATCAGCAGTGGGTGGACTTTGCCATCCATCCATCCCTCCACCGCCCATTACCAAAAGTGCACACAAGGACATGCACGCCCATGTGGGTGGAATGAAGCACGATGCGTGCGCACAGCCACAGGAGCAAACCCATACACTCACAAGTACTCTCTGGCCTAACTTTGAATAAATGAAGCATCCACTTACGCTCCCAAAATGTGGCGAGCGTTAACAGGTGCTGTCTGATGGGCCACTCTTCTATAACAGCAGACAGTAAAGCAACAACTTTTTAAAGTTAAAGTTATTCCACACCACTCCCTGACAAAATAAAAGTAACTTTGAGCTGACTTAAGTCAAACACGCATTATTATACATTATATACACATTAGCACCGTCTATCCGTGAAGCAAACACAAAAAAAGTCTCACAGGGAGACAGAAATCTGTGTTAACTCTATAAACCTTACCTCGGCTGCGTGGGACCCTCTCGACTTCAGCCTGCTGAAGGGACTAAAAGTGAGAGTACAGGACCTTTTCTAGAAGTTTATCTACTGGTTTGAGTGTGTGTGAGCTGCTGCGAGTGTGTGTGCCATACCCCAGAGGTGCGTAGAGAAGAGGATCCGTTGAATAATGCAGTCTAGCTCTCTGCTAGTGGGTGTGTGCGCCTTTGGCTCGTGCCCTGAACTGTTCTCCTAGCTATCGCTCACTGCACATGTACCTACTGCTGAGAGAGGGGGCGGGAGCACAAGAGAGGGGGAGGGTGGGGCGGGCGAGGAGGAGTCAGGCTAGACAGACTGTGTGCACACACACACACACAGAGCGAGCAGCTGCAGAGCTTTACCTCTCCCTGCACTGGTTCCATCTTTTCCCTTCTCATTTCACTCAGACAGAGCCCTCGCAGACACACTGACCTCAGCGACTGCTGCAAGTGGTCTGTCAATAAAACGCAGTGACACTGATGATACTGAACAGCTCCCAGGTGGGGGAAAGTGTGCGAGTGTGCGGATCTCACCCTGCTGCTATGAAGAATACATTCTAAGCCCACTTTTCTGCTTGATAAAAGCTGTGACAGTCGACTCAAAAGCAAATACATGCAGGAAAAACGTTTGCTTCACTTTATAGATCAAAAAGAGATAGTTCTCTCGGCTTCAGAAATCAGCCTAAATGACTTTGGCACACACAACATGATCCAAACACGTCCAAAAAGTACATGGAAATCATTCATCACCTTATAGCGCCGTTGAGTTTTTATCCATGGCAGAAAAATAACCTCTCAGCAATCCCGTCCACTGAATCCAATGAGGAAAAGGTCCTCAAAGCTTTTGTGTCATATTCCCAGTGAGTGATAGAATAATCCCCACAAGTCATCTTGAATGTCTGAAGGTCTGACACTCAAAACCAAGTTGATTCTGGTCTTATATTTATTTCCTCGGGGTGGAGTTAATGGAGTCACAGGTCCAATCAAGTTCTGATGCAGGGGAAAAAGGACGTTTTCTCTGTGTGTGTATGCATCTCCTCACCATGGAAATGGAGGTTAGTCTATTTGTGTGTGTGTGTGTGTGTGTGTGTGTGTGTGTGTGTGTGTGTGTGTGTGTTTAAACAAGGGGCAAGGCAGCATCTCTGTTTTTGGGCATGGGGCAGGCCCAGTGGCTAAGGGAGTATCCTCGCTGTATTGTGGCCTTCCAGTGGAAAGGAGCAGTCAGCCTCTGAGTCACATGTCTATACAAACAGCTCACTTGTTCACCAGCTCCTCTCTATCTACCTCTCGCTCTCTTTGTCTGTCTTTTCCAATTTTAAAATTTTTTGTGTTTCCATCATGGTAGTCACACTAAGACAAGGTTGCCTGGCTGGCAGCCCAAACTTCTCTCTTAAACAAGCTTTTCTACGAGTCTCCAAACCTTCTGGCCTCTTCTTGTGCCGTCTGTGTGCACCAACAATAAGAACCAAATCGTATCACAAATGCTTTCACGGTGAAACAGGGATGCTCCGATATGACGCAAGCTACATCCCTGCAGCAGAAAGGGCTGATAATTAACAAGTTTCGCAGATTATAGAACAAATCTGCAATAATGAACTCATGGTTTCAAAACGCTCTGCTTATTAGCATTTGAAGACACAACCACCACACAAACAACACTTTGCCTCGCAACTTGTTAGTTTGCAATTTTAGCGGCTTACTCTGGGACTATCAGAGCAACGCAAGGAGCAATAGACTTTTATTCACAAATCATAAAGGCAGAATTAAAAGGTTTTTTGGGAGGGCTGATCATCATTTTCATTAATGCTTTCTATTCCAACGTGATGCTTCCGAATTGTTCATTTTGTCTAACTAACAGTCCACACCACAAAGATATTCATTTCGCAATGATATTAAACCTGAGGAAGAAAAAAATAAAAAAGATCACAATGCAAGAAGCTGGTACCAGCAAATACTTGCAATTTATACTTGAAAAGTGAGTCAAACCTTAAGTACATTTTAAAAAATAGTCAATAGCCAATTAATTTTCGCTCCAACAACTAATCAATTCCTTTTCCCCATAATTTGCAGTGATTTCCAACTGTTGGATCTCTGCTATTATTACTGTCGCACATACATTCGGTGAAACATTGGACAACGAAAGGAAGCTTTTGAAATAAATATAAAAATAATAAAAAGTAAATTGTTGTATTCGGATGCCCTTTTAAATCCTGAGATGTGGCAAATTCAAAAAGTAAAACCATCACTTTTCATAAACTAGTACCGATGCATCCAAGTCTCCAGCTGCCTGCCTGACACACACTTGGAGTCTGAATCCCAGATGCACTCACTCATCAAGTGGGAAGACAGGAGCAGGCGTGACAGACTGTGATGCGACTCACGAGACAAGACGAGTGCTGAACAACGCGTTAGCAGTCAGCTCTCTGCTGACTCGCTTCCCTCCTAGTCTGTTTCCTTGTGCCCTTGCAGCATTCCAAGAGGGCAGCAGAAGAAAAAAAAACAAGGCGTGCCTGCTGTGCAATTTATAGGTTTAATTTCTCCATTATGAGCCACTGACTTGCTGCTCTCCTGGGAGAAAAAGAGCAATGACAAGGAAGGATTTCAGCATGAGAATATTTGGTGTGGGAGGAAAGTCTGAAGAATGTTTTTCATGAGCAAGTAGGCTCCTATAAACAGTGCGCCCATTCCAGTTTCAAAACCTGGAGGAAAAGCTCCTCTTGTTTCATCCCTTATCACCTTTTCTCTATTTCCCACACAGACCTACAGTATATCTCAGGTCTTGATTAGTTTCCAGATAGCACAGCGAAAGAAAGGACTAATTTGTACAATTTAACAGTTCACAGAAGCATTAATCTTTCATTTGACAAACCACCAGTCAGTTACTCAGAAACACGTTAACTGTCCTTGAGGGTGCTTTGTACCTCAGCAGCAGCTATAATTGTAAAGCAGTCTCTCTCCATGTTATCTTTGCTGTTCAAGAGACCATTAGTCACACAATATGCATTAATCATTAATAAAAGATTGTATGCATATCTGTCAAACGCACAAGAGCCTATTCTTCAGAACATTGTTTGATTTTCAAAGTAAAGCTAAATATTTTTGATATTCTGTCCATTTCTACTCGTATAACATGTGCTATAACGTCAAACAATTGTGGCTTTGTGAGCCTCTCTTTGGCTTACCATGCAAATTATTCTCGACACGATCACGGCAGCTTTTAGTCTCATGTAAATTCATTTTTAGAATTGTTCATAATGTGCAGGAAATGTGGAGCAAATACATGAAACACTGCTTTTTTCCTTTTTCTTTAAGAGGGCCTCTTCTTTCTTGGGTGCGCCTAAACAGATAAAAACCATCAGAAAGTTGTCTTGTTATTACAATCAACAACATGAGGACGTAACTGTCCCAGTAGGAAATTGAGGAAACTGTATATGGGACAGAATACCCACACCCAGTGAGAACAATCTCACCTCTGAAGGCACACCTGTTTCCAACAGCACCTTTTGTTTTATCCACTCCGTATTTCCAGTTGTGTCAGTAAAATAAACATACTACGAGTGAGTGGCAGGAAGTAACTCCTTTACCTCAGAACACCTCTGATATACTTGTTCTTCACTTAAATATTTGACTTTCATGTTGTTTATACTTCTACCTTTACTACATTTCGGAGATAAAATACTGTAGTTTTAACTCTGCTGTATTTATTTGATTTTAAAAAGACATAATGAGCATATCTATAATTCAACCACCCACTGTATAAAATAGGTAGAATAGGAGTTTCTTAAATCCATTTATATATATATATATATATATTTTTATATATTTATTTATTTATTTATTTTTATTTTTTATTATTTATTGTATGTTATTCTATTGTTTTAATTATTATATTTCATAATCTTTATTTCTTGTGTGCAATAAAAATAAAAAATATTCCCTGTTTTTATTATTATGTGATGCTTTTGGATTAATATATACTGCATTATGCATGTTTAAGGTTGCGCTCATTTTTAACTCTTTCATATACTGTTGGATAGTTTAATCTGCAGCAATGCATCATATTATATAAGATCATCATGCATCTCTAATAAATCAACTTTTCATGAGCTCAGAAAGAAAACGCTTTCAGATTTGTGATGATACATTTTCCAGCCGATCCAAGAGGGTTTTTAAATAGTCCATTTAGTTTTAGAAGTTGGAGAATGTTCTCAACCCGTAAAGCAACACTTCATCCTTCAGTTTATCGCAGACATTGAAATAAAAAAAAATATAAAAATAAACAAATTTGGAGATAGATGGGTTTTCACTATGACAGGAAGCAGATGATTTATTGTACACCGACAGCTACAAACAAATGATAATTTTATTGAATATGATGCATTGCTGTAAATTAAACTACCCAACAGTATACACACAGGTGTTAAATACTACCTTAAACATCTACAGCAGTAACATGCAACATACACATTCATGCAGAAGTAATACTAATCCAAAAACATCATATATAATAATAATAATAATAATAATAATAATAGGGAACATTTTACTGCACTACGAGTAGGCCTACTTTTATTTTTCATGCTTAAAGTGCATTTTGCTGAGAACACTTGCATACTTTGACTGGAAGGTTTACATTCAGGGCTTTTACTTTACTAGTGGTATTTTCCACAGTGTGGTATAAGTACTTTTACTCAAGTAAAGGATCTGAATACTTCCTCCACCACTGGGGTGTACATCTCTGCAGTCTTCTCATCTGCTCATGAATAATGCTGCAGCTCTCTCACAGTGTGCCTCTCTGGCGCCCCCTGTCTGTCTGCCTGTCTGTCTGTCCTGCTGCTGTCCGTCTGTCTGTCTGTCTGTCCCCTCAAGTCATTCCCAGGCACAGAGAGGATACTAAGCGCCATCCACTGGCTGACACGCGGAATGGAAACGTATGCTTCCAAGTGGGTGATATCTCTCAACATCGGTCACTGAGTTCACGAGTTGGTTCAACACCATGTCTGCTCGTCTCCTTTGGGAAATAATGCCCCAAAACACAACGTACAAGCGGCTTCGAGATATTTACACTGCGACATCTTTTCGACTCTTACCGTCTCTCTTCGGAAAAGCTTTGCTGCAGTCGTGTAGAACCCGTCCCGTCCTTTCCGCGGTCACTATTGACCTTTGAAAATGTCGACAGTCGAGTTAAGCGTGATATTATCCACTGGGACGGTTTTTCTGTGAGCAAATCGGTGAGGGCGAACTCCTCTGAGGCGAGCAGGCAGCCAACAGCCACGAGCCACCTGCAAATCAACACACTTGATTAGACTGCCAATCTCTGCTAATTACAATGCAGCCTACAGGCGCCACCTGGCGACCATTGTTAACGCGCAACGGGTGGGGATCAGTGAAGGCACGTGAGGTTTGTGGACAACAACCCAAAAAAAAAAAAATTGGATGTATAAACATTTTTTTTTTTTTTTTTTTTTAAATAGACGCACAAACATATATTTGAATATAAATATGTACATTTACTCACGCATTTTGCTGCACTTGTGCGTAACCTGAGTATTTCCATTTTATGCAACGTCATACTTCTACTCTACATCTCAGACGTAAACATTGTACTTTTTACTCCACCACATTTCTGTGACAGCTTTAGTTACTCGTTACTTATAGCTTAAGCAATAAGGAAAATATATGAAGTATTTCAAATTAGCTTTACCTTTACCAGCTGCAACATTAAAGTGATGAACACATTAATGCATCACTAGCTTTATTAATGAATATATAAAAATAAAAATAGATTTATATAATTCTGAAATGGGCCATTCTGCATAATGAGTACTTTTACTTTTAGAATTAAAAAAAATATATATGGGCCTTGGAGTATCTCAAATATACAGAAATATGACGAAATTGGACACATCCCAATTCAGAGACCTGTTATCACAATGTTATCAATACACACGGACCGCACTTTGGCAATGATTGATATACTGACCTGAGCTGGGTTTCACATGCATTGATAATTTAATTAAACCGGCATCCAGGAAAGCACCATATACAACTATTCCTCAAGGCAGCTATACCAGCATGACTGCCACTATCGGGCTGTACAGATGGCCCAGTTGAATGGTGCAGTCAGTTTAATTCGCCGTGATCCCAAACTCATTCTAAACACAAACAAAAAAACACAAATTAAAAAAACAACTCAAGTGTGCTGCTGGAGATACTTTGCAGAGCTCTTCATGGATATGCTTATCATTATGTAACAGCTGAACATGAATTGTACATGACCTATGTTACTGAGCTGTAAATGGTTTGTTTCCATTCATAATGTTCATAAATGATGGAACAGGACTGTGGGTCACTTAGAGGCATAGTGATCTCTGAGAGAACAGGGCTAGAGAAGGTGCTGGGATTGTAGCGTATACTCTGGAACTAAAAATGCACCTTCAGGGAGGTATTCGTATGTCATCTGTAACCCTGAAATCATTGCACAACCAAACAAACAAAAATGTTTATATGTTGATGCTTTGGTACAAAGCTGCACCCTTTAAAATGTCCCCTTGGGACATCCAAACCCACAAAAAGTACATTGAGAACCACAGTAAACATGTTTCTGACATTGTGTTAATAATACAAAAGACCAAAAGACCAATCTCTGAATGAGAAGAAGTATTCATATCCTTAAATAAAAGTAGCAACACCACAGTTTTTTCCATATTATTATTCCATATTCAAAAAGTAAAAGTACTCATTAAACTAAATTGACTCTTTCAGAGTGTTATGTTATCATATATATTATATTTTGGATTATTATAATCAGCATTTTAATGTTGTAGCTGGTCTAGCTGAAGCTAGTTTCGTTTATTTAAAAAGCTCCATTTATTTAAATGTACTTTGGTACAGTATATTCAATTTCGTATTGGCAAGAGATTGCTAAAGAAATAACTAAGCTTTTTGGAATAGAAAATTGATTGATCTAATGTCATATTACACCTGGGCAAAATCCCAGACAAAGTCAAGGCTCAAAATGAATATCTCTTTAAAAGTGGCTGCAGCCAAACCCTCCAACAAAAGATTAACAGAGTGCAATTGAAAATGAAATAAACTGCCCTTAACATTAAGACAACAATATGATCAATGTGTAAAATGCTGGAGATAATGGACAACATATATGTTCTTATAACCCGTAGCACATTACATAGGTCAAAGACACTTTTCTTGTATGTATACAAAATTGTCTGTGGCTTCACCATAACGCATTAAAAACCACACAAGAGAGACAATGTTTCACATTATATATTGTTGGAAAGTTTAATTGATAACAATGCTTCAAATCTTATAAAATGTGTATACATTTTTTGTTTAAAATCTGCAATGTAACTGTCAAACATAGCCATCAGAGCGGAGTGCAAAGCACAAAACTCCCCTCTAAAATGTAATGGAGTTAAAGTACTAAGTAGTGGTGGACTAAGAATTCAAGTCCATTAATTACAGTAAGTGAAAAATAGATATACCACTGTGTAAAAAAATCCTCTATTCAAAAGATTACTTAAGTAAATACTAGCAGAAAAATTTACATAAAGTATTAAAAGTGCACAGAAGGGACATAATGGCCCTTCCAGAGTGTTATATATGCATTAAAGTGTAAACAACTTTATATACTGTTGGGTAGTTACATCTACAACAATGTGTCATGTTCTATAAACTGATCATATATTCTGTGTAAAATCTTAATTTCTGAAGTAATAAATGTGGAATATATGTTGTGAAATAAGAAGCACAACATTTTTCTCTGAAATGCAGTGGAGTAAAAGTGAAAAGAAGCATAACTGCAAATACTCAAGTGAAGTAAAAGTACCTCAGAATTGTACAACACTTGAGTAAATGTATTCAGTTACTTTCCACCACTGGTATTAAGTAGCATGTAAATACTCAAGTAAGGCAGATTTGTCTGAAACTGCACTACAGTACTTGCGTAAATGTACTCAATTACTTTCCATCACTGATGATAAATATCTCAAAATGACATTAATGGTTTTAAAGCTTGCATTTTATTTGACATTAAAAAAAAACAACTAAATCTTAAAGTGCATTAAAGCTGCATCATCTGCAATCAGGTGTGAGAGGATTTATTTCTAACAAGGCATCATAATTCAGTGGCAACGTTTCCATCATTCAAATGTGATCACATAAGAAAGAAATGCAATCGTTCACCGTGTAGAATTGAAAAGAAATATCCAAATCAAATGAGAAATGAAGGTCAACATTAAAGAGACGACCAAGCAGAACTCTTGAGTTCAAAGCTTTCTGTGAGTCGTGTGAGATCACCACCATACTGGAAGCAAGCGGTGAGGTGAGCCTTACTCATCACTAGGCGTGTCACTGGCTGTACAGCATCAATGTGATTAGAGAGATGGAGGGAGGGAGGGAGGGAGTGGGGGGGGGCGGGGGAGTGAGAGAGATGACCTAATACCCTGTAAAAAGCAATGAAGTCATACTACCTGACTCATATTCCCAGCTGACACCAGCCTTTCCAATCACAACATCCCAGTTCATGAGTGTGCGTGTGTTTGTTGTAAAAGAGTGAGGTGAGCGTGTGTGTTTGTGTGTGGGTCAACAGCTTCATATGCACGTGAGTATTTCACAGCAGGTGAGGTGAAGCTGCACTTGTGTGTGTGTGTGTGTGTGTGTGTGTGTGTGTGTGTGGGGTTTGTTCGCAGAGTTCATGTACAGAGATGTTTTGTTAAACCAGAGGATTTTGTTGAAATATTGAATTAATGACAATCACAGAATTGATCAAGAATGATTTTTTTTCCGTAATTGATTGAAATTCATTTATCATACATTCTCTGTTTTAAGCTTCTCAAATGTGAAGATTTGTTTTTTAAATCATTTCAAGTGGAAAATCTTTGGGAGCATTGATCGGGTAAAAATAAAACAAGCAATCGGAACAACCTGGGCTGTGATCAGCATTTTTCACCATTTCGAAAGACTAAACGATGAATTGACTGGGATTGAAAAAACAAATACATTAATCAATAATGAAAAATAATCGTCCTAACAAACAGCCACATTCGGAGATAAGGCGACACTTTTAGCTGTGTCACTCGCACAGGCAAACAGTAGTTAGTGTTCTTGTGGGTCACACTGCGCACTGAGCAAATCCCAAAGCATTGTAAAAAAGAAGTGAATGAGCATACCCAATAGTAGCTCTAAATATGTGAGAATAACATACACATTGAGATTCACTTTTTTTTTTTAGAATAAAGGGGGAGCTTAGTGTAGTGATTTTTGCTGACGTACCCCAAAGATGGAACAGAGTTTGGAAGGAAAAGGCCTCATTATCTGGGTCCCTGCATGATGGTGAACAGGCAGGAAGAAAACTCTGAAAGAAACCCTCAGTTGCTTTAAGTACGACGGCTTATTTTCATGTTAATGTACTCCACCGCTACCCCACCTAACCCAATTTCTATCTGTTTTATTAAACTATTTGTTTGCTTGTTTTTTGCTTTGTATTTACTTTTATGGCATCATCATTATGTGCGGGTCTGTCCGTAAGAACCTGCGTTGCTGCTTCCCTCGACTGTTCTCTCAACAGTGGGGAAAAGCTTACAACCAATAAAAACAAACACAAACGAGCAAACAAATAAAAGTAGAAAAACAATAGAAGAGGGAAAACCCCCCACACAAAGTGGCCTCTGGATTTAGTGTGTTAGCGGGTCAGCTGATCGACTTCAGGGCTCTCGTCAGCTTATGAGCACAAGATGTGGTATCATTTGCATGAGGTCTTACATCATCCCTGAGAGCCCGCTCACTATGGCATCAGCACGTGGTGCTTAGCCAACATGTCCCTTTGTGCTCGCAGAAGCCTCATTCAAGAGACAGCGGGGCAGCAGAAAAGTCTTGAAAAGGACATCTGGCCATAGAAGTCAAATGGATGTCCTTTAGGGATTCTTAGACGTGTCTTTATAGCCTATTAAGCCTGTCCTCGTTGAGAGACAGATACTGTCCATATAGGTGAAAGCGATATTTGCATGGGCTCCTGGACAAAGAGGTTGGTATGTGTCTCTGCAGCACAGTAAACCACAGCATCTCTCCCCAAAGATACCAGCCTTTCATCGGCGGGGGAAAAAAAAAAAACAGCACTACTGTGACTACCAGATGGTCAAGATCATTGAGGGTTTTTTTTTTTTCATGTGCAAGTAACATGACCTCAGCACTCTGGGTTTCACGAGTATCCCGCAGCTAACACACACACACATACACACACACACACATGCACACAAAAACACAAGTGTGCAAATGACAATTGTAGCTCACGGCTATAGACAGTGAGGTCTGAATGAAAACCAGACCTGCTGTGGTCCATTCAGAGCGCAGAGACGGTTTAGTTCATGGTCGCAAAGGTTATGTGTACAACGGCATCAACAATCAGGCCTCCAACAGGACACACCAAACTCACGTCCAGGCGGGGGGGGGGGGGGGGGGGGGGGAACGACACTATCCCAAATCCATGCTTTTTATTGATTGGGGCTCTGGACTCCCAGCGGACCCCTTTTAATGGAAATCCAGACGACCTCCTGGACACACACTGGCATACTCGGTGCACCACTGAGAGGCTCCCCATCCTTTCCATGCTCTCGCCCAATCCTCTGGCCTCTCCACTATAGGGTGGGGATTGGGGGCAGACCGCCTGAGCCCACCCTCGGGCCCTTCATGCATCACCCAATCCTGCTCTCCTCCGGCTGCTGATTTTTGTTTAGTTTTTTTTATCCTTATTATTGGTTGGAGTGTGGATGTTTTAATCCTGGACTCATACCAGGAGTCTCCCTGTGAGTTCTCATCTGCAACGCACCCTTAGGGGAACGAACCCCGTCTTGATTGGCACCCAGAGAGCGCGTCTAGACTGTGATTATGCATGTAAATACACCTGCTCTATCTTTCTGGTACAGTTTTATTACAACATGTATATTGTTTCTGTTTTCAGACCTGGAAATTTGTGATTATATTGTTGCTCCATTCTACGTGTTATTAAAAGGCAGAAGGCATTCACACTAGAAATGCTGAATCTCTCCAAAAGAGTCACATGCCATGCTCAGTCTCTCATATAAGCCAAAATGGTAGACTGTGTGTTTTTGTTTTTGTCATTACAGTTTTAATCCAGTTACAGTGTGGGGGAAACACCGCATATGATGGGGAATAATAAATTGAATTTAATTGGACAAGTTATCTACAGAGAGAATTCCACACCTCGCTTGGGAACACAAACACATCAAGAGATTTCACAGAAATGTCCTCTTACAGCAGTTTTGATTACAGCGAACGTAAAGTTCAGTGTTTCATGTGTGTAAAGATAGGACTATTTATTTTCTGGTGGGGCGATAATAAAAACAAACAAACGGTGAAGCAGTGGAGCATCTAATGTTTTCTCAAACATCCCCAGAGTTGGCCTTGTCATTCAAGAAGCCTTATGCAACACATACCCTGTACATCCCACCATGCATATGCACAGATGGTGACGACAGGCTAAGCTTGAGTTAGACTGACACTTTGAGGAAGCTGAAAACGTGGACATCAGTTGTTGCTCAGCGCTGGGTGAGCAATTTATAGACTAGGTCCAATGTTTCCTCAAAGCTTCATTTAAGGAGGTGACCCAAGTGTAATAACAATTTACAACTCACTCAAAAAAGAAATTCATATGAGAAATCTTTCCACTTTAAATCAAATCAAGTTTATTTATATAGCCCAATAACACAAATTATACATTTGTCTGAGCGGGCTTTACAGCCTGTACAGGATAAGACACCCTCTGTCCTTAGACCCTCGCACAGCACAAGGAAAAACTCCCTAAAAGTAACCCCCTACAGACTTTATTTTCTTCTGATCTTATTCACTGATTGTTGATTCATGTAAATGTCCAGATTGTATTGATAATCAAGGGAAGTTGCAGGTACTTTTCTACCTGTTTGAAACCTAAAAAATCTCCTAAAAGGGAAAAGGTCTGACAAAATACATTAACTGTATTAATATATATATATTTTTAAAATTTTATTTTATCAATATTATTATTCTTATCACTACTGCAGTTTGAGTCTTTGTGTTGTACTACAACCATGCCGTCAGGCGTGGTTTCTGTCGAGGACATCTTGGGGAGTCTATACGCGAGCGGCGCGGTTCTTTGTTCACCGGGCTGCTGCAAACCCGTTTTTTTTAAACGGGAAATGTGCGAGGGCTTTTCTGATGTTCCCCCGCTGCATAGGGTCTGCAACGCCTGTCTGACAACTCCCTTTCTCTTCTCCTCCTCGTATACAGCCCCCCCACCCCCAGACACCCTCTTTCCCTCCTATACATAACATCCTCATGCGCAACGGCGCCGGAGACAACAACGCGGTGACCTGCCGCAAAGCACGGCTACATAGAGGTGGGCGGACCCCCCCAAAAATGTATTAAAAAAAAACCCAAAACTCATTTACTCCCAAAAATTCATATCAGATGGTCCACGTCCCCCTTTCATACAATGCAACGAGCTGCTCGTGTTTGTCTCTTAATGATAAAGTTGACATCGTCTTTTCGGCAGCAGCGCCAGATGACCATGTGCGCACTGTACATGCACCTTTTCATACGCAACTGTTTACATCCTGGATGGCTATTCTTACATAAGTCGATTCTTACAAATGCGGTTTTCAGGCTACACTGCAGCTAGAGCTGTGAGCGAGTCTGCGTTAACACGAGTGCGGTGCGGGAGGTAAACGATGAGGTATTTTCTTCTTATCTATAGGAGACGGGAGGCAGCTTGATGTGGGATGCCACGGGCTTGGGAACCTGAGACGGAGTGGTACAACGGGAGGGCGGCTCGTTTTGTCTCGGCGAGGAGGGGAGCTGTGTAAACCAGACTGGGTGGAGCAACACATCGCCCGCCCCATCTATCGTGCAGACGGCCTTGTGTCCCGTTTGCCTGGAGCTCGGAGAGAGACTACTGTACTGAAAGTCTGGCGGATAGAGAGAGGGGGCCGGTCTATGGGAGGGACTAGCGCAAAGGGGGGAATTGGAAGGAGGAGGGGGCGAGGAGGAGGCGGCACGGGTGCTGTTTCTCCAGTCTCTTTCCCCTGTCTTTGTCTCACACACTCTTTTGTTAGCCATGCCTAGCCTGCTGGTTCTAGCAGGGATCATGGAGAAAAATGGGGGCTATGCCGGGGATCTGGCTGGCTCCGGCTTCGGAGGCGAAGGTCTCCTTGTGCCGCCCGACGAGGAGGAAGACGACTCCCGTGCCCTCAGGGTCGCACTGGGCCAGTTGTCTCTGCTGGGGCTCGGGGAAGGCGAGGACGGCGGCGGAGCCCCAACAACAGGAGTACAGGACCGGAGTAACAATAACAACAACCACCACAACCACACGAACAACGTCGGAGGTGGCGGGGACACGGCGATTCTGCAAGGGAAAAGCAAGTTGTGCGCCCTGTATGAGAGCTCCTCAAGTGAGACGAAAGGACGAGGCTGCAACATAACAGAATGCGTCCCAGTGCCCAGCTCTGAACATGTGGCCGAAATAGTGGGGAGACAAGGTAAACCGCTGGCTTGCAAATTATTTCCCCTCAAAACTTGTGCTTTTATCCCACTAACCGCGCTGCATTATCCCCGCCGTGGTTTCCTGTGTGCTTTGTTTTTTTTTGTTCACTAACTGTTACCTGGTGTTATTTGACAAAGAAAAGGGAGTGGTGTGTGTGTGTGTGCTCGCGTGTTTTTTTTGTACTCCCCCGAGACGCCAGCCTCCCACTTTTTCCTGCTAGCAAGTTCTCGTGTACTCATCATTACACTTATTGAGACAAGTCGGTGGCTGCTTTGTGTTTTTTTTATTATTATTTTTTTTTTTGTGCCTTTTTTTTTTAATTATTTTTTTTGTTGAGTGAATTTGCACAGAGGAAGGAGAGAGACTCGTTCCCTCCTGGGCGAATTATTCTACATCCACGCCATCAATGTCAGCGCACAGACACACACTGGAGCACGGAGAGCACTTCCTTTGTCGTCTGAGACGCGCCAGACTGTTCAAAAAAGGCAACGTGCAGCTGGCGAAGAGAGGAATGCCTTTCACTTTGAATTGATGGCTAAGAAAATAACCAAATATTCACATTTGGTCTCAGTGGTGGAAGATGTTTCGCCTCTTTCCAAATTTATTCATCTCGTTGTTTATGTTGCGCACTGCCCCAGTGACACAATTGGACAATAGAGCAAGCGTGGTCCACTTGTTTTTTGTTTTTTTTTGTTGTCGTTTTTTCTCTCTTTCTCAAACGAGGGGAGTTGTAAAGTTCAATACCAGACACGTTATTGATTCTGCCCCGTTTTTCTTACAGTTGGAGGTTTTTTATTGAACAAAGACCTGAAATTGAATGACAGCAGCTGTCAAACAAAGGTGTGAAAGTCGGGGGATGAGGGGAGGGGCGCATTAAGACGGTGTTGCTGCTCGGCACACGGGATGGCCTTTAAGGGTGACTCAGCGAGAAGTTGCACCAGGAATTGGGAGTGCTTTAGAACACAAATAAAAGCAAAACAAAAACAAAAAAAAAAAAAAAAACTTAAATATTCTGATGTTTGTGCTTTTTTGCGGTAAAGATTTTTGTCAGGGGATTCCCCCCCCACTCCATCCAAGTTCCATATTTATGTAGAATCGAGCTGCTAACAAGCTTGACCCTAAGTTGTATTTGAAGCTTGGCGGTGGTGTTTATGTGGCTGCACCCATTGTTAACTGTTGTGATGAACCCACTGGTGAGTGGGGCAGAAAAAAACAAGGACGGGGACGGAAGGGCAGTATAGCATCTAAAAGCTGAATGGGAGTCACGCCTTGGAGCTCAACACAAGGGGCTCCTCATGAGCCCCACTTCACTGCACACTCTCAATACCACATGGTTGTGTGTCAGGAGAGGGAGAAATAGGGGGCAGGACTGAGAGAAGTACAAAGACTGCAGGGCGGGTAAGGTACCATCAGCAAATCCTGATTTATCTCGCAACAAAAACAAACGGGTCTCAAATAATTTCGCAGGGGGTTCAGGTGAGTTGAGCTGGCTTCTTTCTTTCCTTTTTTTTTTTACCAATACTCCCCTTTATTACTTCTTCTGTGGTACCGTGGATTTTGTTTTTGCTGCTAAGTGCCCCTTGTCTCCCATTGCGGCTCCTGTTCTTTACTCTGAAGTGTAAGTTTTGAATTTTAATGGGGTAACCGAAGACAGCCGGAGGGTGGATCCAGTGAGCACAAGTGCAGCGAGAGGGCCCTTTTGCCTTGACCGGGAAGAAGTGCTGATTTTGGGGGATTTGAGACGAGCTGCTTTTGATTCCGTCTCTTCGTTAGTTGGCGCCGCGTACACACCCCCTTCTTCTCGGCGCCGCGCATCACAGCACGCCTGGTGAATCTGGCAAACGGAGCATCTTGCCATGGAGAAAGGGTTGGATACGATGGTTTCCTCCTGTCAGAGTCACAGGCATTGATTCCCCAGGATGCTCTTGTACCTTCCTCTGAAGGATGGCTTTGTTTTCAATCACAGTCACCTCTCACAACACAATTTAACAGTTGCAAAATAAATTAAGCTCCGGTGACCTTAATTTCTGGTAGCGATGAATAATCGTTGCCTATTTTGTTTACAGATAATTCTTTAATTGAAACATTAATTTGGACTAATTAAAAGGGGCAATGAAGTTCGAGAAAAGTAATTTGGCAATTCCTCTTTGATCCCCTGTGGCACAAACGGGTCTATTAGCTTAATACCAGGCAATGGCCACAAAGGGTATTTTCAGATTTTGAGTATGAGCAATACTAAACCCTAAGAGCATCACTATCCTTCTGTCCGTACCTCTGGTCCCTGAGAAGTAAGTGTTCCTGAAAAAATTGGGCCTATTTAGTTGCATTAGAGCGACCTGCTGCTGTGATTTTCAGATAGGAAATGCAATGATGTGCTGTGTGATGTGAAGCACCTGGAGTCTGGTAAGATGAGCTCAGATTTGTTCACTGAATAGACGTCTGATGGTTCCTGTTTGTCTAAAGAGATGCATCGGTCTCTTTAAGACATGGCCGAGATGAGAAGTGATCAATAAATGCGGAAGTCTTAATGAGGGAGCTGCCTGAATTTCTGAATGAAAACTGACCCGAGTAATGTTGATGCAGTCTTCATTGAGTGTGATATAAACAGAGTCTCACCATGTTCCCCTTGACCTCAAATGTACCTGACAATCATGCGAAATAATTATGGATTTACTGTATGGCCTGTTCTGTCCCATTACAGTGTCAGGTGATTTGTCATGAAATAACATTAACCTGCACTCTCTCACATTGAGACTCTGCCTTAAAAGCACTTAATAGAGTAAACTATTACACTCTGATCAGAAACAGGGCAGACGTAGAGCCACAAATGGCCCAAAAAGCATATGTGGGTTGACTGTATTGTCTCATAAGTTCAAGGAGAGGTCAGGAAGTGATTGCATCTGTAGCTCTCACAGCCATGTCGATGCTGGCCAATTCCTCTGCACCATGCATGTATCCCTTAGTAAGTTGTGTGTCTGATTTAGAGCTAATAAATAAGTGCATGCTTAATGCTTAAGTGCTGGAAACCTCATAAATCATGGTAATTACTCTGTGTATCCTTTGCCAGTAAAAAATCTGCAACATATTAGGTTAAGCTGGTCATAATTAGCGAAAGAAATTCAAATTTTTTTAGTATTTCTGTTAGCACAGGTTGGTAACGAAGTGTGCTAAAATGCAACTGATGTATCATATTTACTTATTTAAAATTGTATGTTGTTGACTCTGCAGGTTGCAAGATCAAAGCCCTGCGGGCCAAGACCAACACCTACATCAAAACCCCCGTCAGAGGAGAGGAGCCTGTGTTCTTAATCACTGGCCGGAAGGAGGATGTTGCACTGGCCCGCCGTGAAATCATCTCTGCTGCAGAGCACTTCTCCATGCTCCGGGCATCCCGCAACAAGCTGGGAGTGTCCTTTAGCGGCTCCCCGCCCACACCTTTGCCAGGTCAGACCACCATTCAGGTGAGAGTGCCATACCGTGTCGTGGGGCTGGTAGTGGGGCCTAAAGGCTCCACCATCAAACGCATCCAGCAGCAAACCTGCACTTACATAGTCACTCCCAGTCGAGACCGCGACCCTGTCTTTGAAATCACAGGGTCACCGAGCAACGCCGAGCGGGCCCGCGAGGAGATTGAAGCACACATTGCCTTCCGAACAGGAGGCCTGCATGACCACAATAATGAGAATGACTGTCTGGGGCCGAACGGTGGAAGCAGCCCATCGGGCAGCAGCGGTGGTCTGGAGAGCCGGCTACAGCAGGTGTGGGGGCTGCAGGGGGGCCAGCGCAAGCCTCTCACCAGCAGCTACCGCCAGAACTTCTCAGATGCCATGGTTGGAGGGGTAGGAGGAGGAGGTGAGGGAGTGGGAATCTACAATAAGAGCAACTTCTCCAGCTCCGGAGAGAAGCCTTGCTCTTATTTTGGATCAGAGAGTACCCAGAGCTGGGGCGACCCTGACTACCCCAAACAGGTGGCCTTCTACGCCCAGCAGCGGTCCAAGAGCTTTGGAGGCCTCCCACTCCCCCTGACCAGACTCTCCCCTGGTTTAAGCGAGTCCTGCGGAGGTGGAAGCAACAACAACTCGTCAGTCACCAGCATTGTGCCCGTATCCGGCTCACCTCACGCCCAGGCCCGTCGGGCCCACAGTGAGCCCACCTCAGCCGGCGAGGGTTTCCCAGGCCGTCTGCCAGTGCCGGACTCGCCACCGGCCACTGTGCGGGACTGCATGACCTGCTTTGAAAGCAAAGTGACGGCTGCCTTGGTGCCCTGTGGCCATAACCTCTTCTGCATGGAGTGTGCCATCCGAATCTGTGAGCTCAACCACCCAGAGTGCCCAGTGTGCCACACCCAGGTCACACAGGCCATCCGAATATTCTCTTAAGGAACCACATCAGTTTTTATCATTGGTTTTGTCAGTGTTTGTTCAATAATTATTTACTGTTATTATGATTATTATTATAATACACATTTTTGTTTTTCAGAAAATTTACAAACAATCAAGCAGATATTTTAGAAGGCACTGCTTGCTTTACTAAAAAGTATAAGAAATATTTTTAAGTTTTTCTTTTATATATATATATGCATATATATTTTATAAAAGTTTTGTTTATAAGAGAAGTATAGTACCTTGCATTTTCAGTTTTTGACTGCTGCTGTTTTTCATTCATGAATCACAGTGTAGGCAGAGGTAGACAGTAATGTGAACATTTTATTATTCAAATTTTTATTTTACCATGAAGTGGGTTTATATGGAAGGAAGAAGATGATTGTTGAGGTACCCAATCTGCACCTGACTGACCCAGAAAGTCAATGTTGTTATTAGAAAGAGAAAAAACATAGAATTGTCATTGCACCTTACAATCATCTTGGTCTAAAATAGGATTTCAATCATATTTGAAATTTCGGGAGCTGGTGTGAAGGTGAATTCAGCCTTTTCATTTTTACTGTGATTGTGGTTTGATATAATTGTTCCAAAACCGATATTAATTTTTAGCTAAAGGAAAATGTTAATAGATTGGTCTGAGTCAAAGCCTTGTAATCTTTACAAGAAAACAAAAGACAGCCCCCATTATTTCATTCTTATACCTTTTTTTTTTTTTTTTTTTTTTTTTTTTTTTAATAAGTCTTATAAACCAGATTGATGTTAAAAAGGAATAGGACGTTACATCATTTATTTATGGTAATTGGTCAAATTTTATTGGTATCATCATTCACAGAGATAGATGAAAGTTGTATGAAGTATCAGCAACATTTTCTTTCCAGTAGCCATTGATTACACTTTGGTCACTGCAGTTTGTTGAAAAGATTCAGTAATGCTTGCTCCTCGTGTCACTTGAAAAGCATGTGGTTCCTCGGTTGGCTTAAAGCACTGATTTAATTTGTGAGGCCGAAAGCCTTGGAATTCATCCAGTTGGCTAGTTCTTGATATCTGTCTCCCCAATGGACTTGTTTCAAAGCCACCTTAACCGCGCTTTATTGTCTTGTGTGGTCATTTGGCCACAGTCGCCGAACAATATAGGACACAGCAAGAGCTCCAGTCAACAAGCATTTCTCTGAGGTGTGCACCGTTAATAAAGAGGAGAATTAGTACGTGGACAGAAGCCGAGTAAAACTGTAAAATGTTTCCTGAATCAGCAGCAGACTCAGACTACAATAGTTGACATTGTAAAATACAGAGTCCCGAATCTGTAATCCTTACTCCACGTCCCCAATGCTAACAGCATTATGTGCGAGCTCCGAGGGGCCAGCTGTCTCCCCTGTAATTAGCAGAACTGTACAGGAGCAGGTGTTTCATGGCACACTCTAGCTGTGACCCCAAGTTGGAGGTCTCGCCTAGCCCCCTTTCTTTCTCTCCTTTCTTTGGGAGTGGCTTTTATGTCTCCCCCTGCTTACAGTTTGATCGTTTGCTTTCGAAGGCCTTTCTGAGTGGGGTGTATTGTCTGGGCCGGGTAGCGGCGTGGGCTGCAGAGTGCTCGGACACGGCCTGGATCTACTCATTCATAATTAGGCAAATGGGTTGGTCCAGGTGCGGACCGTGTGGGGACTCTGGAGCTGTATGAGTGGTACGACAGGGTCCCGCAGCGAGCCCCTATCTGCCCCGCCCCACTGTTACAAGCACAGAGGGGGCAGGATGGTCTGGATGCAGCTGGGCGAATAGGACCCCCTCCTTCCACTCCCTCTTGCCCCTTCCTCCCCCCCTTTTTCCTCTCCTTTTCTGCTGCTCTGAGCTATCCCTACTGGGGAGAGGGGGCCTCTTTTGTCCCAAGACACACACGCACACACACACAAAATTTGAAAGACACTAGCTGAATTTGGCGGCGCCTGTGAAATGAGGGGAGGCTTAGGATAGAAATAAATTATCCGCAGTTATCAGGGGATACCCCAGTTACCTGTTTTCAGCGTTAATTTGCTATATACTCTTTCCAAATTAGGAAAATTGCACCTACAAAATAAAGATTACGCGATCTTATCGCAGGCATTAGTAATGCTGCTCCCCCTTCACTCCCTAACAGCACCGCCCTGAAATTTGGATGGGGGTCCTGTTGTGTGACAGAGCCAGTGCAGATTGTGTCAGCTCGCTACTGTATGGGACATCCTGCAGCTGCCCCTTCACTATGGACACCCAGGCTTCAGCCAATGGCAGCCCCCCTCGCTTTGAGCTTCCAGAATGAAATCAGACAATTGTAATTGACAGGAAAGCAGAGGAAACGCCCCATTTAACCAGCACTCATGCTGAATCAAATTACACACCCTCTGCGTCTGCCTTAGCCCCAGCCTGGGGATTTCAGAGGGCTGGAGGAGAGCGGATGGGGGGTAGGGATTAAAGCTGTTGAATGATAAGGTGGGGGGGGGGTCATTTTGGCTGGAGAAAGAGAGAAGCATGCTTCTAAAAAAAATTTGAATTGTGCAGATCTAGCAATTTTATTGATCAGTCAAGTCATGCTGCGAGTTGTTGTCACATGTGGGCCAGTGGTGACGACAAGGAACATCTCTTGTGTTGTATAGGAGAACAATTCAACTCGGCTTCTGTCTCAAAAAATAATTAACAATTACAGATTGCGTCTTCCACGAAGGGCCCTCCTTTTTTTTTTAATTATTATTTTTTTTTATAAATCAACAAACGTATAAAGCAGACCACTCTCATTACGTGTGGACTGCAGGGAAAGCACCGTACTTGCAAAAAGTACCCTGAAATCTATCAGATGTAGACAGAATAGTTATGATTTTATGGATGGAGAAATTGCACAGTGGTTTGGCCTAAGCTTTCAATGTCAAATTTAAGGCAATATGACACTGTTCTTTGAACTTAGTATTTTTGTTATTTTGTTTTCTGCCTTAATATTTTTTATCAAAATATTGCCATTACTTTGGCATACAAGGTAGCAACTTTGGCCTTTTTGATAGTACCTCCCCCCATAAAACAACTTTTAAAGTACTTATTTTTGGAGAAAAGAATGTGACTCAAACTGGTTGGGTGGGGATTAGAGGGATTCAGGAAATTAGGCTCTTAAAACACTTTACTTAAAATATAGAGTAAAGCACCTTATCACAAAAAAACATTTGATTAATACCAAACCGACCACTGATGGTGAAATACATTTCATAGAATTTGAAAGACATGCACATAAGGATTCCCTATCATTTTTTTGTATTATGGTGGTTCTTGTTATTCTTAATACTACAGTAGTACTAGTGGTTATTTGGGAGACCTCTCCATCCATTTAGTCAATGCTGATGACTTGGTTGAGTTTTGCACTGGTTTAATGAAGAGAGGGCTTATTGGAGATTCTCCCTGTTTAGACGCTGTATAAGTTAATGAGTATTGTATTTTATGGGAAAGCACTCTGAGCATCTATGTAAATACTGTATGTGTATCAGTTCTGAACATCCAGACAAAGGCCCGCTAAAAGTGAGGTTTTGATTATTTTTACAAGCTGAGGGTGTCATTGTCAATGTTTCAGCATATGGAAATTCAAAATGTCTCTGAGTTTTAGGGAGAGTAAATCTTTTTATATATGCGTCCCATCATCCTTTTTGACTATAATAGTATATTGCATAGATCCATACATTTAAGAAATATTATTTAAACTGATTAACTTAGTATTTCATCCAAATATATAGATGAGAAATTAACCAGACACTACTATAAACTGTAATAATGAATATCCTTTATAAAGCCGCTGATGTATAAATCAAATCTCAAATAAAAAAACTGGAATAAATAGTATGTGTAATAACCCCTGATGAATAAATCCGTTTCTATGTATATTAGGATGAAAAGCAATAATAGGACTATACTGGGACAATAAACAGAGGAGCCTGCTTAGTCAGTTCTTTAAATAATATTCTATTCAGAAATTGACCTTGATTATTAGGATAATACCATTTCTGTCTCATCTGCTTAAAATTCGTTACGGATTCATGCCAGTGTAGAAACAGAGATATACTTAATTAGTAAGTTTCAGGATAAGTAATTGTTCTTATTGTGTTCTTCAGGGTCTTAAGTCATTTGATTGTTTTTTCTTACGTTGAATATCAATCAGATCACAGGGTGGGTCAAGACAAACTTAAGGATTGCTTCTCCTGAAACGATGAAACTGAAATTTCTGTGACTAAAGAGGAAACCTCACTGCGCTGTAAAAGCGATCTGTCGAGTGTAAACAAACATCAAGACCAGAGCATAAGCACCGAGGTCTGTCCTGTTTGTTAAAAAGCAGGAACTGGTGACTTTGCTTATGACAGACTGATGTCTCGAAGGCTTTGGTCAAAAAAAAAAAAAAAAAAAAGAAAACAGCCGTGAGAATATGAGGGTAGGACAACATATGATGCTCGTGTTATCCACGTGAAGAGCTTTTATTCTTTACCCTCATGACTCTTTTAGTTACATACAGGGGCAGACGTGTTACTTATAGCAATCTTAAAATGATTTCTGTTTACATAGTACTGATAGGTTTCTGATTTCATGGCTCTATTTTATACTCATTTTGCACCTACTTCTTTTTTATTTTGTATTGTTTTTGAAAGAAAAAGGTCAGACATAGCCAAAGAACAAAACACAAGGAGAGGACAACTTATCACTTGAGTTAACTTATTTTAGCATCAAAATCTTTATCCAATCAGGATTATTAAGAAATAATCTCCTAGTTAGAATTACTCTGTTTACCCAAAAGTCTTAGAGGCCAACTCAATCGATATCTGTGAAATGAAGGCATATCATGTTTCAGTGTTTGTAAGATTAGTTTAATACTACAGAGGCGCCGGTAACTTCTCCCCAAAGAGATCAGCTTAAAGTACATCCTGGCACTTAAAGTCCTTTGAGTAGTTTTCTATTGTCATGGTTAATGGGAGAAAAACAGTCCAGGGAATTTCTTAATCTTTCTGAAAAACTTGCCCGATCTGGCGAAGTTCAGATAAAAAGGGACTGCCCACGTAATTTAAAAAAATAAAAGACGAAAAAGGATTTGTGTTGACAATGACGAGCCAGCGAAAATTCCGGCTGAATTCCTCATTTTTAAGACCCACAGAGTAAACCATAAGGGGACAGTGGAGAGCAACACTGTGGTTTTAGTTAATATCGTTTGGAGAGCCCATTAACTGTATCCTTAAGTTTAACTGCATGTTAGAAAAATATAGTACAGTAGGTAAGATTTATCAGAAAAAAAGTTAAGATCGCATAAAGAATTCATCAGCCTGATACCTGAAGTGTATAAAAAGCTTTAAGACCTTAAAGTAAACATCGGTTTAAAATCATATATTTACCGTGTAGTTTAACTAACTGATACATAAAGTTTAAGTATGATTCTTAAGAATATGCTAAGGTGTAAGTTTCATTTGTCCAACTCACCCAGTATGAAATACTTTTTTAATTCAGTGGAGCAACAAAGGGGTGGGTGACTCACAGTGACACTTGATTTGTTAAGTTCTTGTTAGTATTATTTACAATATTGTATTAAGCTTACTATTATAGTAATGGTAGAAACTGTTGATGTTTTTCTTCTCTTGATATGAAAAGGTCTTTATGCATTTATGTAGAATCCCTTTTAAGGAGTGATAGGAAATCCTTATTTTCAATGGATGCACTTAAGCAATTGTACCAACCTGTCTAAATCACACATTGAGCAAGTAATGCATTTGAATGTAAAAAAAGAAAAAAAAAAAAAAAAAAAAAGACCACTCAACTCAATGCACTCCTTATGCTTATTGTTTTGTCAATTTACAAGTGAGCTTTAAGTTTTTGTTTGTTTTTTTTGGAAAGAATTTGCGACAGGTTTTCAACGTAGACTATATTTGAGTTCTTCCACATACATTTATAGAAAGTAACTTAAAATGAATAAAAAAAAAAAAACATATTACAGTTTCTCAAATCTATTTTGCTAACATGGGTTATTATTTCGTAGAAAGCAGAGGAAAAAAAAAAGTCAGTATCTGGATGTTATTTATGAAAAGTAAAAAAAAAAAAAATGAAGCAACATATTTATGAGTAACCTCAAGACATTTTGTTTTTTAATTAAGAATTACAAGAAGTTAATATATTTCTAAACACAGGGAGGTCAGTTTCTACTAATAAGTCAAATGAGAAAAGAAGTTTTATTTATGAAAGTTATGGACGCTCGCCTTTTCCACATACTTCATGCTAAATGAAGTAAATGGAAACGAGACTTTCCCATCGCTGAAATTTTAACTTCAGACATGCACTACTTTAACATCGGTGCATTCACAATGGAATAATTACAGAAAATAATATAATATTTTTTAGAATTTGGAGATATTTTAGTCACAGAGCATCAATTTTGTGCCTCAATTATATATTTTTCCTGCATCAGCATTCTTTGTGCAGTGCTGCTTGCTGTAACCCCTTTCCCCCTTCAACTAACCCCATGTTACTGACTGAAACGCATAACTCATTTCCTCTGTAATCTAAACTCGCTTTTACTTATCAAACGTATAAAACATGTTACGACTGCAATGCTTGGAATGAATGAGGCAGCTGTGACCCTCTCGCCAATGGGGCCACACATAACTTGTACACACTTTCATTCATACATTTTCTACATCTACTACTCGGACAGTTTGTGATCAATGGTGACAGGGCATAATCAGCTTAAAGGAAGCCTTTATGAGAGACTTTCCCTAATGTGTTAATTAGGTGAAGTGTGCAGATCGAGCGGAGACATCTAGGAGAGGACAACAGTGCACTGTGTAGTAGATCTATGTAACTAGATGCACACATATACACACAACAGGTTCATTACCGTACTAGCTTGCATGTATGTTGTATGGTCACTTAGAAAGGAGAAATGGTGCAAGTCCTGTGTTATCTTTTAACATCAGTGCACTTGGGCCGTTTCTCCGCTGTAGATTTTCATAGTTGGAGTCTCTTTGGAAACTGGAAAGTTGACATGAGTTTGGAGCCAGGCAAAGAGACTATTTCAGTCCCCACATCAAAGTTGGATTTTGTACTCTCAGTTACCTGTTAGTGATGAAAGAATGTTCGCACCTCATGAATTAACTTGAAGTTCTTAGTTTGTGTAGATACACATGAGAAAAACTTGACAAAAAAACACTACAATGGCACATTTTCTGCTGCATGTAAAGGATTGGGACTGAAGTGGCGCTCGCTGGTGAAACTCGCAACTTTTTCCAAAGAAGCTGATACAGTCTGACAGTTTGTCTTTGGTAGCGTTTCCAATTTTTCCAGCACAGTAGAGGTGTTTCATACCGGTCTAATAGTGGTCGTAGT
The DNA here is from genome assembly GCA_943593645.1 of Bovichtus variegatus. Lineage (NCBI taxonomy): Eukaryota > Metazoa > Chordata > Actinopteri > Perciformes > Bovichtidae > Bovichtus > Bovichtus variegatus. The sequence continues at coordinate 2,002,654 of CALSCE010009506.1, forward strand.
GCATTAGTTTTTGGGCCAGCATCAGCTGGCGTTAGTTTCTGGTTTCTCTGTGAACAGTGAAAGAGGGTTGCCAATGTGGCCCTCAGTGGCTGACCGTCAACTTTGATGGATGGAAAAAAAAAGAAGTCTTTGAACTCTGTTACAGTATGCCATGCCCTTACAAGGCATGTGATATTGCAGGTTTATTTGTTATAGCACATGTTTTTTTGTGAATTACATTTTTTGGAGACATTTTTATTATTATTATTGTATCTGCGCCATGTTAGTTCTGGTTCTTTGTTATTTTTCCAAGATTCAAGATGTATTGTAAATGTTTCTAATAAAACAAAAATGAAATGATCTCCAATTGATACCAATTGCATTTTTTTCTTTGAAGGGTTTTATGGCTAAATTGATCAGATGATGGCTATTCATATTTCAATCCCAGTGATCAGAGGAACTATCATTTTACAGCAAAGATCTTATTAAAATACAGAGGACATTCTATGTTATATAATTGATGCGTTAATTCTGCCCTCTACCAGATTCATTAATAAAAAGCCAGCTACTTGCGGCCTTTGTTTTAAAATCATAAAGAGACATAAGAGGCAGGCTATAACAAATGAGATTTATTTATACATATGCAGTCCAAATATACATATATTAGAATAAATGTTTAAAAAGCCCTAACCTACACCACCCAGTTTAAGACCTGTGAAGTCAACAAAAGTCTGTGTTGATGTGGAAACACATAACCAGGATAAACACCATCTGTGTGCATAACCTTTGGATTTAATTAAGCCCCTCCTAACACTACCATCCTTTCTCCTTTTTCTCATCTATTATACTATTAGATGCTAACAAACCCAATCCTGGCTCCTAAATACAACCCCCGCCCCCTCCAAAGGAAATACAGAAAGTGAGAGTGAGGGCAGACCTCAGGGAGATCCCAGAAGGCAGAGTCCTGTTCCAGTTACATACAGTGTAGAGAGAGACAGAGAGGAGTAGGTAGCAGGCAGTGGAGGATTTCACTTACAGTAAAACAAGCCATCTCGGGTACATCAGAGACCACAGGAGCAGGGGAGGGCTGAGTGCCCTCACTACCTCATCCCCTGAAACATAATCCATCCATCTATCTATCCCAGCAAGCAGAAGCAGCAAGCAGCAGCACAGGGTTGTCCATGCATTGAAACCAATTCCCTAAATCTTTCCCACTACTAAAAAGGTTCAGGGCAGGGGTGAGACAGTCATCAGACGAGCCAATTCTGCCATCTCCCCGTCTTGTTAACCCATTCACTAGTTATGCAAGCTCTGCACAGTGTTAACTCTAAGTGAGATGGGAAAGCTGCAAGAGCATGACTCATCTGTAGAGTACAACGTGTGCACAGAGAAGGAAAGCCTTCCAAACAAAGATCAAAAGCAATCAAAAATAAATTACATGTCACTGGTAGGGAGAGATGTTATTGGCCTGTTGGAACACAACCTCAACCAACCAACCAACTTCGCCCAAATTCCAGCATGTGCATTTAGGAAAAATGACTTGAAGCCTTTGTTCCTCCATTAGTGAGTGCTAGTTGCCCTTATAAACCTCTTCACACACACAGATATGAAAAGCAAGAGAGCTCCCTTTGCTGTAAAGCGATCAGTGAGGAAAATCTAAATCAAATAGTGTTAAATTGCAAACCCTTTGGCCAAACCAGTCCTTAATCTAGTGTTCAATAAATATTGTAAGGGACATTATTTTCTAAATATTATACATTTAGGAAAAATGGGAATGATGGTGGCGACAGAGGGGTTGCAGTTCAGCCTTTTTGGATGTGGATTTTTATTGCCCAATATCCTGGTTGTGGAAAACTGAGAGAAAAAGCATTTACTGGCTTGTAAATAGAGCTTTCAAAAGGGAGGACAATTTTCAAAGACCGAAATTGTGATGAGATACAAAAGGGATCTCATAATGTGTTCAATTTTTCATTAGACTGTAAATCAGTTCTGATCATGTACCTCTTTCAGAAGCTTAATGCACTGGGTCTGCTGCATCTCACCCGTTTTCCCGTTTTCTTGCCGTTGATACTCATCCTCCCACACCACACCCCCCGTCTAAACTTCTTTACTATCCCTTCTTCACTGGTCCCCCTCTTCAGACTGTTTTCTTAACCAGACAATAGACAAACCCAGTACAAGTGTCCTTGTGTGAAATGGTTATCACTACCTGTCTCTCAATTCTCCCTGTCCATCTGTCTGTCTCTGTTTCTCTATCTGTTTCTCCCATTGCCTGGAGGTGAAGGAGGAAGTCAGTGGTAAGGTCTCAGTTGGTCTGGCAGCAGACGCCCTTATTGGCCGAGTTTTGGGTGGGCTCAACCGTGATGGGCACTACGTTGGAGGCTGGTGAGAAGTCGGAGTCGCTTCGCCCCGACATCTGCCGCTGTGACACGATGTTGTAGATGGCTGTGATGGAGAGAAGAGTAAAAGATAATTAGTTATGTGTAGATTCCTATAAATCCAGCCAACAGTGGGACATATTGTGATAAGGACAAACAGCACGGCAACACTGAACAACAACTGTTCCACCCAGACTCCTGGCAGCAGTGGAGGATTCTTTCCATCCTAAACTGGCATCGTTATGTCATGTGGCAGTACAAAGTCTCATTTCAGGCATTCCCCAATGCTGTAATCTGCAATACAATTTAAAATAAAAATTGCAGTGTCTCAATAAATAGTATACAATGTGGGACTTGCTTCTGTGACCCTGCATGCTCATGCTGGTAAGAAAATACAATAAAGTTACATATTTAGCAGACAAGAGCTGTTCAAACACACCGGTGTATTTAAGTGTGTTTTGACAGTTTATCTGGCACCAACATTTTGCTTCTTCGACACATTTCCGCATGTCATTTCCTTAAACTCTACCTTCGATGCCATTGGGGCGGTCAGTTGATCAAGCGGAGAGAGGACAACAGCACTAGTGCCACCAGCCCTCTCACTTCCTGTTGCATACTGCCGCTTTAACGCTAAACTACAGCCAGATGTGGAACAAAAGTGTCCTGAAATAAAACTGCATGTGATGCAGGAAGATTTAAAGCAAAAGACTCCTGACTGACTTTGACACGACACGTCAGGTGGTGAAACTATGAGTCATTACTACAGACTCGACACAGCACCAGCTGCTGCACTGATATACTGTAATCCACCAGGATGACCGTCTCTGATCTACGATCCGTCGGCTGCTGATATCTACACACGTGACATCTTCTCTGCTCCACCGGGTCTAAAGTTCAGCCCTTACTGGCCTGCTAATGCACTGCTAACTTCCTCTCTTCCCCTCCCTTAATGAGCTAATTAGCTACGTTAGCTCAATGAGGCTTGTTGATTTTGAAGTTCTTATGAATTACAAAATTGCTGATAAAGCTACGTTGTGGTCAGGAAGTATCAAGCAGGTGTGGGGATTGAACATGGAGCAGAAGCAAAATACAAACAGAAAGTGCCGCATACTTGCAGGCTGGAGCAATTGAAGTGGAAGCACCACTCACTGTTGGATTGCCCCTTTAGGCACTCCAGGGGTTGACTCAGTCTCAACAATTGCTTTTTCCTCCATGTCACCAAATCTCCAACATCAAATGCACTTATAAGTGTGGCTATATGCCTCCTGCGGACACTGCTCATAGACATTTACTTGAGAATACATATCTGTGAAGCAGCAACAGAATTTCTTTCTTGAAGCGATGCATCTAGTACAGTGGGTCAAAGTGGATTTGGACCAAAAACAAAGACCACCAGTGGTTTGTCTGTGATTTGCCACCTTCATAGCGGCTCTCACCAGGACTGATAGGCTGAGTGGTCTTTTCTTTGTGCCAATTACTCATATTTTTTGACCTCAGAAACGATTCAGGTGGTGTTCACATCAGTCATGGAGAAGTGATAAGATGGATTGTGCTGCCATCTACCGGCAGATGATGGGTGTTGTTATCTAAACCACAACAGTCTGGATGGAAATGTAATACACTTTCAGACAAATCAATATACAGTACACACACACATATATATAATATATATATTAT
>CALSCE010009506.1:2023298-2053169 GCA_943593645.1 Bovichtus variegatus
CACACACACACACACACACACACACACACACACACACACACACACACACACACACACACACAGGTATTTCCAGTTTGACAACACACGCTTGTTTGGTCTTCTATATATTTGAACAGACCAAGAGCACTTAATTTCCCCTTTGCTTATGCCAAGGTACAACTGTGAACTGTGTTTACCAGATAGCCATATGGGAACAATCACCCCCCCACAGGAAACAGTTACAGAATATTTTATATAAGTTGACACATTGTGACAGTGTTCTCTGGTCACCTGACGAACTTGGTGATATCTATAAATGAGGCTTATGCTTGTTAGACCATATTAAGAACTGTTAATTATTAGAGTTTAGACCAAGCGAGGTTGGGTTGGTGTATTGTTACAATGTGAGGTGTTTTGTTGAGGTGGGTCTTTTATGTTCAATGTGAAGTGTATGTTATGTGGAAAACTCAATGAACACATTTATCAAAAAATATATACAACAGAGTGGTGGTGTAACAATTGGAGCAGGTGATGGATGGTTTTATCCAAGTGCCAAGACCTATATGTAGATTCAAAACACAAGTATACCATGAAGTCCTCAGGTACCAAACTATGGATCTCTTCTCTTAACAAGTCTGGACGGAGGCTGTTTCGATATGTCGTCCTGCCGCAGATTATGACCCCCTTGTTGACCAACACCGCATCCTAACATGATTGCATCATCGGCCTGCAAGATGATGGCTCTACTGCAGATGCTCAATACATGAGTACTTATAAACTGCCTGTGTGTTGTAATAATATGGGCGAATGGCTGTCGTAATGTATGTCTTCAGTCAAAGTTACAGCTAACAGCAGGTGCCTTTGTCTCCTGCTCTAATGTCGTGGTACACCTTGTTGTAAGGCATGCGGGCTAACTACTAACGACTCGGCATCAAGTGACAGTTGCTCACAGGTGAAGGCTTGGTGTCGAAGTTTAGCTAACTTGCGTTAGCTAGGAAATAAACAGCTACTCACCTTTAAAAAGATAGTCATATTCGTCTTCTCGGTTTGTCATAGCTTCTTTTCTTCGGCGTCTCTACGTATTTAAACTCGAAGTCGTGCAAACTTCTGGTGTATTTCAGCTTACTTCGTGACCGACAGACCACCGTTCACGACTTTAACGTTAGTTAGCCCCACACGGAAGACGGTCAATTCTCACTCAGACGACAAACACGCAAGATGACTGAATAAGTAAGACAACCTGACACTGCTGTTGTTATCAAGCATACAAACAACCAACAGCAACTAGTAGCTGAAAAAGTTTCGTCTGGTCTTCCTCACCCTCTGTCACTTGCCATTACCAAGGCTGCGACGTAACGTCAGTTTCTTTGTCCCGCCCCCGGCTCGCTCCTAATGGTCAATAGCTGAACGACACCTGTCACTAACGTTGACGTGATTGGTCCGCTGTGCTGGCAGTCATGCTTTGTGTCGTTAACTTGGATGACGTATGCGGCCCCATGCATCAGCAGGTAGTAGAGCTTCAGGTTAATTAGCAGCAGCAGCAGCAGCAGCAAAACCCAACAGGCAAACAGTGGTATCACAAATATCTCACTGTTACACGTGTCACTGCAGCCTAAAAGTAGAGATGCAATGATATACCAAAGTATGGATTTAAAACATAGCCCATTGTTATGTTTGGGGGTCCACAGAGACCCTGGGCCCAGTTTAATAACTCAAAAAATACAATTAACTGTGTTTTATCAGCTTTAATTACTTTATTTTTCCTTAAATTTATAAGAACTTTGAACTGATACTGATTACATCTTGTTGTATGCTGTGTAAAATTGGTCTATGCATTGCTGTATAACATGGTTAACTGCACTGTATTTTGTTTAATTTTATTTAAACGTTTTATTCAGCTTATTTCTCAGAGACAATGCATATTAATTACTGTGCCAGAATTAGCCAGGAGGCTAGTTTTCATCCGTAGTCCTTGGACAGGTGTGAAGATGGCAGCCTAAAATCTGCCTAAAATCGAGAAACAAGTTTAAAATAATAAACATGATGTAAGGCATACTAATTACAGTAAAAATAAAAAACAGACAGACATAAACAGAACACAACAATGCCAAACTGGCTGGTTCCACATCCTTAAATGTAAGGATGTGATGCTTTTCTTTGACATACATGATAGTAAAAGGATACTCTATGGGTTTTGGACTATTGTTCGGACAAAAGAAGACATTTGAAGATGTCACCTTTGACTCAGGGGAAATCAAAAAATGTTCACAATTATCTGACATTTTATAATCAATTAATTGAGAAAATAATCCTAACCCTAACCCTTGTCGCTAATGAACATAATTGTTAGTTTCAGCCATAAAAACATGACACATTTCTTTATTTGGTGTAATAAAAATGTTTTATGGTCATTTGCATATTTCATCCCCTTCATCAAATGGTCAAAAGTTTATGACAAAGGACAAATTTACATGGGAAGCCAGACAATGAGGAATTAAAGCCAATGTCAACAAAACACAGTTTTATTAACACCCCCCCCACACACACACCCCAATGATGTATACATTATTGGACAGTTTTTGGTATTTCCCACAATTTAACACTTGGCAGAATGGGAATGTCCCTGCAACAGCTTGCAGCCTTTAATAAGTTAGTGTATAAACTCATCAATAAAATGAGATTTCACTGCAGGTTTTACACACCGTTTTCGTGTTGTTGTGCTCAGGGAGAAACACTTTTTAAAAAATGACATCAGACCTGGATAACACAGACCAGCGGATATCTTGAGTTTGATAAAAGACCACATTATATTGCTTCAACTCTTGTTTTACTCTGTCTCTTATCAGACAATCCACTAATTACCCATAAACATGACAGCTGGTTGGGTTTCACTGTTATTAAATTTGTAGCAGGAAGGAAAAACATTATACCATATCTCCTCAGCCCTATAAAGAAGTCTAATTAAATACAGTACATGCATCAACATTCTAGCAGAGTTTACCAACATTAATTGGCCGAGTTAATTATCGCAGCACAGTCAGCGAGAAAATAAATATCAAGCTTGAAAAGGTGGCATACCCCTGACCTATTCTGTTGAACGGAGATGCTAATGTACGTCTAAAATTCATTTTAGTTCCTACAGCTTTGCAGCTTCATATTTTGAGGTCTCCAGTATTTTTTGAACGCATTAGGGAGTTCCTGTAAGGTTATGAACCTCTGCGGCAGCCTGGATCAGAAACAGCACGGCCAAATAGAAATGATTTGTCAGTTTAGTATTGTGTTGTTGTGATCGAAAACTAGCATTTCGCTTGAAATATATCATGTGGTAAATCATACTAATCTGGTAATAACTTGAATTCAAAAAAGCTTTTATCACAGCAGACCTTTTAACTTGTCACGGTAGGAAAAGCACATTCATTACTCAAAACAATAACGACGGCTCTGTTCTGTTCAAGTTTTCCAGTAACTCATGATAGAGAGAGTGAGCCAACGTGCTCAATACCGGGACCCTGAAACTGAAGCTAAATGGATTTCTGCTTGATCATTCATTTTATTATTTACACCTACGCTTTTCCTACTGTGACATGTCAAAATGTCTTCTGTGAAAAAGACCTATCTTTTGTTATAAGACACAAATAGCACACAGTAGTCCAGCTGTCTTTATAAATTATTTATTTCTCAACAGAATTGCAATCAGTCTCTTCATAAATCATTAGCTGAAGCACACACACAGCAGTGACAGCAAGGCTGTGGTCGAATAGTCTTTTTTTTGCTTAGGAAGGTTCCTAACTGAGTTCAAAATGACCTGGAAGTGGCAGCCATGATAAGAGCTGGTCGAAATCTCTAAATGCTCAGGAAAGGTGCTTTATTGTTTCCTTTCTTATCTCCTTCAGCATAGAGTACACTGGACCATCCTTTACCAAAGGAAAGGAGGTAATGCCGTTCCACAATTCCTTGCGGCAGAAACATTTAAAGCGACACGGCAGACGCACGTTAATAAGATCCGCCGTCGCATAATTACGTATCCTAGTGTTGGTGCAGTCGGATTCTCTTGGCACCACGGTCGTCTTTTCCTAAGTCCTTATGAATTCTCCTTCTCATCTCTCCTTTACCTCAAGACGTTTTCCATCAAGGTCAAGTAAAAGTGGTGAGGAAAAGATGTGAGACGTTTTTTTTTTTTTTTTTTCACTATTCAACCGCAGCCTCAGACCTGTCAGTGTCACCAACCAACAAACATGAAACAGTCATGAGTCATTTACCTTTATAAATACCATGATGTGTTTAGGCTGCTCCAATTCTGCACATGGATTATAAATATATCATCTTATAGGTAACACGGTGAAGTGTTTTACTTTTGACCTCTGTTCAATAGCCAGCGGAGACATTCATTCACATATATGAATCATCTTTTCATCACATCATGCAGCATGTACAACTTATAAATCAGTCATTTCAAAATGGCATCACTTAAGCCAGGACCGTTAATATTGGCATCCACGGTTGCCGTGTCGCACGCCTCTTTCCGAGCTCTAGCACAGAGTTGTTGGTGAAGGTCACCTGTCACCCGTCCTGAGGCCCCTGGGCTCCTGAAGGACCGTGTGATCAGAGGTTCCTGCAGCAGGGCTTCTTCTCTTCTGTGTCTTCTGCTCTGGAGCTGTTCAGGGACACTGCACTAATGGAGCCCCGGACCACTTCCTTACTGCTCACCTTCCTGTGAATCTCTGTGGCAGAGAATGTATACGTATTATACATTTACTTTATGTTAGAATGGAAAGAGGCTGCAGTGTTTCCAGGCTTTGAGAGGAAAAAGTACTATAGTGCTATAACAACAAGCCAGACTTCCATGATGCACAAAAGTTGATAAGAAAACGACAAAGAGCAGTCAATCAAATGCCACGGAACTACCAAAGGTCAATTTAATCTTGACCTTTTATAGACCTAGACGTTACAACCGTCCATGAGCTGAGGAGATGGAGGTCTGCATGTAAGGTAAAATTTAGGGTCGCGACTTATTCCAGCATGTTTATAAGAAAATGTGTATTCAGTCCATCATTTATATGTCTTAGGTGGTGGGAAGCCAGGCAGAGAAAGACCTTCAAGGGACCAGAACATGCTTTTATTTGTATCTCTGCAGATTTGGACGAGAGCAAAACATTTGTGTAACAGCTTTAAACACAGTAGAAAAAAGTGAAATACATTAAAGTGAATTACCTGCGAGGACATTGTTGAATGCTGCCTCCACGTTAGTTGACTCCAAAGCAGACGTCTCCAGAAACAAAAGACCATTTTTTTCTAGATAATACAAATAAGCTATGTTAGTCACTTTATACATGTCATTTATTAAATTCACATTTGTTGTCATTTGCTTGCTTTTGTCACTTTAAAGCTGCATTCCCCCAAATCACAAAATGTCACTGTTGATCTTCTCATACATAATCCTCAAAGAAATGGGGGATTCGATGAGCAGCACTTGGCTTCTTCTCCTTCTCTCTTTTATCACCAATTAGAATCAACAAATAGGAATTTAGTCACTTTTGTCACCATGAAGAATCAATAAATGGGAATTTGACTCGAGACACATTGACAGCTTGTTCAGTTTGGAGAGCCGACCGATTTACATTCTCTACACTCGTCATGAATTCAGTTTCCATAAACTAATTATGAACAATGAACATACAAATCCTATTCAGGGATTTTCGGCACAGAGGTATTACTTGTTGACGTACCTGCATAGTCTTTAGCCTCCTCGTTGGGCACAGATCTGTCTGACTCCAGGTCAGTCTTGTTGCCCACCAGCATGACCACAATGTGGGGGTCGGCGTGGTCGTATAGCTCCTTCAGCCAGCGCTCCACGCTCTCATAGGTGAGGTGTTTGGTGATGTCATAGACCAGCAGGGCTCCAACAGCTCCTCTGTAATACCTGTTCAGGAGATAGACTTTACAGTTACTCCTTACGCAACATTTAGGTATCTTTATTTTTCTGTAATGCTACGTTTAGAGACGAGTGTGGCTGCCTGTATGGTTAAATGAAGGTAAGTAAAAGTACTTTAATGACGCTAAACATTAACAATCTACACACTCATAAAACCTGTGATAACTGATTGCCACTTGGGGACAGTGGAAAAAAGCTGTAAACACAACATTTACGTATCGTCACTTTTTAATTTGTCTATTTACAGACATTCAAATTTACATTTACATTGTCAGAAATTACGGAGCAACATCTTCATTCATTTGGTGTTTTTGGCCAACTGATGAATTTAACTCCGTTTACCGTTCTTTTAGCTCTGTTTTTGGTCAGTTTCTAAAGAAAATCTGTCTCTTTAGCTGATAAATGCTCCACCATGTTAACCAGCTAGACGCTAACTTTGGAGCTGGGCAGTTAGTATACAGTGGGTTTTAGGCTGCTGCGACTGAAAAGCAGTGACAGTGAACCAAAACCGGTAAACTGTAGGCCAGAAAACCAAAACAATGAGTTGAAAGACGCCATAAAGCTCTGCAGAGCTGAGGGGAACTGCAGTGTTGGGTGATGATTCTCTGTGGGTTCATCGCTGAGTGTGATGCCTTTTCACAATACACATTTGATCCACTCTTAGTTTAAAAATATCGATTATAGCAACTTTAAGCATGGTCCTATCTTCACTGAGAATAAGCAGTTTCTCCTGCTGTCAACTGAAAAAAAAAGTAATGTCTGACGATTGCTCTGAACCAATCAATACTTCCTTCACAATTACATCTCTGCTCCCTTCTTCCAGCAATATAATTAATTCCGCTTTAATGGGTTTTAGCTGCTTGTTACAGCACAAATGGGAAATTCCATGGGAGTGAGAATTTGCGTACTGGAATAAGTCGGCAAGTAATTACCCAAAAAGCCAAGCCGTCAGAAGAGCTAATCCAGCGGCGTAGCATAACCTCAATTTTTTTTTTGAGACACGGAAAAATCTGACATGGTTCTATTGTCTTAAAACCAGTTTCCACACTGTTAATCCTTCTAGTTCAATACAAAAAAAAAAGAATGAATCAGGAGCACCCTCACACAGAGCAGAGGCCCGCAGAGAGTGTTCAAACAAAAGGATTCTTCTCTAACCAGTTACATTTCGGGACCCAATTGTGCCAGTTGGGAACTGACAGGAGACGAGAATGCGCAGGTTGTTTTTCAGGTAATGTGGGAGGAAACTGAAGACCAGAGCCTGTCCTTGTAGGTGTGTTGGCTGATAACAGCACCACCTTAAGATGCTGACATACAGGTTGCACAACAACTATGGAGCAAGAAAGCAAGCGTGAAATGTTGATTTAAAAAGAAAACAACTGCCGTTAATTTCACTGTGCCTGCTTCAAAAGAAGTGCAACTTTCAGAACTTGCTATCACATCGCACATTCATGTCACTTCAGCACTAAATCAGAAGACGTAAGGGAAATGCATACCTTGTTACTTAAAGTTGCATTAAGCAGGTTCTTTATGAACAACCCTTGTATTAGTCACAAGGGAATGGTGCAATGTGAACCATCATCATCGCCACTAATTGAGACTTTTAGGCTTAGTTACTCCCTGTTGCATTAGCCCAGTGAAAACCAAGCAGCACCTGTGATGGCTGTACCTGTAACAAGGCTAGCTGTTTCCCCCTGGTTCCAGTCTTTAAGCTAAGCTAAGCTCGCTGGCTGCTGGCTCTAGCTTCATATTGTACAGACCTGAGAGGGGTATCAATTTTCTCATCTACCTCTCAGCAGTGAATAAGCCTATTTTCCAAAATATAGACATATTCCTGTAATGTATTATATTTACGGAAATTCTTTTCCATGAGGTATTTTTTTTTGTTTTTTTGTCTTTCCATACCTGTATGTCTAACACAGCCACAATGCAGCTTAATGGCATTTGCACTGATGTTCAACATTGATGAAGCTGACATATGAATTGTGTTTATATATATATATATTCTGTATCCTAAAAAAGAAAAACATAAATGCAGCATTGTACCATTGTGGAAATCTTCTGAAAAGCAAGGCAGATTTGGGCAATAATACCCCGAAATAAAGAAGTTTAAAAAAAAACAAAAACATTTATTCTATACAGTGTGTGTGTGTGTGTGTGTGTGTGTGTGTGTGTGTGTGTGTGGGTGTGTGTGTGTGTGTGTGTGTGTGTGTGAGAATGAGTACACATGTATATACTAATGGATCTATGAAAGCTGTGATGGGTCTCGACACTCACGCAGAAGTGATGGCCCGGTATCGCTCCAGCCCGGCCGTGTCCCAGATCTGGGCCTTGATGGTGAAGCCGCTGAGCTGCACTGTCCGTGTGCTGAACTCCACCCCGATGGTTGTTCGACTGTCATGGTTGAACTCGTTTTTGGTGAAGCGGGACAGCAGATTGCTCTTTCCGACACCAGATTCTCCTATTAGAACCACTGCGGAGGACACAAAACACAGTAAATGCAAGTGTCCTAATTATAGAGTTCAGTTTGTTGGGTAAGGTTGTTGCAAAACTAAAGGAGACAAGACTTAACAGACTAATATGAGCCAATACTGTACGTCCACTTCATCCTTTACAGCCCTTCTTAATGAAAGACTGTGGTATAGGTGTGTCTTCCTTGGTTTTACCATAGATCCTCAATCTTAGATGTCTAAGACTGGGGTGGTTACACAATGTCCTATTTTATAAACAGCACCACACCCTCGTTGTAAATAAGTTAATTGTTTTAACTCAAGCATGTAGTGCAAATAATGCAGGGAGAAGACATGTTGAGTAAAATACTGGGGAACAATGTGGGATGTTGGCCTGTAACAGAATACAACAGATTATTGATCGGTATGGAGATAACCAAGGATCATGTGGGGCTGTAGGCTATCCCAGCATGCACTGGTGAGATGCCAATTCTAAAATACGCTGATTTTCTTATTTTTATTTATTTTATTCACACAGCGAAGAGGGAAGATGCCAAGTAAAGGAAGCAAAGTGCAAGCAGGATTGAAACCTTCACTAGCTAGGGGAGGGATGTGGATTTTGAAATGGATATTTTGAAGATTTTCTTAAAGTTTTCTCTCACCCGGAATATCTACATTTGCCAGTAATTTCCCTTAAATTGTCTTAGAGCATTGTTTTCATTTATCGCCAAAGCTGTGCAGGACAGATCAGTCATGCCTCACTCGTGGTAGGAGTTATTGATGTTTTAGAAGCCTATTTTAGCAAAACATTTGTCAACTTTCCGAGAGGGGCAGGACACACTTCCCCCTCTGGAAGATGGAAAACCTCTCACAAGTAAACCTTTGTTTCAGGACATAAAACAAGTCTCTTTAAGAGGGTAAGGTGAATCCGAATCAGGTGGAACAAGTTTAGCTGCCACTGCCTTTTATCTTGGTCAGAAGAACCTACCTACTGGGTAAACAGGACGAGAACTAACCCAGAGACACCCCCTCTGTACATTTCAGTGACTAATGTTTGGGTTTCAGTTGTTAAGTGGCTGACTCAGAAAGAAAAAAGGCTTGGCCTAATTGGCACAGAATGGGAGAATATGACCACACTGTGAAAACACAGGACTGGGATCTCTGCACATCTGAATAACACACAGTCACAGCTTATTGCTGAGGCGTGTGAGCTTGTGAACACTGATATAACAATCCAAGTTCTTTAGACATCTCCAAAGCCGTTAAAAGTGGAATTAGGGTGTGATGGGAGTTAAAGGAATAGATGGACATTTTGGAAAATAGGCTTATTCGCTTTCTTGCTGAGAGTTGAATGAGAAGATTGATAGCACTCTCAACATGTTTGCACTTTAAATACGTAGCTTAGCATAAAGACTGGAAGCAGGGGAACAGCTAGTCTGTCTCTTTCCAAAGGTAAACAACCAAAGTCTTTAATCAACACATCATATTTTGTCTGTTCAAGCCGTACAAAAACTTAAATGTTAAAACAAAATCTTTTAGTTTTACGGGGGAAGTGTTATGTGACAAGCTTTTAGAGGTGAAAATAGGCTCATTTATTTGTATTTGGACAGAGCCAAGGTAGCTGTTTCTTTATGCTACGCTACTGCCACACATTTTTGTTTCTGTATTTTGTACGGATATTACGTATTATTATTGAGCTATAGAGGTGCTGGTAGGTGGATCTTTTTGGGGGATCTGAACACTGGCGACTGAGAACAATCTTACAACAACTTCCATCATAATGTTTAGGAGCGTTCAATCACGTCACATGATCTTCATCAGCAGAAGTCAGAGAGACGATTTTATCCATCTGCTGATGAAGGTCATGTGACGTGATTTAAAGTGCCAGAACAGTTACTAAATGTACCTGGTAGTGAGACTGTTTCACTACTGTTTCCCAAGGATCGAGAATGAACTTTGAACCTCAACTTTTAAGAAATCATGTACAAAATAAGTCCAGAAAATAAACAACAAATCAATTGTTCGCTATTTACCAGTCACAGAACAACAAATAAAAAAAGTTTTTCCTAAACACCACCTGACTCCCAGAAAACCCAAATGACTTTGCCCCAGTTCTGGATTTGCAGTATGTTTAACCTGAAGTCTAAAGTCACGGCAAAGAATGTTTTACAAGCTGTTCTACTTTAGCTTGTTGCAGGTAATTGTTCACTCTGCGGCCAGATCACTGCACTACTTTTCTTTCAGAGGGTGGGGTGAGAACGCCTGCTCTGCCCCTCTTCTCCTCTGCTACTCAGTAACTTCTTATGCAAACAATACCCACCCCTGGTTTCTATGGCGATACAGGACAAGAGGCCTTCAAGCCTGGCTTGTTGATTCTGAGGAAGCTGGGGAAAAAACTTGATGAGATGCAGTGGGGATTAAATTCTCCTTTTGTTTGTTTTCATGACCTTCAGCACTGGAAAGGTAACCGTACTGCCCTGGAATCCTGGAGGAAACGTATTAATATCGGCCTATATTAAACAGCAACGTTTCGTTCTGACACGCTACATATTCCTTCATGTTTAATGGTCAGTATTAAAACAAATTAGAGTTTTAATAATGCATTATTGTACATGAGCATATGTTTATTTTATTTTAGTTAAGTTTAAATACCTTGTTACCTAATTTAATAGGTAGAAAGAATTTTTGCAAAATTAGAAGTCCCTTGCATAAAATAAACTCACAACTTTACCTTCGTATAGGCCTACATTTATTTACTGTATTACACCTGTTTACGTCTCTGTATATATATATTACTTCTGATTACGCATATAAACTTTTTTCCACATTAAAGGAACAATTCAATATTTTGGGATAAAAGTGCAGGTGCATCATATTTACTGTACAGATAAAAGGCCATCAATCTTTTCATCTCACTTTTGGGAAGACAGCAAATAGGCATATTTCCCAAAATGGCAAAAATGTTCCTTTAAAAGGCTTTTTAGTTTTTTTGTTGTTAATCTAATTGTCTATATTGTCTCTATAGCAGAGGATGTTATATGCTGTACTGACTGCAATGCCCCTCCCTCTTTTAAAAAGATCATTTGTTGGCCAACAGTTTTGAAAGTTGACAGTTTAGAGACAGACAGGAAATGTGGTGGGAGAGAGAGAAAGAGAAGGATGGGGGGCGGGGGGGTGTGAAAGCCCTTCATGAATACATATGAATAAAATTGACTTGACCGTCTCTAATTGTGCAGTTGTACTCGTTAACACAGAAGGTGATGCCATTTGATGTTTTGGCCACAGTCACTTTGGATTTAACATTCACCTTTTATGCCTTTTATCAACATTGCAGTTTTTAGCCAAATGTCAAATCTCCTGAACCAAATCACCTTCTCTGAATGACTTTCACTTCTCTCTGACATCAGCTAAGAGCCATCTGGTACCTTTAACAGGCTGCATATAAGAAATGATTACAATGCCATGTAGGTTGAGTGCAGAATGAACGGAGTGAGTGGCAGCAGCTGCTACTTTTCAAAGAACAGCGAATAATTCAGGTCCAACACTTTTACAGTGTTATATTTTACTGTATGAGTGATGCACTTTGTCTTTTGGCACCGACACAGGGCTTTAAATCAGACTCTATGTTATGACGTTGTCCTGCATGTAATGCTGCAGATAAACAGGATTTAAAGTACACATCCTGGTTTAGGCAATAACCTGCGCACAAATGTGTTCATAGTATAACTCAACTTTGTAGGACTTAAGCTCCCCTGAAGAGACTTGCAAAATACCCACATACACAATATTTACCTAAACAGCTGGCTGAACTACTAACAGACACATAAGTTCAAACTCACAGTTGTCTAAACTGTGTGTTACCATGTATTGTTTTATCACATTAAGATGTGTATTACTAAGAATCTATTGCATTCTGTTTCCACACAGCATATATTTCTATTCATAGAAGCAGCCAAGTTAATGATAAACAAGGAAGTATAATTTGAAGCACAAAGGGACATCACAGAATATAATACCTTTCAAATGCTTTAGGGATGTATCTGGGGATCAAATCAAGTAAGCAGGAGAACATGCACTCACCCTTAAAGACAAAGTTGTAGGCCTCATCTGACCCCATATTCTGTCCATTCAGTGTTGCCGCCCCTCAGTTTACTGCCTCTCCAGCACTCACAGACTTATGCAGGACGTAAGACGACACTGACTCACTCACAGCACGGCCTGCACACTCAGATCCTCCGGCTTCAGGAAAGAAAGACGGCTGCAAAAAATGTTTTAACACTTGAATGTCAGTTGCCAGTTTTCTGCCCTTCGCTACCTTTCCCTATCTGAGTTAATATAAAGCTGGCTTGTTTGAACAGGACATGCTGAGTGTATCCAGGTTGTTCTGCTGCAGCAGGCGGGGCTAGTGTCAGGGAGTGGTGGGGCAGCAGCTGCGGGGGTGTGTCCTAATGCAGGGCAGGTTGGACAGGTGGGGCGAGCAGCAGGTACAGCTGAGAGGGACTGAGAGGCGCCTCCTGCTGGACCGACCACGTGACTGCATGCAGGAAGCAGGAAGCAAGTCTTGTTGCTTCATCACTACAAGGAACAAAAAAAAAAAAAAACACCCTAAAGCAGAGTGTACATGGTATTTCTATGATATTGCACCGCAAATATAAATAACAAAACAGCACCTTTGACAATGTCCACACATGTTTGATATTATTGACATTTCTGTCTCCCTCTGCAAAGAAACACCAATTCATTGTCCTTCATAAATGTCATAATCCTCTAATTCATCCAGGTCTGTTGTTCCTATCTGCTCATAACAAAAGTCACTGGGGGCCACTTTTGCAAAATGACAAGAGGACAGGGGCCTGTTAATTAACAATATTTATAAGATACAATTGATAAACATTAAAAGTCCCATAACTCATCTGCCTTTGAAATTCTTTATTTTCAAATTAACTGATTTATTGACTTAATATATGAACTAGGCTAAATTAACTCGGTACAAGGATTGAAACTCCGCCTATACGACAGATGCATGAAATATTTTACTGTATTTAATAGTTGCAACTGCATTTTTGTTGTAAATGCTTTGGTTTGAAAGTTTATAAGGTTTTTTTTTTTTTTTAAATAAACAAGCTCTATTAGTTTATTTTAATGTTGTTGTTTTTTTAAATGCACACTGGCACCTTATTTATATTAAAAGCAGAAAAAAACGTTCCCAATGCCAATTAATTTATTTTCTTTCTTGTGAAGTCAAAAAATGGTCTGCTGCCCACCCGGCACCCAATCTGGCCTACGCGCCGTAAATTAAATATCACTGAACAAGGTCCTGTACATGTATGTGTGATAATATTAGTAACATCTATTCCAAAATGCATTGTAAAAAGATGCTTTCATTCTTTTTCGAGTTTCTATAACTTTGAGACCTAATATTTTGATTTATTTATTTAGCCATCTTTCAGGTTCTTCCAATTTCCCTTTGCCAAAGAGGTCAAGGTCACTCGAACTGTAGGGAGTCTTAGCTTTTGTGTTCTGGGCCATAAAAGCACTATAACAACATATTAATAATCTTTATTAGCCCTGTAATAGTTAACTCGTCTGTGTGCCTAAGACTGTTGCCATGTTGAAAGGGAAAACTCTTACATTAAAATTGCGTCAAAGAATACTGAAACTATGGCTTCTTTCAAGTCCTAATCGTAAGAATCCTGGTAAACATGATATTTTACCTTTCAACTAATCTATAATAAATATCCCACTCACACCAAGCACCAGTTCAGAGCATAAACACAAAATAAAATAAAAAGTTACTATTAATCTAGAAAATTGTTTATTTGACAGCTTTGGAACAAAATGTAGCGAATAAACTGAAGCGCATTTTATCAGATAGACATTCTTATGAAAGTTTCCACAAACCATTTTACTCCACTGACAGGATTGAAAATGTTCCTTTTTCCACTTAACTGTGACCGTCATGCCTGAGGGGAGACTGCGAATGAATGAATCAACCGTGGGAACAGTCGATCATTGATCGTTTCAGCAGTTGTACACTCGGACTTCATATTGACAAATTATGTGGACTTTCAGAACAGGTCATCAGATGAACAAAAGAGTCAAAAGGGAAGGCAAATAGGTAAAAATCCCTTACAAGTTGTTAGTTTCAATACCATGACTATAAATACACTGACCCCCACACACTCACTCAGTCACTCATAGATATATGCATGTTCACAGAATGTTACAGAAGTCCATGAAATGCCTGGATCATGTGCTTTTTTCCCCCCAGGCAGAGCTTCAGCCACATCTCCACTATGATGCTGCCACTTGTGTTAATGGTTCCTCCAGGTACTGCACCAGGGCTTCTGCCTAGAAGCACAACATAGACAGAACAATGTTAACAAACACTGTATTCAGAGTGACGAGTAATGCTGGATTGGTTTAAGCCAATGCCTTATGTGTTGTGGTGTAATATACAAACTGTACTATAATGCTTCCTCAATGTGACATGATTGGTTTTTGAATGACTTCAAGCTGAACTCTACATCATATAGTACCGTGAATAATATCCAAAAAACAATGTGAAAAATAACTGGAAAATGTGTGTAAAATGTCCGAAAAAATGTGTGAAAAATATCCAAAAAGTATGTGAAAGATATATGAAAAATAAGTGAAACACTTCCAAACAATATGTGAAAAGTGTCTGAAAAATGTGTAAAATGTCCAAAAACCTTTATGACAGATGTCTGAAAAATATGTGACAAAAGGACGGCATAGAGCTGCAGCAGGAACAATTGTGTTTCAAGGCCATGTTTAAGACATTTTTCATGCAAAAATTTCGAATATTTGGTCATTTTTGCTTCTCTGAGGTGAGAATTTTCTGCTTGTCTTACATCGGAGTAAATTGAATATCTTTGGGTTTTCTGTTAGTCGGACAAAACATGACATTTGATTTCATCCTCTTGGGCTCTAAAAAGTTGAGACGGGCAATTTTCACATTTTTATGATACTTTATAGACCAAAAGATTAATAACTTCATTAAGAAAATAATTTCCAGATTTATCGATAATGAAAATAATCGTTATTTGCGGCCCTAGTACTGGTACACGTTTCTACTATATTGTTGAATGCAGTTGCTTGACTAAAATATTCTGTGGCTGAAAAAAAGCATTGAAAAGACAAAAAGTTCCCACAAATGACCTAAGCAACTAATTTTAGTGTTTACCTACTTACATATTTGTTTTTTAGAGTAAGCATGTGTACATATGTAAATGAATCAAGACATTCTGCCAAAGTTGAGAGTAAAATAGCCGCAAGTTAAATTCTGAAGATTTCCAAGTTTGAAATGTGCTCTGGGTTCAAAATCAATGCAGCAGAAGTATTACCAACCATGCTTCTATGTTAAATGATGGGGACTATCCCCATCATTTGAAGTAGAATTGCTTACATTGATCATACGTTGGAGGTTTGAGGCTCGTAAACTTCCATATGACCCGTTACCGGCACGTCTTTGTCCAAACTGTTCACTTGTGGCTGTATCTTGTTATTTCCCCACTCCTCTTATTAAAAACTGAAAGGTCTAAATCTATATGCAGTCCAACTTTTCATCGAACAATCAGATAAGATAAGATGAAACTTTATTTATCCAGAGGGAAATTACTGTGCAAGAATGCATTGCAAAGCGGGAATAGTGCAAACATAAAAAGGCTAAGATAACGATAATAACATGAAGTGAATAAGGCGAAAATAAGATGCAAATCCAAAATATATAAAATGTCAAAAATCAGGTCAATAGTAATGATCATAAATATATGTATTTTAGATTTTTCGGTGAACTGTCCTTTTATGGTGACTGAATTAAGGTACATTAAAAAAAAACGGATCCTATGGCACCTTCATTAACTTTTTGTTGACTATGACATGGGGAAGGATGGGGACCTCCGACAGTATTGGCTGTAGGGGGAAACAAAGCCTGACGGCAGCATCGGCTGCTAAAAACTCTCACCTTGGCTTTAAGCATTCCAAAGCCCACGGTCTCTTTGGCGTACATGCACAGTAGTAGGTTGGCTACACGAGTGATGGCCACTCTTCCCTCCTGAAAGAGAAAACGAAAGAGAAAAGTGAAAAAGAGCCCCAATTCAAACTGTTCACATCACACACACTCACCATATACCTGAGAATAACATCTTACCATACAATCCATGAGTATGAATTTAAGTTTGTCTTCGTTAAAGGCTTGGTGGCCGTTCTTGTCGTAGGCCGCCCAGATGTTGCTGGCGATGGCGGCTGTCACCCGTGCATCAGTGTCCCCGTACCCAGAGTAAGCCAGAAGTGAACCTTCATTATTCAGTAAGCTGGTGAAAATGTAAAGTTGGAAGTTTCAGTATCCAGCAGATGAACAAGTGAAATGGTTTTGCTATAGACAGTGTACGGATTTGACTCAAGCTTTCTCGATCAAACTACCGAACATTTTTGACGATATCTATGAAACTGTCAGTGTAAAAATATGCAAGTTGTCATGAAATACGATGCAGTTTATCCAAGGTGCTAACAAGTTTAATTAAACTAGATTCAAGACTTTTAAAGAACATCTTGAATGCCAATTTGAATGAACAATATGACCATATTTCTATCAAAAGATAACTACAAATCACAGCATCTGTATAAATGCAGGAAGAGTTTAAATTGATAAAAATTACCTAAATGTAAAGTATTGAATTGAGACATTATTATTTCAGTAGAGATGAAACGAGCATAGATCACAGAAACAATATCAGCAAATATGTTGATAATAAAATAATACTTTCAATATTTTAAGCAAAAATGACAAAAATTCACTCCAGCTCAAATGTGGCGATTTGATGATTGTCTTTGTCGGATGTGATATTTCACTCAACATCTTTGGGATTTCGACAGAAATGGAAGACTTCAACATGGAATTATAACGAGCATTTCCCACTATAACTGACATTTTACACAACGACTACAATAATTGGCAGATCAATGGACAATAATAATGACACATAGTTAGTAACAGCCCTAAATGTTAGAAAATGTAAGGCTTAATACTTGCGAACAACATGTAAGTATAAATATAGCATCGGTTCACAGCTAATATTTGTCTACTTGTTATCGTGGTATTATCTGTTCAACAAGCTATTATAACGTTAACAGACGCTTTGTATTTTGACAAAAAGCCTGATTAATAACGCTCAAAAACCATATTAACTGTAATAGGTAGCACGTCGCTAGCATGCTGCTAGCTAGCTAACTGTACTCACAGTGTGCTTTGGACTCCGTTTGTGTTCGCTTGACTGAGAACCTGCGTTAATGCCTTTGGTCGTAACATAGCTAGTAACTCACAAACATATAGTAATGCAACACAAAACAACAAGCTATACTTTTAAATGACTAAACGGCTGCCTTTAAACTGTCAACAACTACTCAAAACACAAAGTCAAGTCAGCTGACTTTGAGTCAGTTATTTTCCTCTTTCCGGATGTCTTCTCAATGCATTATGGGAATTGTAGGCATCGACATGATCCACTAACATATTTGCTATAGCTAAATGTGCAAAGTATATTTACTTAAAGGCAAGTACTGCACTACAGTTTACTTGAGTATTTACATTTTCGTGAGACTTTTCGTCCACTGGTATTACTAGCCTACCTGTTTATAACTGTACACAACACTATCTGATTATACACGTCACAGTACATATATATATATATATATATATAAATATATATATATATATTTACTACTTGTTTATATGACACATAAAAAAAATTATGTAATACCTGTACGCACACATCACAGTACAGCTACAGTAGCATTTCATTATTTGCTACCTTATACCCGTATATCACAGTATGTATATTGTCAATCTGTTGTCATTATGTATATACATACTACATTACTGTACAACCTGTTTAAGATACACTGTTAGTCACCATGCTACCAAAGTATTATACTTTATTCCTTTAATTTTTAACTGTTATGTCTTTATATCTGAGATTGTAATTCCATATATATAAATACAAAAGCACATGAGGGAGCCTGAGATCTACTGCTTCACTGTAATTGTTATGTATATGACAATAAAAGAACCATAACCTGCAATTTCAGAAGTAAACACTTTTCACACATTTATACTGCGTTGCATTCATCGGATGTCTGTAGCTACTAGTTTGAAAGTTTCATGTTAATATTTCTAGTATAAACTATCCAATCTTTCAATACATTAGACTGTAAAACAAAAACACATTAAAAAAGAGCAATTACAACAAATAGATCATTTTACTTTTAATAATTATATGAATTGTGTACTTATATTTGATAAAGGCACAATACAGACTTTTATGGTTATTGGAATAATATTTCTGGTATTGCTACTTAATTCAATTCTTCCTCCACCCCTGCATATAACTGTACTGAGGACTGTTAGGAGTATTACACGTGTAAGACCTTTCAGATATCACTGTACCCAGCAAACAATTTGTTATAGGCTATAGTCGAAAACACACTGCCAGGACAAATGACAATTTGTAATTTGTAACAATAGTAAATCATTCACACATATTTAGAATAGACGACACATTGGAAATCATTTATTGGATTGATTTTTTGGCTACTTATCTGTCGATAGTGAGACAAACAAAAGATTTCACAGATCATTTTGCAATATATTGCAGAAAACAACATCATCTTCAAGCACTATACTGCTTGTGAGGAAATTCAGTGTTATTGTGAAAAGGTTTGATTTAGGCTTTCTGTAAATCTTTTTAAAAACTATTCCTTTCTATTGAGTAGGGCAGCAACTAACGATTATTTACATTATCGATTAATCTGCCGATTACTTTATAGATTAATGGATTAACCATTTGGTCAATAAAATGTCAGAAAACAGTGAAAAATGTCCATCCCAGTTTTTCCAACGTTGATTTCTTGAAAATCGATGCTAGTTTATTTAGTTTGAGTTAGTCGACAGGAAATCCATTTGAACGAAACCCGTTTGCTAAGAAGGTAAATTCCAATGACAGTCTATACTAGTGGTGGGGTTTTAAGGCGATATTGTGATTCTGGGACTTCCATTGTAGAATTTATGGATTAAAACAATTAAATGGAAATTGCTGTTTTGGCTAATTCTGCAAATGAAAACCCGACAAATGTACTCGAGGAAAGAAAATCCTAGAAATCCAATATCAGAGTCTGGCTATCGGCAATACAACCAGAGATATTAAAGGGATGTCTACATCATCACATAGCAACATCTCTACCAGTTGAAATGTCTCCATCCTCTTACAGTGTTTAATGTCACCTTGCCCCCCCCCCCCCCCCCCATCATGCCCCACACACACACACACACTTGGTCCTCCTACAATCTTGAAAACTTTTACTTTCTCCTCCTCCTAAAATATTTAGGCAGCAGTTGCAACCACACAAACAAGAGTCAGCAGTGAGAAACGTTTTGTTGGGGGAAAACAAAGTGTCAAGAACCTGTCAGGGTAAAATAAAACTTAAATGAAAAGATACTTAAATAAATACCAGGCAAAAGGATGAGAAAAGAAAACATGTAAAAACAAGCCGAGAGCACAGAAGACCTTCATCCAAACTACTTCAACAACATCCTGATTCAAAAATCTTTATAGAACCACCTAAATACAATCTGTTAAAATTAAATAATGTAAAAATAAGTAACTATTAAATGTTTATTCCTTGGTAACCTCATGCAGACATCCATGAATGAGCACTTTTCATGTCAGAAATCATCCCCGGCTGCTCTGGCAGGAGTAACTCACTGGTCGCGGTAGTGATAGTCATGGCGTCATTTCCCAGTAGCAGTGCTGCCACGGCATTTAGCATATTAGCAATTCTGTTAGAAACCAACTTCCTTCCTCAACCTCTCCCACTATGATTTACCACTGCGCCTATCTGGGTGTCAGGTCAGACTTGCATTTGATGTAGGACTGTGTTCATATATTAACCATTAATCTACCATGCCAGTCCTCCACCCACTCTACCAGTCTTCCACCCTCAACCGCAGAATGAACAGAGAGTTAGGCCAGCAGTCTCTCGATAGCGGCGTTGACATCCCCTCCTGTAGCGATGAGTGCCTGCAGGTTGGCTTGGCGGTCGATGAAGCCCATGGTGTTGAGCTGGTCCAGCTGCTGCTGGAAGCGAACCTCCGGCGTCTGAAGCTGTGAGGAAGGAGACGACGCACGAGGTTACTCACTCAGGGGAGGTAAAACTTTCTCTGACACTTCATCTGCTTTCAGTTATTACACTTCAGCTTACACTTTGAGCCTTCTACCGTTTAGGTCTTCGCTTATGAACAAAAATAATAAAGATTAAATAAAATCTAAATTGTTACTACCACAGCTTTCACCGTTCTTACACAATAGACACTGCTTTCAGTGTTTACGCTTGAATTGACATTAATTTATTCAACTGACACTTCGAGAGCTTGACCTCAACTGAACCTTCACATCCTTTCAGCACGTTTCCCACTTAAACTGATCTCTCATCTCTGCTCAGTACTTTATTCAGTGCTGAAACCTTTTCATTTTAATTGGCAATTCAATTTCTTTCAGTAACTGTATTTCAACTACCACTTCAACTTTTTCAGTATTCAGCAGAAAGCACAAATATATTATCTGAAGAGAATGTAGCCTTTTATAATTCAAATATATAATCACATTGATATTATACAGAACAGTGAGCATTAAAAAGCCACATTTATATTTAATGCCAACCAAATTTACAGATGGGATCATCAGCTTGTCTTAATAAAAAACACTAACAATCCTAACAAGTTGTTAAAGCAACATTATGTAACTATTATCATTTTGATGCTACACTGACTTGTAATAGGAAGAATGGTGTCACTGTTAGTCCCACTCTGCACCCCGAACGGCTGTGCTTGTTAACAAAGTTGTCAACTCGCTAGTTTTTGAAGCATTCATAATGTAATGCAATTATAAGAAATGCATGTATATTGTTACAGCTGTCCATATTTATGACAGTGGGCTATAAGTTATCTGAAATCTGAAACTGTAGGGGCTCTAAATAGCAAAAATACCAAATAATAATTCATTATGGAACTGAACTGTAACCTTAACAGTAAATTAGAAAACAAATTCAGGCGATAAGATGAAACATACTGATGGTCCGCCGCCTGTAAACATCTGTAACATCTGCTGCATGAGCTGTTGCTGAGAGGGACTGGTGGCTGAAGAGGGACTGGATGCTGTTGCCATGGCAGGAGGCAGAGGGTTCTCCGGGGGGATGCTGCCCCCTGCGGCTGGAGGAACTGCGAGACCTCCAGGGGACAATCTAAAGAGGGGAAAGAAATGTTAAAAATCCAGAAAACTATCAATTCCTGTGACTTCAAATGACCACTATAAATAATAACTAACTTTTAAAAAAGGGACATTGTGTATGATCTTGCGTTGCAGTTGCATATTGCAACAAACTGAATACCGCTCCGCTCACCCCACCCTTTACAAGACTGCCGTAATGAGCCACAGAGTGCAAAACCACGGCAACACTGATATCTTTCAGGACCTTCACCTCGCTCAGAGGCCATCTTTGCCATAGCATTAAAAAAAACACCATTAAATTCAGGCAGCGGCTGGCGTTACCGCATTTTACAAGCGTGCCGGAGAACTACTGTGGCCTTCAGGTTAAGTAAAAAAGACAAAAGGAATTTGATTAATTCCGACTTGACTGTCAGATTTTGACAACTCTACAGGGTGAAAGCATTCGATTCAGAGTAAATAGCCCATACCTGGACATGAATCCCGGGGCTTCTGTCTGTAAGGTCTGCAGGCCCTGTTGGATCTGTATGAGGGCCTGCATGGCTCTGGGGTTGGTCATCATAGACAGTGTGTCGGGACTCTGCATCTGCTCAATGACAAACGTGACATAAGTCAACTCCAAACCAAACAGTCTGGAGAGATGATACTGTTTTATATCTTGAGTAAACATAACAATTTGGATATCTAGATACATTCTCAATACAGCATTATAAACCCTGGGGATGCTCTCAGGGTTACTAAGCACCCGGTCCTGTTTATGCATCAACTCTTGCATCATTTTTAGATTCCTTGCCATCTCTGTGGTTCGTCAAGGGACGAGACGATTCAAATGACAAAAACATGCATGCAAATGGTCGGCAACAACAGAGGTCGAAAACCCAGCAGCAGGAGAAGAATAGATAAAAATCAATATTTTTGTATTGTTACGTTGGAAAATGAAAATAGACAACTGCAATGTCAAGACAGAAAGGAACTAGATCAGCATCAAGGAGTGGGTGACAGTAAGAGAATATATGTGATGTAAAGAATATAGCTGCAAACTCAGATGGGTAGAAAAGGTGACAGTACTTCGACAAGCCAACAGTCTGTAACTCAGTTAAACAGCAACATTTCAAGTAACAGCAACCGAAAACAGTTACAGAAAAACATGCGGTCTGCATGTAGGTCCTGCATCAAGAGCAGGTGTGATTTTCACAAGTGGAGCGGGGACCGCGGACCACCCATAGATTAAAAAAAACGTTGGTTCTGTGTATCAGGATGATGCTATAGTTTTCATTCAAAGAGGGGAATTTACCAAAAGGTGACAAGCGGTGAGAGAGAAAGAGTAAACCATCAAGGTGGAACACCTGTATCGCGACAGACTCTAGGTGGGGTTCTGCCCAATCTCGGAACCCATCGGCTGTCGGTCTGATGACTACAGTATAAGCCTCTGGGGGCAGGAGCCCCCATTTCAGGAAATCTAGTGTAAGCAGCGGATATCCGGGCCAAGACTTCCTTTTCCGTGCGTTGATCATTGTATACAGTCCGACTAGCAGCTTGAGATGCGAGAATGGAGTTAGATTTGATAGACGGCGTCCAAGACCGGATTGTTCTACAAGTAGACAGTTTACAAGCTAATTTTAAGATAATAAAAGCTAAATCATCATCAAACGATAGCGATGGGTTCCAAGATTGCATTTCGGGCCAATGTATTCCGCCTCTTTTGCTCTCCATACGGACTGTTTACTTGCATTGAAACAAAGCCCATTTAAAACACGATTGGTTAAAACTACTCTGACTACAAACGGAAACCAGAACGCTCCTGGTACCCAAAACTCGGGCCGTTACTTACAGATTCTACTTGTGAATGCAGAATCTGTTTACAGAGATTCAGTTCTGGCGAACTACTGTCACCTTTAAACACAAAGCGTGCATTTGATGAGTGGACATTTATCAGTGCTCTCTCTTTGTTTGCACTATCATGAGTAGCTCTGCACTGACCCGTCTCATGAGCTCGGGGTTGTTGAACATGCTGGAGACGTCCGGGTTCCGATCCACGAGCTGCTGCATCTGAGGATTGCCTGCTAACATCTGTCTCATCAGGTCTGGGTTGGACATCATGTTCTGGACCATTGGGTTTCCCATCATCTGCGACAGCATCTGTGGATTGGACATCAACTGACTCTGCACCTGCTGCTGCATCTCCATGAAGCTGGATGAACCCATGCCCAGACCTAACAAGCCGGACAGGTCACCGAGTCCACCTGAGGAGGAGGAGGAGTAAAGCTGGAGATAAGATCCTTGCAGGAATATGGACATGTTGACAGGGAACTCCACTATAATGATATTTTGCTATTGGATTCAATTGCGGTGGTCCTCCCGAATGCATCTGCTGTTACCCAAATATGTTTTTAAATTTCTACATTTATGATAGTTTCTTGTCAAAAGTCTGTGTGGAAATGCAGTTGAAAGACTGGATTGATTTCAAATCTGCAAGAATTCTAATAATGAGCTTAACTTCACTAATCAAATTCTCCGTCTCGACCAACACTGAACTTCTATAAAACACTGCATACATGTTTAGTGCATGGGTTATAATATGTAAAGTGTCTGATTATTTATAAGCTTCTAAAGGCTCATTGCACAAGACAAACTCCCTTGGGGTCCCTTATGGTGTCCATTCATGCCATTAACAAGTACTTACAGGAAAGTAGGGGAGACTGGGGGGAAAAAAGACAATGACAAGGCATATGGATTCAGATGTTTCACTACAGCATAATCTATGCGAGAAGATCACAAGACATAGACTTAAATTTACTAAAATGTTTACCCATTGCATTAGCAGGTTGTGCTGGCGTCTGAGTCATGCCACCTCCTGCTCTGTCTGCTACAGTGGCGTTGGTGCTGCTTCTGTTATTTTGAGGTGTTGCAGAACTGGAACTTGTCTGAGCTGTACTGTCACCTGTCGGTCTTAGGAGAGAAAGCAACCATCCAATAAAACTCTTACCAGGCTTGAGCTTAGCCTCTTAACCTGCACACACATCTCATGAATTGTACTTACTTTGGGGCAGTCTTGATGACAAGATGAACTGTCAACCCGTCTTTGATACCGTGCTGGCTTAAAGTATCACCATCCTTTAGAATCTTTCCAGCAAATATCAACACCAAATGGTCCTGCTGGGCTTCGAACTTCTTGGACACCTCCTGTTTAAACTGGACAAATGAGACAAGGAAAAATGAGCATCAGCCAGTGGGTCCCCAAAAGAGATTTCTGGTAATTTGAGTAGTTATTAATTAATGTAATGTTGTGGCCTTCTTCTGAAGAACGGTGCTGTGTCAACCTTTATTATTTTTCTGTTTTGCTTTTTCCTAAATAAAGTTAGATTTCATCAAATTACCACAAAATGACATACAGACAACCTGGAGTCAGGTAGTATTCTTACACCGGAAGTAGGTGACCGCTTGGTTTCTTGATCTCCATGCAAAATATAATTAAACTGCCACAGTGTGCACTTGATGTAAAGACCAGACAGTAAATATCTCCAGTTCCATTTATTCTTTATACAAACTAATTTAGGGGCTAACTCATCTGATGTTTTCAATATTAAATTGACAGCGATTGTTGGTTTGATCAGTGATGCTGAAACTAAGTATTATGGACGTGTGGACGGACACAACATTTTATTTCTATGAGTTTAACAGTATCGCCTTCTATTTTTTTTATATTACCTTTGGGTATTTTATTTCCATTTTAACTTGTAATTTGTCCGATTCCATTTTGTCGCAGTCCTGACATGTTTTTTTATTCCTGATTTAAAAAGCACTTTGTAACTTTGCCTTGAAAGGTGCTGTATAAATAAATATGAATATTATTATTTAACTGTAATTTTGTTTTTTGTATTTCTCTGACAGTTGCCACAGAGACAAAATACATTTCCCAAATAATACTTTTCTATTTTTTTGGGGGGGGCTTCAGTGCCAGCAGTCTGGTTAATCGGGTTGAAGCACAAACGTTTGGATTGTTGTTGTAGAAAATAGTGAGCAGAACGTCTCAGCATGAGTATCACAGAGTGGGTGATCCTTATCTGTACTTCGACTTGTCTAATACTGTTGGTCAACAGCACCCCACCCCGCGACCTGTCACTCACAGAACGTAAGATAACGTAAAGCCGTTATCGCTTGAGGCCAAACTGAACAAACAGTCACTTCACTGCAGTTTCAACGTTAGAATGATGTAACTGTTATTTGACGTCAGTGTCAGAATTTGCCAAATAACGTTACCGTTAGCTCCTATATGCTAATCATGCGCACGTCCACCGTGGTAGGAAATACCAGATTTAAACGTTGATTTCGCACCGGTCAAACATGTTATTATTGAGGGGCAGACAGTAGCCATATGTGACACCACGAACATACATGTTGATATCGTAATTAGCTGCTGTACAGTTTTAAAAAGATATACGTTTTGACCTTTCCCCTAATGTTTGCGAGGAAACGCTTCATGACGGCAGCATGATTTCCGCTGCCGGGTGTTGACAGTGGTTAGTTATCGCACCTGGGAGACAGAAGAATCCTCCGAAATTGAAATTTCCTCTTTTCCATTGGGGGTTTTGACAGTTATCACCATCATAGATCCTCCGGGAGCCACATTTTTATCCATGTTGGCATCCTCCGTACGGTCCGTGCTGCTATTCTCCGCCATCTTTACTACTGCTGCTTCTTCTTCTTCTTCTTCTTCTTCTCCTTCTTCTTCAGCGTTACTTCCGGCAGAGTTTAATCTGCCACCCATCGGTCATTACAATAGTAAAGAGCTTTACATTTTGGGATACATTCCTGAATCATGTAGAAAATTAAATACTTTTCTTGTTACTTAGATTTTTTCCTTACGCATATACATATTCAGATCCTTTAACAATGTGCTTTACATAATGAAATAAATAAATAAAAAAGACGTAAGAGAAATATATTTGCATAAAACTTTTTTTTACATAAAGAAGTTCAACTGGTAAGAATAAAAGAGTAGTAGTTTAAAATAAAATTATAATCATTAAAAAAGACAGATAGAAAGGGTAAATAAAAGTGCAGTCATGAACATAATAGCCTGATTTTAAAAAGCAAGTAAAAGTCCTGCATTCAAAATGTTACTTTTATAAAAGTATGTAGTATAATGATGAACACGTACATAAATTATTAAAACTAAAAGTACTCAATGCAGAAAAATGGCCTGTGTGACTGGGATTTCAACGATTATCAAAATGCTTACCGATTAATTTTCTGTAAATTGACTAATTGATTAAATGACTAATTATTTCTACTGTAGGCCTACTTGTACGCCTATATGCCTTCTAGCTTAATGTACAACAAAACATTATATTTTATAAGCTCTTCATATGTTTTGCAAAAATCTTAATTTGTAATGTAACTTAGTGCTGTCAGATAAATTTAGTGAAGTAAAAAGTACAATATTTTCCCCTGAGATGTAGTGATGGAGAGAATTATACAGTTAAGCAGCATGAACTGGAAATATTCAACTAACGTACAAGTACCAAACTTGTAGCCTACTTAAGTACAGTACAGTACCATCACTGCTAGCTGACATACATTAAATACATTTAGCGTATTCCATAGCAATTCATCAGTTCTGCCCTGTTTCATATGGTGATAAGCTTTCTTTTTGTTTTTTGTTGTTATTGTTGGCAAACGTTCAACAGTGTCACCAACTATGTGGTCAAGATGATATCTTAGTCACTGTTTTTCTGTTGCACTGGTGTGGCTGCTTGCTCTCGAGATAATTCCTGTTAAACATCAAATCTAATCTAACCCAATTCCTTTTTTAGGGACCCGCCTTCTCAAACACCCTAGAAACAAACACCACCACAATCTGTACAAACATGTTTCATGGTCTGACATCAAGAACAATCAGTCTGAATCACATAACTGATATATGGAGTCCACACCTACAATTTTACTGATAACCAAACAATATAAGTTATGGATTTGCCGTTGAGCCTTCCACATTTCTGACCATTGGAGTGGTTTGCTGTGAAATCTTCCTGGCTGTAAGGTATAGTACACAAATTCATTCATTTGACTTGATACTGTCATTTAAAACCTTCCAAGTGAATGCTTACCTTGGATAAATAATTAGTAATATATCAATGCATGTTTTAATTCAAAATGAGTGATTTTGATAAGACGAATGCGTCCTTTTTATTTTACAAATTATTTGCTAGATGGCTCCTCTTTCTGCAAGAATGAAGGCTGGTCAAAAGTGTCTGCTTTTCCACCTTATATTACTGTCTGTCACGTGAGTATAATATGACAGTTTTGCAAGTAAAAATACAAGAATAGATAAATAGTTTTTACGCTGCAACTTTGTGCCATAGGAGTTATTGTAAAATCACTAACTCTTGTTCTAAATCATCAGTGTTTTCTGCAATGGAAAAGACCTGTTCTTCAATGACGATGAAAACCTCATACTCCCGGGGTCGTACAATATTCCATGGATGGCGGGCATTGAGGATTTTCGCACCCTCTCTCTCATCACCCTCCCCGGTGCTCATGACAGCATGGCCCTGTACGGAGGTCCAGAGGCTGAATGCCAGGCGTTGTCCCTGAAGGATCAGCTCAGGGCCGGCATTCGTTTCCTGGATCTCAAAGTATTTGGACTGGGTAACACCCTCTATGTCATGCATGGTGTAATGTACCAGCACAGCACTCTCAAGGATGTGATCGACACTGTCCAGGCCTTCCTGTCGGAGTTTAAGACCGAGGCTGTCCTCATTAGAGTCCAACCAGAGTCTTTCGAGAAGAACACTGTCAATGAAATGGTGCAGAGTCTGATTGGCAACGCCCAACATTTCTGGGTGAACTCTGCCATGCCAAATATGGGTCAGGTCAGGGGGAAAATTGTCTTTTTGCAGAAGAGCACCTTCACACTGGGAATTCCCCTCATAAACACAGACGGAAAGGTTAACACCAAGGTTAGCAATGTTAAAGATAAAGACAACAGAATAATGAAGCAGCTGAACCAAGCTACTGAAGCTTGTGGGGGTGATAATGCTGTTTTGACCTACAGTAGCGGCACTGGCTTCGGTACTTTCTGGGGAATGTTTCTGACTCCAAAGAGAGTGGCTGAAAAGGTGAACCCTTGGCTCAATCAATACTTGAGACAGTTTTATCCTAATCAGCCCAGACCATGCTTTGGTATCATTGCCATGGACTTCCCTGGCATTGACCTCATTCAAACTGTTATCAATTTAAACTTTTGGTAATCATGTACGATGTTCCCAATCTTGTGTTTGAGAGGGTTTGAATCTGACGGATCACTGAAATCTTTCTTGTATCTTCTTTTCCATCACTGTGCACATTCTGATGCAGCCGAAACATCAAAAAATACAAAATGTAATCTGAAGAGTGAGACTCTGCTTGTCTTTCTCAGTTACATCCT
Organism: Bovichtus variegatus; assembly: GCA_943593645.1. Taxonomy (NCBI): domain Eukaryota; kingdom Metazoa; phylum Chordata; class Actinopteri; order Perciformes; family Bovichtidae; genus Bovichtus; species Bovichtus variegatus. The sequence continues at coordinate 2,052,387 of CALSCE010009506.1, forward strand.
GAACTGTGTACTTTTGGAAACAATGGCAGTTCTAGTTTGTGACCATACAAATAAAATAAAACTGTATTGCCTCCTCATTGATCTGAAGCTTGTGTTGCTTATTGATGTTGTATCTCAGTCAATGTGTCTGTAGTTTAATGCTGCCTTAATATACTCCTTATAAATACAGTGTTGTAATAAGTAGTCAGATCTTTCATAATACTGTAAAGTACACATACCTCAAATTTGTACTTGTGTAAAGTACTTGACATATACGACAACTCGCATTGGCAAATGATCTGTTCTGTCATATGTTGGGTGTTTTTTTTCTGGTTGGTAACTATTGAAACATAAATCCTGATGGGTTGCTGGCAGCTTTAGAATATAATCTATGTATTCTGTTGCCTGCAGAAGTGGGAAGGATGTCAGGGACCATGAACAGGGTCGATGGGCTCACTGTGACCTCTGACCCCAAATGTCCATGGCCTCCTCTGTGCCAAATCCTCAAGGGCCTTTGCTACAACCCACTGTGCTGCTCTGTGTCTCAGCACCTGAGGAGGGTCCGGGGTACCTCTCAGTCTATCTATTTGTCAAGGGGGTTTGGTGAATTGGAGCTGTAAAGGTTTCATATGCTGTAATGCAAATTTACTTTGTTAAATTTGTCAATTATAATTTCGGATTCACAGGCTACGCAGATTACGGTTGGCGTTATCAACATCTGCATAGGGACCATCCTATTTATAGAGGACTGGTATCCTGTTTTGCTTGGAATCTTGGTTATTTAAGCGTACAAACGTCATGTGA
>CALSCE010009506.1:2053179-2182925 GCA_943593645.1 Bovichtus variegatus
AGACCTCTGGGTCTTTTCCTACAAGGGTTTCTTAAAAATGATTGCACTTGAGAGTAATAATTTGTACTCAATTGTATAAGCTGCTGTCCATTTCCTTCTGTGTTGATGTTTTTTTTTTTTTCCTTTATAATTGTTCCCGTTGATAATGATTTTCTATCTAATAATTTGCCTTACGATCAGCTTGTTTTGAGGGTAAAAGGGAAGTTTCTGCGTGTGTGACATTGATGTAACTGATAGGGTTTTTGTTTGCTATTTTTTACAATATAAGTCATGTTGAAAAAATAAAGTCATCAAAACCGTTGACTGTTAAAATCCAAACAATTGTTTTGTGGTTCATATTTCTGTTGTGTACAGTAATAATATTCAACCTCAAAGCGTGTCAGAGAAATGGAATCAGTTTAATAACCGGTTGTGCTCTTTTCACACTAATAGCAACAATAATTCTAAAGAGAAGTGTGAGGAGAAGGAGAACACTATAGATATAATTAGAAAATGTTAATATTCTTCTTTTTTCTAAATGCTGTTTCTGGACAAAATGAACAGACAGCTCTTCAACCCACCCCCCAGTGTGTCCAGGTGGTACCATTGTAAGACAACTGGATCTATGTCGGTTTTCCTTAGAGCCGGCTACTGGTGACAAATTTAGCGACTTATTCAGACCGTCACGAAAAAAAAGCAAGAAACATATTCAAATATATTATATGGTCATTTAATCCCAATGCTTCTCAGAGTAATCGCCAACAGCGCAGGCTCTCTCCCTCTCCTCTGGCGGCGAGTTGTCAGTTTCTCCCTCGCTGCACCCGACGCAACCACTAACCTTTAAACAAATTAATGCACAATGACGTCAACAAAGTGCAAATGAGCGAATGACGTCTTCTGGCGACTTTTAGCATCTTTTGGAGCTAATGCTAGCTACTTTCATTGGAAAAGAATGGGCAACAATGCACGGCACGCACTGCGTTTGTTTTGTTTTCCACGGATTTGTGGCGTAAATCGAGCCTTCGTTTTCTGGGAGATCGTATCCAGTGGCAGACAGAATTGCATTGTGAAAGAGATGCTTACAGGGAACCAATCTAAACGCTGATGGTGTCATTATTCTATTGCCTTCATATTGCGCAATCAACATTTACTTCATAATGATGAGTTAAAGCAAACAAGTTTTCTGTTAAAGTTGTATTTTCATGGAAGCATGACTATGAATCATTGTAATACTTGTGCTTTTACACTCACTTGCTGAAAGTAATAAAAACTGCAATATATCACAGGGAAACGTTTTTCCCACCAATCTGTGAATGTGTTAATTGTTTTTTTTTTTATCTGAATCATTGCATCAAACTTGCTTGACTAAAAAACATGTAAAAAAAATTCATTCATTTCCTCAACCTGTGACGACACTGTTTGCCACTAGGTGGTGGTCATGCTCTTAAATTCACACACATGTGTTCGTTGCCTGCTGGGAGTTTCTTATCTGGGAGTTTCTTATCTTGAGAAGGGAGCAGGGATTACAGCGCCATTGATCAAACATATCCCAACTGACTTTATGCAAACAATATTGATAAAATAGGTTTTAATCCCTGAAAAGGCATTAGATAAGGAAAAATGCTGCATTTTGATAGCTAAATGAAAAAAAAACATGTTTTTTTGTATATTTCTTGAACATATATTTCCATATTTTCATCCTTTTAAACTTTGGTGATAAGCTTGGGTGAAATGAGAGGAATGTTCGAGGAGACAAAGCGTCAAAAGTAATTAATAGAAATATTATTTTAGAGGATTGCTGATGCACATTTTAAAAAAATGCACTACAGGAAGACACTACTGTTTTTGTTTTGTTTTTGTCATGTTTTTCTTGGGTAGCATAAATCGACTTGGCTAAAACTGCATTTCCTTGTGCAACCCTGTGTGGCATAATGACAATAAATGATCCTTGGATCCTTGATTTGCAACGACTCAACATGTGTGGTAAAATCAGGAAGAACACTGGTGAACATGGTTTGTTCAACTTTCTCATTACTTAAGTATTTCTATTACACTTATTTGTATTTCCACTCATTTTCATAGGTAAAGTGCCGAATCATTGCTTTGAGTTTCAGATTGAGCATTAAACTGATTAGAAATGTATTTATTTCACAGATCTGGTGCAAGACTGTTTTTCATAAATGTATTCAGAGTTTCGGTAAAAATGTAAGTCAATCTGAGGCTACTATAGCTTTTTGGCCTGTACTGTGATAGATGAATTTACATACAGTATCTAGCTGAAAAGTACTCTTTAATAACCCCTAAATAACACAATGCAACACGTCCAGCTGTCTTATTAAAAATACAATCCCTGATTTTCTATTGCCCTCAAATTCAAATTCCCTCCTGGATAACTCTTAAAAACTGTGTGTAGTTAAAATAGCAACACTGAGGAAATTGAGGGATTCTCGGATGCTTTTGGGCCCTTTTAACAAAAACAAAATATTGAATGTATCTTCAACCTACTGACACACATGACAATGTAAGCCATTTTTTTTAATGCAGAGTCAGACTTTGCTCAGAACAAAAGCTTTATTCTTTGAAGCTCTAGACCCACAAATATGTGAAAAGGACGGAGGCACCTGTCCTATGTTTGTGCGTTCTGCAAGATCCTGCTCTCATTGAAATTGCAGCAGGTGCCTCGAATGTACTTGTTGATTCATGTTGAATTCCTGTTGCACAACACAGTTACAAGCACACAGAGTGGCTTAAGGCAGAGCCACAGGTATGTCTGTGTTTTTTCATGTAGTATGAATCCTGAATGATGAGGTTTAAGATGTCTACATAATGTCTTTAAAGGTACAGCGTGCCAAAGTCAAAACACAGGATTGGAGGCTGATATCACTCACAAATTAGCCGGAACGTTTTACAATTTAGCACCCTCATTTTACGTGAAATTCACGTTTTCATACATGAAATAAGATATATTCATGTAAAATACCAGTATTTCACATATGAACTGTTCCAATATGTGTATATGTGAATTCATTCATCATGTGAGAAATGCTGTTTCCTATTAGATATAACATTTCAAATTGTTGTGTTCACATCTGATTTCTTACATTATATTTATGGAATATCCATAAATCCCAAGTGCCAAAACGATGTGAATGTGTCAGGTGTAAAAGGTACAAAAAAACGAAATGCCTATATGTGAATTTTTCACGTGGAAGGGCATCGAATTGAACATGTGATAATGATGTTAAATGTGTTTTCCTGTAAAAGAAAGCCTTGTTCTGAGCGATACTTCTCTGGTTGCATAAAGAAAGTTAATAAGTACTGACAAACTGACCAGAACAACATTGTTTAACTGCTGGACACAGGTATACTGCAACACATTTGGGGATTAGGTGCTCCGCTGAAGTCACAGCGTCTTTTTTTCTAACCTTTTGCTTCATATACTGAAGAGGTGGAGATGAAGGCTTAAGGCTTTGCATAGTTTGTGCTGGTGTCATTGTTTGTAAATTATATTACAACACATACATTGGAGTCACTGCTCATACAATGTTAAAAAAGCAAGAGGTATGAAAGGATCTGAAAGACGCCCCAGGTTACATTTTGAAAACAATACCAGACCTAACCGTGATACCACCTCCAAAGCTCCATAGTAGAGGCATTTCCTTTGACATGTAGTCATATAGCAGGGCCACGCACGCTTGTTGGGTCTTGCCCAGACGTTGGTATATGAGGAGGGAGGACAGAGGATCACCGTAAGAATGGTGAGGAAGGGGACCAAGAGTGAAGACATGGTGTTTGATGACAGAGATTCAAGAAGTTTGTGGTTTTAGAGGTTTTGTTGCCATACATTCTTTGTGGTTCTCAGTTTTCTTGATGCAGAAGCCTAAGTAATAACATTTTACATCAGTAAAGCGTTTACACAAATCAATAACTTGTAACCTGAATCAATTGATGTCTGGCCACACGGGGGCAGCACAGCAAACGGACATAATTATTGCCTAAAACCCAAAACAATGATCTGAAAAAATGCAAAAATGCTCGGTAGAGCTGCAGACTCGGGTGATTAAATATGAGTGACTACTTCTCACATTTGATCCACTGTTTATATAAAAATATTGAGACGAGCAGCTTTAAGTGCGGAGACTTTAAAAACTAAGCAAATTAATATCACTGTGTGATCCAGCGCAAAAAGCAAAGTCATCGCTACTTTAGAGCAATTTGTTGCGTATCAGCTTTATGACTCCTTTATATAAATGACAGACAAAAGATCATTCTAAATGTTGATCACCAAATGTTTGATTACTCAAAGATAGCATTCTGAATAATGCTACTCTTGACTAGTCAAAAATGTGGTTAGCTTAAAGCTAACATTTCTATACTCCACTTTTCCACTGTCAGGCAACAGCTGCAAAGATGAATTACACATCAGCTAATTCCCTCAATCACAGTTTGTTATTGTGATAACTACTGAAATCTACTTTTTTTTTTTTTTACATTTTGGGAATATATTTAGAGAAGGGAACACTTCACAGGTAATGCACGCTTAGGAAAGCAACACTTCACAATGATAAAATACACTTATTGGTCAATAACACATATTAGTAACTTACTAACTTCATTGGCTTTCCTTTGAAGTTTCCTTCATTTCATTCAGCATCAACAGACTATTTGTGGTTCCCCATGAAAGACACCAAATATATATTTTTCAGCTGCATTTAGAGCCCTGAGAAGCAGACGATGCCTCTCAGAAAACTAGCCCCTCCCACTCTCCATCTGACACGCACCAACTGATTCAAATATGTGACCACTTTTTTTTTTTTTTTTTTTAAGCCGAAACGACTGCTATTTCCATTAAGACTGAATTAAGGTGACGGCAGGCAGCACAATGTATTCCTGCAAAGCGGGCGAATCTTTTTCGTTGCCACGTGATGTTTTTCTGCGTTCCTGAGGTCACCTGATGGGCCGGGCTCAATGCAGGGCTGTGTGGCCAAATCATATTCATGGAAGAGTAATTCTGCTCTGATTAAAAGCATCACTTCCCCTATTCGAAGGTTTTGTGTCAGCAGCCCCTTTAACCCACCTGGGCGTAAATGGGAAGCCGCCCATAGCCTTTGCACACGGAAGGAAAAAACTTGTACATATATGACTCTATTACTTCTATAGTGTTATTTTACTCCTGCAGAGAGGTCATATTTAGAGTCACAATTGTGTAGTATACATTTTGATAAATGTGAGTTATCATTGGCTCAGTAGCTTCGTTATTGAGTTGTTTCCTCATTTCTGTGTATTTTCAACTTAGCCTTTGTTATTTGTTGCATCTCGGTCTAAGTCTTGGTGTTATGCATTATTCTCCTTATGGATCCCATCCACCCCGTTAATATTCCTTTAAGGCCGAGGTCTAGGTATGAAACAATGGAAATTTAAAACTACTTTTTTCATTCACTCTCACCGCTCTCATATTGTCATTTTTAGGCTGCAGCAGGCAACTATTTTCAGCAAAAAAGCTCTAAAAACCCACTGTATGCGACCTGCTCAGCCCCAAAACAGCAGACAGTCATTGTCAGCAGCCAGCTGGTGAACAGAGCGGAGCATTTATCAGCTATAGAGCCAGATATTTCCCTAAGGAGTAGGTGGAGACCAAAACCAGAGCTAAAAGAGAAGAGGGACAGAAACACGACTCCAAATGAACGCTAATGTTGCTCCGTTACTACCGGATGTGCAAATAAGCAACTGTTTGCTAAAATGTTCGTCATATCAACTTTTAAGGTGAATATCTCTTGTCCACTTCCCCCAAATGGCCAAAATGTAATTGCAGGTTTCAAATATGTCCAGAATATTCTAAAAAGTATTCCCATATTGTAAATGTTTGTCATTGTTGATCATTTTCAGGCTCCTTTTCTGTAAGATTGTTACCTCAAAGATGCTGATTAAGCAGCATGTGGGCCTCGGCTCACTGAGGATTGATGTAACTGGATCACTTGCCAGTGGAAATTTGGAAAGCATTTGTAAGAGATTTGCTTCGTTAAGCAAAGGAAAAGTTTAAAATTCCTTCTGTCTCGGTCTTGTTCCATTGGCAAACAGGTATCCCGACAACAAGGTCTGTCTCCTCTGAAAGCCAGCTTTGGTAATTGGAGTATTTTTCCTAAAATCAAAAGGCTGTCTGAGCCCCCCAGATTCCTGCCACATTTCCTGATGTTATTAAAGAATTTCTTATACTTCTTATGCTGGCACCGAACAAAATCCCATCTGTCCTCTGGGTTCATATAGGCTTTAACTCCACATCTTGGTCTGTGTTATTGTACCTTTTATTTTGTAACCATTGCATTTCTTTTATTTTTCTAATGTTTTTGGAGTCTTTTTAGACTTGCTTGAATACAAACACAGTAAATGACCTTGTCTATGAGTAAATGCAGATACAGAGAGAACACGACTTCAAGTTCCCAATCTTTTCGGCTTAATCCCCACCTCACAACCCCTTCTAAAAGACTTGGAAGGAAGTAAACCTAAGGAACTAGAACTATCCAATATTTCACAAGAAAAAAAGCAAGACAAGATAAATCTGTTCCTTTTCTTCTTCCTGTCGAACCAGCACAGTGCGACCAGTTATCTCTAGTGAAGAGGAGAGATCGTCCTCTTTGTCATTTTGTGATGAAACTGTATTAATACCTCTTTTGTTATACATTTCATCCATTTGGCTTTTTATCATGAAACGTCAGAGGTCACATTTAGCTGGACTTCACTTTGTTGGCCTGTATCGAGAGTTAAGTAGTCAGATCTCAGGTGCAGGTGCTTGTGGTTTTAGAAAGGCAGATTTGATCAAAATGTCAACATAGAAAAAATCATTGTTCCAATTTTGAATCTAAGTATATACATCCTGTATTATTTGATATTAAATTGTGTTATCCATGTTGATCTGCAGCATGTAGTGACGTTTCTTTTTCGTCTTTACTCAGAACTTTGCTCTGTCTAAAGGTTCAACCCAAGAAATGTCAGTAGAAATAAATCTCGACAACAATCTTTGACCCACTTGTTTTCCTTTGCACTTGTTCATTTCTGTTGGGGCACTTGACCCGCCAGTGTGATGTACTGCAGGGCCATGAGTCTGTATACGCCGAATATAGAAAAACCACAACCACATAATTATAGAGCACTATGGGTGTTTCCAAAACTAACCAGAATATCCCTTTTCTCTTTATTTTTTACTAAACTGTAAGATTTCCGGGGTGTTAAATCCCGCGCTCAGAGGAATTTAATGTGTTACTTATGCCAAAATTGTACATTTAGTTTTCAAGAGTCAATAGAGTGAAAGCCAAAAAATGTTAATTGTGATTCGTAAACATCACACGCGCTTGGATAAGAGTAGCCACAAGCATTAGCAACCTAATCTGTTGTAATTGTTCTTGTTTTGAACAATAAATTCATGAATAACATGGCAGTGGAGCAGTTTTTGCACAGCTACGATCACAGGTCTCCTTTTTTCTTTGAGCAACGCCACAAAACCATGAGCAATTATCCAAAAAAAAGTAGATTATAGTAGATAATAGTAGATTTGATTCATTTTTTTCAGAGTCAGATCGTGTGTGTGTCCTATAACAATCAGCCAAACGGCGAGACATTCACAAAAAAAACAACAAGTGATGTATGACTGAGTTTATTTGGAAGATGTATTACATTCATTGCTTTGGTGTACCAACAGGACACTGAGAACCCAAATATACTGTATGGAAATAGAAATAGTATAAAACAGTGCAAGATTAAAAGAAAAAAAAATTTAATCAAAAATTCTACAGTAAATATGGGGCATGTTTGGGTCAAAATAATATATTGGTAACAAACATATAAACAACACACAAACACACAGACGACAGGGGTTTACAATATTAAACAAATGATCTGAAACAATGAAAACAGGTCAGTGGTGTCTCCATGACGAACTGTAGTTCTCACAACATCATGTTCATGTCGTGGTCAGATTTGACACATTTTGATCAAAATCTCTAGAAAAAGCAAAAGATCCCAAACCCAAGATTTACATTGTCCAAAATTCAACTAACTCTTTATTAAATCCTCCACCATTGAGCAGGTAGCTCTACAACTTTCCAGTTTTTGCACAACCACACAGGTAACACAAGAAAAGCTATGCTAGGCATCTGAATATAAACAAAGTGCTGCCGTCACTACGCCTGGGCATGTTCGCGGCAGGGTGTGTAAAGGAAGTTTTCCTGGGTACCAGTTCACCACAGTAGTGTTGTTTTACGCCTTGTCCCTTGCGCTCTCTCATGCTCCATTCGTGCTGTAGAGCAGCCAGTGACCAGGTTTACTACTTTTATCGGAAGAGTGCAAGAGGTGAAATCAAAATAAAAGTTTTTTTGTCACAGTCTCTGCAAACGTCTGGGGACATTTTTCCCTCATATCTTTGGTGTGTACGTCCTCAAGAAGGCGAGGTCACCGCTTATCACTACCAGCAACACACAATCTCTGTATGACAGCCGGATTCTACAACCCCTCCCCCCCGAAAAATTAACCACATCCTCCTGAAATCTATAGGGACGGTAAAAAAAACACAGTTGTAGATCTTATATGAGAATTTCTCGCCAACTGCCGACTTTATTACGTTACACGGTTGACCAATTTCAGAACAAAAAAGAGACACTGGGACATTATACATCTTAAACAAAGGGCCTGAGCTCTTCTGTCTGTTCTGAGAAATAAACAAAGCACAGCCGTATGGGACCAAAAAGGTAAGTATTCTTAGTTAAAGAATCTAGTTTATGTTACTTTCTTGTGGAAGTCTGTACACATGACGCCTATCACATGTCTGTCCGTCATGGAAGAGCGATCCCTCCTGAGGTTTCTTCCTTTTTCTCCCCTCTAAAAGTTTTTTTTAATCCTTATCTGGGTGTTGTATTGTGCTGCAGAGATTGGAAAATCCCTTGAAGAAAATGTGTGATATTAGGGCTATATAAATAAAATTGACTTGCTATGGTGCACAAAACTAGCAGTACTTAACATTTCTAGAAAAAGAGAATAATTCAGTAAAAAAAAAAAAGACTATTAGAGAGATTCAATTAAGGCACATACTGTGCAGCATTTCACTGCTAAGGCTAAGTAGGGAGGCATAGACTGTGTAAATATAGTGTAACCTACAATCATAGAACGACTTTTGAGAGTTTTTTCGACGTCTAAAACTTCAAGCCGAGTGGACGCTGACGTAGAAGTTTTTGTGCTCCTGCCAGTAGTAGAGCTCATCCGTGAAGCTCCAGGAGCAGGCCAGGTCTTTGCTGGTTTTCACCGTGTGGACCATGCAGCCGCCGGGCAACTTCTCAAACAAGACCTCTGCTACACTCACCACCGTGACTTTCTTCTGACTCTGGATCAGCTGCTGGATGTGATTCTTATCCACAGGCTCGGGCGAGGAGCTGTAGGACACCCAGACGTTGAGTTTCCCATCTGATGAGGGGACCTGGAAGCGGCTCTTCCCAGTCGGGCAGTGGTAATCCTTCTTGTTGGCAAACAGGCCTGAAGGGGACCTGAATACACGCACGGACCAGCCCACCCAGTCATACTTCTTCTTTAGTTTCTCTACGATAGTGTCAGCTAGCTGCTGGTTGGTTAGGTTTGACTCGTCTCTCACCAGTCGACGGCAATCAACCTCAGCCTGTTTGGGGAAGCTGACGATGCAGTCTTCCATGACAGCATTCATTTTAGCCTGGACAGTATTCATCTTCTCACCCCATTCTTTCAGGAGCGCATCTTCCTCGTCGTATCCCTTCAGAGCGGCGTGGCCCAGAAGTGCGATGAGCCCGATGCAGAAGAGCTTCTTCAGCCTGGCGCAGAAGTCCTCCACCGGCCGGCGGCTTTTCTCCTCGTAGTTCAGTGTGATCTCGAGCACAGATTCCCCAGAGAAGTTATCCCCCGTGACAGAGTTGTAGAGGGTGATAAGGTTTTTGTCACCGCCGGTCTTGGCAAAATGATCCAGGAAAAGCTTCTTCTTGACCTCCCGGAACTTGGGTTTGGCGTTGAGAATGTCCATGTACTTCCTGAACTGGTTAGTGATGTTCTCCTCCACGGGGAAATACACAGCATCCAATCCGCTCTTCTTGATCTCATCGTTGATCCGCTGAATCTCCTCCGATACCCCTTCCAGACGATCTCTCACCTTCTGAAACTGCTCCTTCATGAACGCAGCCTCTTTGCTTTCCACATTGTCCAGGGCCAGTTTAACAATGGGAGCAGCGATGGAGAAGATGGGGAAGAGGTCGCCGGCGACACTGGCCACTATTTCAGCTCCCTGTTCGAACACTTCCATCACAGTCTCCACCATGTCCTTCTTATCCGCTACAAGCTGTTGTAGCTGGTTTGCCATCTTTGCTGGTGTCACACTGATTCTAGCAAGAGAAAAATATTGACATGGTTAGAAACAGTCCTGTGTGATATTCGAGCATGGGAACCTCTTCTAAGAACAAACAGACAGGTAAAAAAGCTGAACACAAACGAGGCAGAAAGTATCAGACACGTCAATGAGTTAATGACGAAGAAGAATGTTGGGTTTTCTAAACGTACTTACAGTTTTGCTCCAGTGTTGTTGGACTGTGGCCTGCTCGTCTTGCTCCTCTTACAACACAGCAAAAACTGATAAGGAAAGAGAGAAAGAGCCAAGTGAGCTTCAGTGCTGGCTGCTGGCCACACCCAGTGAGCAATGACTCAACAATGCAAAGGGAATTCAGCAGTGACGGAGGGCCGGCATGGGTTGAACTGTTTGTATGTTATTTGCGTGTTTACTGTTGGGACATCAACAGCTCCATGAAAAGGCTCAAGGAAGTTGTAAAGTTTACATTGTGGGAATTAGAGGAGTAGTAGAGGAGTATTGATCTTGAACAACCGATGCACCATTTCTCTTAGTACAGTGTGACATGTTGGGATGTGAAGACAACACGGAGTAGTCAACACCTTCTTATTGAGCTCACCTTCAATAGAGACGACTTGCAAGGACAGTATACATTAAACGTATGTGTGGAAAACACTAAATTAGTATGTATGTATATTATGTGCTTGAAATAATAAATACTCTACTATTCTCAAGGTCAACAATGACATTTTATGCTTGAAGGAATAGTTTGACATTTTGGGAAATACACTTATTTGCTTTCTTGCCCACAGTTGGATGAGAAAATCAAAACCATTCTTACAGTATATATCCCTTAAATGTGATGCTTCAGCCGGCAGCCAGTTAGCTTAGCTTAGCATGAAGACTGGAAACATCTAACTCTGCAAGGAGGCAAATGAGCATACGAGTATGTCAAAATGTCAAACTTTGGCTTTAACTTGAAGATGAGGTCTAAAAGAGCTGCGGATGAAGTTGTAACAGCTACATGTCAACAGATTTATTTCCATGTCAACTGAGCAAATTAAAATGAAGCAGAAATGTCTACGGTTGAAATGTCTGGGAAAGACGATTAAGATGAACTTTGAGTTAGGATTTTTTTGTCCAACAGTCGGTAAATAAGTCTGCTAAATCATTGTTTTCAAAGGCTCTAACGTAATAATACAAAAGATTAAAAAGCAAGTACTGATGCTAGGTTATTATTGATATGAAGGAAATGATTTACAGCTGTGCACTTTGCACTTGAATAACAAGATGTCCACTGGATTTGGAAAATCTTATTTAACACAAACATCTCTTCCCAAAGCCAGGAAACAGAGAAAAAGCTGACTGTGAGAGCAACGCAGGCAGATGTTCTGGGCATGTTCAGACATATCCTTATTTTGCAAAACTGGTAATGTGTAGTTCACGTGGAAAACACATTTTGGTGCAAAATGCTGTAACAGCCACCTACTGGCTTCACAAACTCAGTCTAACATTCATTGTCTACGCAGCAGCTCACGGCGATGAAGCTGTCATCACATGTTTAAGTTCAGGTTTTTGGCCTTCAGACAGTTGCTCATGTTCAGTTTTAGAAACAAACATTGTGGCTGAAGGAGAAGCAGCAGTGCTGCAGCCCAGTCAATAATGGAGCAGCAGGCGTGGGAAGTAATTAAGTGTAAGAGGTTAAACTTGCTGGGCAAGGGTGCGTTTTCCAGTGAAACTCAGCAAGTTACCACGGCGACAAGACAATGGAAACTAATCTGTCAGCTTGTTCGTCTCGCGCTGAGATCTGCTCTGTAGGGTTTTATCTAGCTGGACTGCAGAAGAAAACACTCATTTATCAGCCTGATGCAGCAAACACCTCAAAAGCACAACCTCAAAACTGCAAAAGTAGGCCTAATTCTATTGTGATATAAACATAGCGTTATGTAATATCTACAAAACAAAGTTGTAAGACTTGATAACAAAAACAACACAGCACAGGGAAATTCTAGCAGGATGTTAGAACATTTACAGCTACGGTTTCTTATTTGATTTGACCGTGCAAAAAGTGGGATTCCTGTTTCCCACTGATGTTCTCTCTCTCTCTCTCTCTCTCTCTCTCCCTCTCTCCCTCTCTCTCTCTCTCTCTCTCTCGGGGTCCCAGGGGTCGTGTAACTGCAGTCTGAGTGCATGTGAAGCACCATCACACACACAATTCCAACATGAAAGTGTTTGAAGAAATCTCATTTTCAGAGACAGAGAGCTGGAGGTGCATCTCTCACCAGAGAAGATGTGAATGACAGGCTGTCTTCCTTTCCATATATATATTCAGTTATATACAGTGGTGGAAAGTTACTAAGGTACATTTACTCATACTGTACTGTGCTTGAGTATTTCCATTTTATGCTACTTTGTACTACATTTCAGAGGGAAACATTGTACTCTTTACTTTATTTTATTTATTTGACAGTTATGGTTACTACTACAACCGTTCAAATTAAGATTTAACATAATAAAATGCAACCTTATCAAATAAAATGCAATGTTTCCAACCTTTTTCTGCTTGGGGCCACTTATGTTTCATGTGTCTATGAAAATCTCATACACATGACAGATAATAAGAATAATTGTTGGCGGACCAAAGAGATTGATATAAAGATTTAGATTTCTGTAAAATACATTTTTTTCTTCTTTCCTACCCCATTAATCATCTCCAGACACCTCAGACTCATCTCGTGACCATTTATTTTGGAAACCACTGGACTAAAAATGTAGCAGCAGTTAAAAATAGCTCAAATTCTACCAACTACAACAGTAACATGCTGCACATTGATGCATCAAATGCACCACAGTCACTCAGGAACAAGTACTTTTTTATATCGTAAGTACATTTAGCTAATAGTACTGTTGTACTTAGACTAACTTACATTCTAAATGCAGGACTTTTACTACCAGTGTGGCATTTGCTTAACTTAAATAAAGCATCGGCTGCTTCTTCTCCTTCCACTGACTGAAAACATGTTTATTCCTTGATATTTCACATCATCATAGCAGCATTTGTGATTATAAACAAGTGTTTCAAGAGTCCATGTCTCATTGATGTTGTGTGGCAGAGCTTCCTCTGAACACAGAGATGACCAAACCCCAGGCAGCTGACCGCTCAGCCCGCCGCTGGCGCTGTTAATGCGCCGTCTTAATGGGAAAGTATCGATCAGTCCGTGTACAAGGCCTCTAATTGTATCATTTTACAGCCGAAGGACAGAGAGCCAAACAAACATCGCAGGTTAACGCCACAGATTAGGTTGTGTGTGTGTGTGTGTGTGTGTGTGTGTGTTACAGCGCAACACGAGTGTATAACGCATTTTAAGTGTGACACTTCCTGGAAAAAGTGAAGCGCTGGCACCAGAATCTGGCAACCAACGCCCATAAAAGTCGACACTTTGTTTCAGTTTAAACTGCATTAAAATGTTGCAGATTCATCGAATCACCCACTTCACTTTATTCAATTAAGCTGCGTTAACAAAATACGCGTATTTGACTCTTTTTTTTTTTTTTTTAAACAGCACTCCGGTGTGTCAGAGAGAAGAAGAAGAAGAAGAAGAGGAAGAAAAGCTCGATTATATAACGAGAGACTGGAATGAAGTCGATGAAGCTGAATCGATCATTTCCTATTAAACTTATCTTATCGGTACCATCGCAGATAACTAATATGAGCCTGTCCACTATGAAATATTTTGAACAGAAATGGACTCACCTTCAAAAGTTTGCGGAAGAAGTACACTAACTTTCAGAGTTTGTTTGTCTTCCTATTGGTCATGTGGCTCTCAAGTTACAGAGGAGAGGCACACCCAGTCAGACAGAAGGGAAACACTTGGGTGGTGGAGGAAGAAAAAGAAATTGGCGATATTTATATAGTTCAACCTCTACTCATTTGACAAACAATGACATGTTACTGAAGCGTTATTACTGTTCAGGGTTTGTTCTGAGTAGAAATAATGTCAGAAGAACACTATGCTTCATAATAAGTCAGGATGTTCAATAATTGCTATAGGTTTTTAACTCAAAAAGTGCTTTTAAATAACTCAGCAATGATGACCAATGATGACAAAACCATTCATATCTTTTTGTTTATTACAAATGAAAGTAAAGTATGCATAAATATCTTGATTAAGTGATTGTGGAATGAGGATTTTGGACGTTGGCCCTGCAGCAATATATTGCACCAAAAGCAGCAAGAATATTTGACTTGATTTCGTGTTGTACACATTTATATCTAGGAGTGGGTGATATATTGATATAATCCACTACCACAGTACATGTCATTTATTTCTTTGTGATATAAAGTTTATGTGGTAAATATTCTGGAAAATCAATTGAGAAACTGGATAAAAAAAAAAAAAGAATTCACAATAACATCTCAACTCAAGGTCCAAATGCTTGTTCCTGAGCTTTTCACCATATCACAGAGTTAGATGAGAAGATTGATGCCACTATCATGTCTGCATGCTAAATATGAAGCTTCAGCCGGGAGACGCTTAGCTTAGCTTAGCTTAGCTTAGCATAAAGTCTTAAAGCTGCTGGCATGGCTCTCTCCAAAGGTTACATCTCGTTTGTTTAATCTGTACAAGAAAACAAAGTGCACTTTGTTGTTTTTACAATTCTTGTTTCAAGTCTTAATGCTACTGTCTCCTGGCTCTAGCTTCATATTTTACTGACGGACGAGAGTGGTATCGATCTTCTTATCTTACTCTTGGCCAGAGAGCGAGTGAGTGAGGGTTTTGAGTCTGACAGATCATTTTTGACATCAGAAGCAGCAGTTGAGAAAACAATCCCAAGTCAAGGTCCACTTACTTGTTTGTTTGACAACTTTCAAAGGCCAATAATGAGCTGTAAAGCTCAAAAAAACCCAAACAGAGAAATCTGGGTACCCCATCACATTAATGCCCAAGACAATCACGTAAAAACCTAATGACACCATGAAGTAGTCCTGCTCATTGATTTACAGAATTGCCCACAATGGTCCACGATCCTAAAGGTATTAAAGTTAATGGGTGCCTTGGAATAAACGTATGGCAAAGTTTCTTGAAGCTATCAGACTAATATCGTCAAATTGTCCAACCCTCGTAATATCCAATGGAGACAGAATCAGAAGTTTCATAACACAACAACAATAAGTCGAAGCTGGCATGGAGATATGCGGCCCTGAAGCTGCTGCATCATCAACAGATGAAAGATATATATGTAAAATAATACAAAATCATTACAAGTAAGACAATGAATCACATTCCAGAAACCAGACAGAGCAGATTATGCATCGACACAGACAATATTTATGAATAAATCTCTACATTTAATGGAAATATGTCCAGGTCTCTGGTAAAGACGTTCATGAATTTACGTGACGCTCACTTCATGTTTCTCTGTGAGCCTACTCGGGGTGGATACACAGGTAGGCTCTTTTGTGTTTTCCATAGTAGTAACAATCCTCATGGAAGTTGTTGGACTGCACCACCTCCTTGTAATGGCTGACAGCATGGACCAGGCAGTTGGGGAAGCTCTTGTTCAACGCCAGAGCCACTTCTATCATGTTCCCCTTCATCTTCTGACTCTCAATCTGCTCCTGGATCTGAGTCTTGTTAATGGGCTTGGGGTCGACACAGAAAGACACCACCACTTTGATCTTGCTCTTGGTCAAAATGTTAAACCAGTTAGCTCCTCCACTTCCGTGGCACTTCTTTCCTGCCAGCCAGTTGAAAAAGAAAACGCGCTCCGTGTTGCCGAAGGCAGTGATGGACCAGTTCACCCAGTCGTATTTCTTAACAAGCGAATCCAGAAGGGATTTGGTGAAGTCGGGGTTGACAGTGCCGGGATTCTCCTGAAGCAGGTGCTCCATGTCCAGCTTGGCTTGATCGGCAAAGTTCTCTGTACATTCTTCCACAGCCGCTTTCATTTGTTTCTCCACAACCTCCATCCGTCCCTGCCACTTCTTCACCACCTCCTCTCCGACCACCCCTTCCTTGAGGGCGGAATAGCCCATGACGGCGATAATGCCCACCACAAAAAGCTTCTTCAGCCGGGCACAGAAATCCTCAACTGCCCTTCTGCTTCTCTGCTCTGTGGTGACTACCGTTTCCAGTATCGGGTCTCCTGAGGCGCTCTCCCCAGTGACAGCATTGTAGAGGGCGTCCAGGTTCAAGTCGGCATCGGTGTTCTCGTAATGGTTGAGGAACTTCTCCATCTTCTTCTCTTTGAACTTTGGCTTGGCGTTGACAAAATCCTGGAATTTTTCGTACTGGCTGAGCATCTGCGCCTCTCGATCGAAGTTCTGCTTGTTCATTGACGTCTTCTGCAGCTCCAGGGCAATTTTATCGATCTCACCTTGGACTCCTTCAAGTTGCTGGTTGACCAGTTCGAACTGCTGAGTCAGGTAGCGCGCCTCTTTGCTGTCCGGGTTGCTGAGTATCTCGGCTGAGGCCACGAACACAGCCTCTAAGATGGGGTGAAGCTGGCCCACAGTGGCAGCGAGCACCTCAGAGGCTTGCCCCATGATCTCCACACCTTTCTCGATCTTGTCCCTGTTCTGCACGAGCCAATCTGCCACACTGTTCATCTTTGTATTACGTATTTCACACTAACTAATCTAATTTGGTTTCCACTGCCAGAGGCTTTGCTGGTGCCTGAAAGAAGAAGAAACATGAAACCCTTGTAAAGTTCATTGCAGTGTGATTTTAAGACATTTGAGAGAAAAAAATATGACACTCCTTTTTCTTTTTTTCAGTTAGATTTGGCAAAGCAAATGTAATCAGCTGATATAATTAATTTTTCTCACAGGACATTTTCCTGACAAACAAAACGCATCCATAAAGCAAACGGCAGGTCATGTCTGCACATGTAGACATCCCGTTTCATGCCGCACCCTCAGAGCCTCAGCTTATGACAGGGACTCGTTTTTAAGCCTTGGTGGCATTGACACATATCGTTAAAAAGCTCGTGAAAGTACACAAACGAGACACACATGGATGGCAATTCTGAACAAATATCAAACATGGTGTGTGTGTGTTCTCAAGAATTATGATGTGAAGTATTGTGCAACATTGCAGAACTGGGGGACGTCTTTTTTTTTTTTTTTTTACTGGTCCAACAATAGCCAAGACCAAAAGCAAACACAGATGTTCACTACATGGTGAAAGGGGGTTTTACTTTGGTAACGATAGCATGGTTTTCGATGTAAAATACACAAGAGAGATGACCTAACTAATTTCTTGTGTCCTGGGGCCCATATCCAGTTCAGAAAAAGGCACACCCAGGTCTGAGAGAAGAAAATCTTCAGCACTGCACTTGTTCAATAAAACAATCACACTTCCCTAATCATTCCAGCACCAAGGTAATTAAAACCATACACATACAAATCTGCTTTTTGAGGTTTTGATATGAAACAAAATTGACAAATACATGTTATGTGTGTAACCACAGAAAATAGGCTCACCAATAATTGCTGCAGGGATGAGATCAGTGGTGTCATTTTACAGCCTTTCCTATCACTGCACTCATTACGTTTACTTTATTCAGCCACATGCCATCAGTGATTTTCTTATAATTTTTCCAAATTTCTATGTTATAAAAATAACAAAAAAGTGCACCATTCAAAATTTGAATGTGCAATCACAAAACAGAACACAATTCCATTCTAATTTAAAAGAAGAAAGAAAATAACAGTGAAAGAAAATACTTACTGAGTAATTATCTTGGTTTGTGTTTGAAAATATCTTCCCTTGTAAAGCCGAAAAGTAAATAAAGTCTTCTTTTAGCACAAAAAAGTGAAATATTTTTCTGTGAAAGGGAAAGAAGGCGAGTCCCACGCAGCACTTGATCAAACACTGGTCTCCCCTTTCAATGTGAAATGCTTTGGTACAGAGCTACGGATCTTAAATAGGAAATTACAAACGAAAGTCCTCAACAAGACCACATCCCCCACAGAACTCATCTCTACCTCTGGCACGTCACTTCAATTTGGGCTGTTTTTCTGGAGCAAAGAAAATTTTACTGTTTGAAAAAATACAAGAATAAAAAAAAGGAAGAAAGGAAAAGAAAAATGATGTTCCTAACGAAGGCCAGTTTTAATAAGGTTGAGAAAAGCTGAACAAACAAAACCAAAGAAATAGTTTTTCTTTCTTCCTTTTTCTTCCTTACTTTCTTTCTTTCTTTCTTTCTTTCTTTCTTTCTTTCTCACTTTCTTTCTTTCTTTCTCTCTCTTTCCCTCCTTTTTTTTAAAAAACCTTTTATAGAAAACAAAAAATGATGCTAAGGTGGTGAAGTAGATGATGGAGATGCTGAATAAAGAATTACAGAAAAAGAAGAACTCACCTTTCTAGCTAAATATCCAGTGGGCCACAGTCCAGTTATCCAGTAGTCCAGCTGTGCCTGTGAGCACCAGCCTCCTTGGCATGTATATATAGACTCTCTCTCTCTCTCTCTCTCTCTCTCTCTCCCTCTCTCTCTCCCAGTGTCAGTCTGTCTCTCTCTCGTCACTCCCCCTTTGGAACTCCTCCATCCCGTTCCAGCATTCCTCAGAAACCCACTCAGAGGGATGAGGGGCCGGCACTGACACAGATAACATCCCGTAAACACTCCCCATGCACGGACACCATGCACCCTGGGAAAAAAAAAGAAAAGAAAGAAAGACTGGTTTCTGTGTGTGCATGTGTGTGTGTGTGTGTGTGTGTGCGTGTGTGTGCACGTTCGTGTGAGAAAGAGAGACAGACAGAGTGAGAAAGAGGTATAAAAAGGAGAGCAGTCGCAGTAGGGTGCAGCAAAGCGACCGTGAGGACAAAACCCCTCTTGTTGTGGCTCGAACAAGGTTGCCATGGTCACTGCACTGGTTCCTCTAACTTCTGTGAGACTGTGCTCGCTCGAGAGGCGAATTCAGCTCCCTCTGTTTGCAACAAGTTGGGATTCACAGCAAGTTAGTAAAACAACATAGCCCGTTATTTAGACAGGCTGGCTATATGACTTGTTTTCTGAAAATACTTCTTTAGTAAATGTTGACCTACTTAACTCTGAAATTGATAATTAGTGATGGAAAGCTATTGGTTTCTGGATCCCAGCATTGCAAAGAGGGAGGACATTTTCCCTGCAGGGGCAGCACTTAGTCCGTCACAGTGCGGCCCAGTCAAAGACAGCCTGTGTTTCCCAATAAACACCATGACAGTCAGAGCTCACTCATGGCCTTTGTGCTTTATAAAGCACGCTGTGACACAGGCAGCCCGATGTTTTGGATGGATCCTAAAGAGGCGGGAACAGGAAGAGGAGGGAAGGATGTCTGCTCCAAATTGATACTGGTCAGCCGGGCAGAGGAGGGTTAGACGAGCACGTCCGCCACCGCCTTGTTCCTGTGTCGTCCCTCCGTCAGATCTCACACTTGTAACCATCAGAAAGTGGAGAGCAGCTTTCGCAGGGACACAACAGTATGTGGCGTGATGGGTGGCGCAGGCTGATGCTGGTAAACGCACGATGTGGACCGTGCTTGCTTTCTGTGGGTGTTGTGCTGTGTGTTTGTTTTCCAGACAAATCTTTCTAAAGAGCTGAATTTCTTTCATGTTGGCGAGAAAAAAATATGTGATCTGCAAAACACACACAGATTGGAACCAAACAACACAACACGGCCTATAAAAAATGGAAAAGTGTTGAATTTGTAGAAAGGTTTTTCCTTTGTTGTTCAGGCTCACCAGGTGGAAACATGAGTGAAATATTTGAGATAATGACATCCAGCTGAAGAGAAAGCTGTTTTGTCTGGCTTTACTCAGCATGCATCCACTCAGCAAGTTGGACAAGCTGAACTAATCTCTTTCATGATTTTGTGTGATCCAGAGTCGCTTAAAAAAGTATTATTTCCGCTTTTTGATGCATTCGTTCATTAGGATAGAGCTGGCACTAATATATCCAGTATCAAGGGCTTTGATTCCGACAAAATCCCCAAAAGCATAAATATATGCACTTAACTTTTATTCCTTGCTGAATATTTTTCAACAAAGATTATTTTATGTATTGATCCATGAATTGCGGCTGAATCCTGAATCTACATTCTCTAAAAATAAGAAAAATTCACAGACCTTGTACAATCTTTGCTGTTTATGTCTGGAAGCTGAAATGATAAATGACTTCCTGGTCGGAGGAAGCTATTGACCACGTTTTATCTTTTTGACCTTGGCCAATGTTTCCCCCTCACCACAAGATGTCTCTTCAGCTCTTGGTAAAAAGGCCGCCGGTGGCTCATCCCATGGTAGAATGTATGCAGCATTTTCTGGAAAGGGTTTGGCGTTTTTGAAAACGTCAATGAGACGCAAGAGAAAGCACTTACGCACAGGAGATTTTTATAGTTGTATAAGCTATAAGCTAAGATAAGCGAGAGCAATTTAACACAAAGTGATGCAGAGACATGTTCATGAGACAGAAGTTCACGAAGAAAAATCAAGATGCTAAGCCTGAAATACAAGACTTAATTTTGGCAGAGCTTTAAACAAAGCCATGAACAATGTTGATGACCTGCCTAGACAAGGATATAATGCCAAATATTCAACTGCACAAACTGTTCAACATTATTAGTTTTGTTTGGCTGTAGTACACTATAATCTAAACAGTCAAGATGCTGTAGTCACATTAAGAAAAAGATGATATGCGCTTACAGACATTTACTCATGTATTACATCAGTGCATCGAAAGATTGCCTCATAGATTGAAAGGTGTTAGTGGGAAAGACGGGATTTAGTACCCGTCATGCTGGATTTGATTCCCATGGGAAAATGAATGTGGGCAGGATTGACGGGTTCTTTGAACACAGCTGAGCCCTCAAAATGAAACCGTTTTGCTCGTGTAATGGATGCTTCATTGTGGAATATTGCCCGAGGTCCAAACAGCAGACGGAAAGTTGGTGCGTGTCCAAGTTGTCACCGATTAATATTTCTCTACAAACTGCATAGATTTGAATGGCAGGAAGGGGTGTTTGCCTGATGCAATTAGAAGAGAGATATCCTGATGAAGATTGCTAAATGTTCTGCATTTATACAGCAGATGTAGATCATTTTTATGATCTCGTAGCAAGCTTTCTGGATAGATAGATATCTCTTTAATATGTCCACAGAAACTGTGTCTTCAAACAGGTTAGAGTGAGACTGTGGTCTCTTTTTTTCTTTTGACGTTGTGAATATTTAATGAGTGCATTTATGCTCTCGCTGCCACACCGTGAGATTTGACGACGGCGAACATCGCAGGCATGTCAAATGGTCACGTCACAGAGTGATGATTTTACAACCCTTTCATACAAAATCAGCACCGAAACGATTCAAAACATTTAAAACGCAACACGAAGAATGATCTGTGTTATACCCCGCTTACACCTGGCATTAAAAAGCCATCTGTATCTTGATACGTTATCTAGGTAAAAGGAACACATGTTAATGTAAGCTGTAAATGCACGCATAACACATTTGTAGATGGTCAGGCTGTGATCAGAATAGTCAGGTGTGTAATGCAAACCATATTCTTCAGAAGAAAATTCAAAAGTCACCTAACTCCGCCTCTTCCTGCTAGCTTAAGCAATCCCAGCAAAAGCTAAAAATAGTAACATTAACTTGCAAGTCCTCAAGCACAAAAAAGTGATTTAAAAATGTTTTGCTTCCAATGACTTGTGACGCAGCGTGTATATTGAGAAGTCAGCACCCTCTAATTAACTTGCATATCGAGATCCATAATTACAATGCAGGAACAATCCGGATAACAAGAACACACTTAAATAGCAAGTTTTAATCCAAAGACTCATCATTATCCAGGCAATGTATCCAGATACAGATCACATGTTAATACCAGGTGTAAATGGGGCCTTAAAGCAAAAATAGACACTTGAGAATAGTTAATGGATACCCAAATGTATTACAATTCATCCTGAGGGGAATGTGATTGTCTGCACCAAATTTAACGGCATCTACCCAATAGAGACACTTTACTAAAAAACGCAAATGTCAATGTGCTGAAAAGTCAGCGGATCACCGAAGTCATTATGGACGGGTTCACACCTGAAGGTCCGCTTCCTAAATCCAATTTGAGGATCTGGTTTGATAAACAAAGGCACAATTCAAATAGTCCAGAAATTGTAAACAAAAGTCATGTGGTGGAAATGTCTTTTGATTTTCATGCTCCACTTGTTACAGAAAAAGAGCCGAACAGCGGGCTGGTGGGTCTCGCCACTCCCCGCTACAAGGAGACAACCGCTCTATTACCGGCGAACTAGTCTCCTGGGACCACGAATGTCTGTCGGACATTTCTAATACAGTATATCCAATATCTAATAATATATCGTTGTTACGGTATTTTAGTGTGCGCCATAGTGGTGGACCGACTAACATTGCCATCCCTAGAGCTGCTAGTGTGGTTGAAAGAAGATTTTGATGGCTCTTCATACTGAGATTGACTTTTCAGCAAAGCCAGTTTTTTTGTCTAAACATATGTTTTTTTTTGTGAAGAATGAACACAGCCTTGAACGTCTGCATACACTGTATTGTAACAGTCTGTGGTTTTGGTTTCAAAGTGATGTTTTCATTCTTAGTAATGCAAGCCTCCCCCTCCCCTCTCCAGATGTTTCCAGGTCACAGAAAACATAGCATTTAGTGACAGACTACAGCATCGCTTGGTGAAAAGTCAAGGGAGGGCAGCGACAGAGGGAAAGTGCTTCCTTAGTTTATTACAAGGACGGTTTAATGGAAAATAAAAGCGACAGAACTGCTTATCAGTTCCTTTTCGCTGACTGTTCACTGCTTATCTAGTGCTGTAACTTGAGCAGTGGGTTGAAAGTCAATGTTTAAATGACAACACGTTTCACTTGTGAATGATTAGGGAAGCACATTTAGGGGAAGAGAAATCAACATTATTACAAGGTAAAAAAACCCCATACTTTTAGTCAGAAACTATTTTACACACAACAGCTGACTCTCAATAATTACCACTTTAACTGTTATTGTTACATTTAGCGTATCATGGACCAACACTTTGTCACTTCCTAACCCTCCACTTATTGAGTTGCTGTGTACAGATGGCTCATGAGCCACAATACAACTGAACTTTGATCAGTCTGAGTCATGCACCAACGATCTGTATGCACAACAGTGACTCCAGCAGAGAAAGGGCGACACACCGCCTCGATTCAGCTCATCTGTCACTCCCGCAGATCAATACCAACTCGGGTTGGATCCGAAGAAACAGATAAAGGTTCAGAGGCTGGGAGAAGTCGCATTATTGATTGCAGGCAAATTCACCCCCAAAGTCCATTTTTTTCCCTCACACAAGTGAGTCAAACCACCTTCAAGCTCCATGTAAATTGGAAATCCAATTACTCTTCCTGGCAGACATTTTGTTTAATCATATTGTTGTACTCCTGATTTACTGAAATCCTCCTCCAAAAAAAAGGATAATACAGAAGTTAAACTCATTCAAATGATCTAATTGTAGTAACAAACTTAATGATATATTATTTTAGACAATATGTAGAAGAAGCAGTTCTATCGTATATCATCATATGCTGGGACAAAAAAGAGAAACTGATGCATGGGATAGCACATGTTTTACAGAGCAGATCGATACAGCAATTACATGTGTAATTCACTAATGCTTTTGTGGACAGACAAATAAGCCTGGGGGACTATTTATACTTCTGCTTGGGGGGGAAACTCCGAGAACCTCCCTGGATGTTGAGGTCACACATCGTCATCTCCCAGACGTCCTCCTAAAATTATACTGTTGCTTCTTCAGGAAACCACACTGTGTTAGTTACAGAGTGAACTCCTACACAAAAATGCAAATTAAAAAATCTGACGCTGGAGTTGCTCCTTCCAATCTAAATTCTTGCTTTAACTAATCTTTACTCTGACATCCACCTCAGATATCAGCGGCACGTGTTACCTTTCATCACAAGCAGTCTTAAACGTGTACAACGACACACAGGAAACAAGCTTAAATTGTTTCTTTCAGCGACTTCAAAGAACTTTTTTTTTGTTGCAAAATGTATTTTCTCCCCGTACCAGCCGGACATTATTCTCTTAAAATGTGTGCGTCCTGCTGCACCTTTACTATTACCATGGCTGCTTTAAATACAAGTTCTACTAAACAAACATCAGCTCTGTTTGAACTGTTAGTGACGGCCAAAGGCAAATAATGTAAGAAATACTGATAAGAAGAAAAATTAAGGTAATATGGAAGACTTTAAATGCCTAAATGAAAACAAATCCAACACAAAAGTGTATTTGGTTTTTATGTGCGCATTTGCTGTGTCGTAATTGAATGAAAACCGAATCACAACACAGAAAACAAAGTGAAGAGTTGTATTGCATTTCAGTGGATGGAATAGGCCTGACGATAATAAATTAGTCATTTGTTTTCAGCAGGAGGTGCAAGAGAGCTTTTTCGTATGAAGAGGAAGACGGCATCATCGATGGCAAAACAATTTAAAAAGCAAATTAGAAGAAGGATAAGCTTAATCTAAACGTGCATCCAGAACGCATCTGCAAAATGTTCACCGTAAACATATCCTCCAAATTAAATGAATCCCGGTTCGGTATCAAAATTTCTGCGTTTTTGTGCACCCACCATTGACCAGACTGCACGCTTCAACTGCGCCCTTCCTCCACTAGAAAACATGTTGCCACTGAACAATCTGTGCAGCAATTACATTTCCCTCAAAATGTATTTGGCAAAACAAATGAGCAGTATGTAACCTGAATATCTAGGAGACAGATCAGCTCCAGCATCAACTTTTGACTTAGTTTTTCAGAAGTAGAGTTCAGTCTCTGGGAGGCCCATGTTGCTATTTGCCTTGAGCCTTTAAATCATTACGTGCACTCGTGCATCTGATCCTCTGTATTTGATGACGTTCTCGTGAGGATTTGATGCAGACTGAGAGGGATTAACCCACTGAAGGCAATGACTCTCTGTGACGTGGCATTTCCTGGTTCTCCTCTTTTTCATTTCCTCTTTCTCACGCTTTTACTCAATCACCTCCCACTCCCTTGGGGTTTTTTATCCTCAACTTCACAAACTTCACTTCTCGGACTGTTTCACAAACGCTCTGACCTAGTTTCTGTTACTGATGAAACCAAAGACAGGGGAAACAGAAATATTCTCACCTAATAATTGTCAAAGTTTATTTTAGAATATGCTCCTTTCAGTTACAAGATCAAACCAGCAAAATGATCCAAGACATTCTCAAAATCAAAAACATATTTACTGTCTTGCAACTTTTTGCTCATTATTCCCAGATCACTAAAATATGTGAAGTGTTTTTTCTTTTCTTTTCTTTTGCAGAACATAGAGGAGTTGTTAGACTTTTAGGAGGCTTTTATCCTACCTGTTAAAGAGACAGGGACATAATGAGAGAAGGCAGACAGACGGGCAAAGAGCTGCAGGACTACACAAACAGAGAAACAGAGAGTGAGGTAAGTGAAGGTCAGAGTGAACAAGAACACAGATTAATATTCTGACATTCTTCAGTGCTGATGGGGACGACGACCTGCAGGAGAGAGGAATCTGAATGTTTGTGTGTGTGTGTGTGTGTGGGGGGGGGGTTGAGTGAGACAACACGGGGCCTTGAAGAGAGAAGCCAGACAGCGATGGGCACCAGAGGAGAAAGGGAAGTGTTGGAAAACATGGGGGAAAGTCTGAGGCGCTGCAGATGGCCAAGGCACGTGTTTACCACCCGGTGGATTTCCACTTTAAAGCTTTACGGACAGATTGATTCCCCAAACATTCCAGCTGCATTCAGACACATGAAGTCCTCTACGGATATATACAACAAGTACAACTGCCATTAGAGCTGCAATCTGTAACATTTTCAATAAAAATAATAATAAAAAATAATATTTTTTTCAAAATCGAAAGATATTTTTTAAAATGTTGATAATTTTTTGAAATCGAAGGATTTTTTGAAAGTTAAGGTCATTTTTTTCCAAAATGAGTTTTTTTTTAAAATTGAGTTTATTATTTTTTTTAAATGAAAGGTTTTTTGAAAGTTAATGTTATTTTTTTCAAAATCGAAAGATATTTTAAAAAATGTTGATCATTTTTTGAAAGCGAAGGATTTTTTGAAAGTTACGGTCATTTTTCTGATAATCGAAGGTTTTTATGAAAATGGTGGTCAATTTTTGAAAATCAAACATTTTCTTGAAATTTCTTTAAACTTTAGGTCAGGGGGCTTCAATGTTTTTCAGGCCGAGGACCCCCAAACTGATGGAGAAATGGAGCAGGGACCCCCTACTATATATATATATATATATATATATATATATATTGTATAAAATTGTGTTTTATATTAAAGTGGGCCTAGTGCCATGTATAAACATAGATACCCTGTTATTGTGCATTCAATACTAAGCTTTTCATTAAATACACAGGTTCATATATTCATGTGAATTTGTGGAAAGATAATTGGTTTAAAAAAACCCAAAAAGATTTAAAAAATATAAAAAATTGTCTAATCAACCAAAAAGTTCACGACCCCCCCTGCAGTACCTCTGTGGACCCCCTAGGGGTCGCGGACCCCCTGTTGAAGACCTCTGCTTTAGAGGCTGACCTTCTGTGTTCAGTTCTGATTGGATAATTGACAAACCGGCGGCCATTTTGTTGTGTATATAAAGAATGTCGTGTTGCTCTTTCTGTAAAACACCCTGAAGAAGGACTTGTTCACGTGCTCGTTCTCAGCTCACGCCAGCAGCTGGTGGACAGTTGAAGTGGCATCTTCACGTGTGCCTGTCTGAACACAAGGTCTCAAAAGCTAAAACTCCGCTCAGTGCGCAGCTACGGTCTGTCCTGCTTTTCATTGAGAAGTTATTATTTCCAAACTGTTACACCACATCGTATACATTTTTCTTGAGCTAATGTCAGCGCGTAAGCGAATCATAGTCAGATTGTAGTGTATGATTTAGCTGTATATGTCTGACTAGAATGCACAGAAGCTAATGGTGGCTAGCAGTCGACTAGAGTGGCAGAAGCACCTTCACAGGACAAAACGATGGTGCAAAGTAACAAAGTACAGTTATCAAGTACTTTACTAAAGTAGAATTTGGAGGTACTTTTACTTCGTTTTACTACACAACATGTATCTGACAACTGGAGTTACTTTACAGATTACGATTTTACAAAGAAAACATACGATCAGCATATAAAATATGATGGTATGCTATGGAATAAACTATCCAATAGTATATAATGTACTTAAAATGTTCTCCAGCTGTTAAAATACTCAGAAAGGAAACGCTCTGCCCAGCAAATACTTTAATTTTAATACTTTAAAGACCATTTTCTTTTAATACCTTTGTACTTTAACTGTAGGATTTTTATTTGTAAGCTTGTAACAGGGCTTTTTTACAGAGCAGCATTGCTGCTTTTACTTAAAGGCGACATATCATGAGCATTTTGTTGGTGTTTGTGCACATTCATCTGGAGTGCCTGCCAACCCACAAACTGTGAAGTAAGACAATAAGTCATGTTTTCTTTGATCCGCCCGGGTCAACAAACATGAGATTCAACAAGCCGTTCTGATGTGTCTCCCCTTTCGAAAATAATTCCTTGTTTAGGTGAATTGAGTTGACCAAACAATAACTTAGCAGGTGTTATATTCAGATTTTTTTTCATACATCCATCAAATTAGAGCATTAATGAATTCACTAAGTCGAGCTTCATCAGGTACAGTTTGTTTTCTTGTTGTAAATATAGACCTATAGGTTGCTTTAAATGATTCCAAGGGACATACATGACGGGGTCCCCGGTATATTCTCTCTCTTGTGAGGGGTCAGAAACATTTGAGAGGTTCTGCCGTGTGTCTAAAACAGTCTTCAGTCAGGTGGGATCGTCCGTCCTGAGTTCTGGGCTCGGACCTGCAGCCAGTGTGTCACTGAACAAATGTTTTAATGCTTTTTATTGGATTAGTCCGCTCAAAGAGCAGCAGGCTGGTCGATGGTCCACTCGGACTGATGGGTAATAGCATTATCCTGCATGTGCCTGTGGATTGGCAGACAGCAGCGGACAGAGCGATCCTACCATTGATCGACGCTCCCCTCCAGGACCACTCTGGTGCGAGCCTCCATCCAGTGCTTCATTTGTTTATGAAATATTGATATTGGCTTTCTATCTCCTCTTGGAGATGAGGAGATTCAGCTTGATGGAAATGGCACAGCGTTTAGCTGGAAAAAGGTTTTTTTGAACTGAAAGCAGTTTTTTTTCTTTTCTTTCTTAAGATGTAACCACTTTATTATTTCCAGAATTGCATCATGACGGATTTTGCTTTTTGTGCCATATTTCCTTCTTTAAAAGTATCTTTATAGATCCATCGCCTAAATTCCCAGCAGAGAAAATGGTAATATCTTTACCTGCGTCCTTTTCTAAGTTTTCCGGTTAATGGTAAGAAATCAGAGATCGCAGTCTCATAGGAAACTGTGATCACTTGCACTTTTAACTGTGTAAAAGCTCCAAAGTGAGAGGGAATCTCTGAACTCTAAATAAATGAACAATAACTTGAAACAGTCCAAAAAGCAATGCAGGCTTTTATATGTTGAATTCTTCCCCCTCTTAAATGTAATTCTATGAATGCTTATGAAGAAGGCTCATAGCAACATTTCCAAC
Organism: Bovichtus variegatus; assembly: GCA_943593645.1. Taxonomy (NCBI): domain Eukaryota; kingdom Metazoa; phylum Chordata; class Actinopteri; order Perciformes; family Bovichtidae; genus Bovichtus; species Bovichtus variegatus. Next base: position 2,082,161 of record CALSCE010009506.1, read on the forward strand.
ATGATTGCCTTTAGATCTGAATGTTGATGGCGCCCTCTGTATGCAAACCACCTCTGGTACCGGGCCCTCACCAGGTCTCACTTTTACTCAGAAAAGCTCTCTTTAACCTTCCCTCGACCACAAAACAAGCTAACTCTGGCTCCTGCGGGGCCCCAGATGGATGCAGTCGATCTTGTCAGTAAACAGATGCTTTAGTCTTCCCATAATGACAGTCAGGATTGACGGGCTACCACAGCCAAAGCCTTTTATGCGGGGGAAGAGCCTCCTCGATCAATAGTTGTTACCCAGGCAAAGCCCACACAACCACTAATGAATCCAGTGGCTTACAGAACAGGCTGCCTCTGCTCTCTATGTCTACACAGGAGGGAAAAGCTCGGAAATACTTAACGCTTCTGGTAGTAATGTAGAAATGAGCGTCCAAATGCCACCTCCACATTGGATTAAAAGACAGAAATGAAGAGATTAGTGTGAGTTTTATTTAAATAAACCGTCAATAGGTCATAGTAGGTGAACAGGCCTAGTGTCATGACACCAGCGCGTTGTGTTTGTCGTGACGTGTGGCAACATTTCAGCGGTCGGTTCTCTCGGACTGGTTCTGTGCTGTGTTTGAAGGCCGAGCCGTCGCTGTCTGGCACACCCATCTGTGTGTCTGCTGCGCATTTTCTGTTTTCAGCGTAGGATTGAAGTACTGATCTATCAAAGGTGGTTGAAGCGTGTTAGTCACCTGTCTGGGATTTCTAATTATAAGAAGGCTTTGTGCCAACAAGGCAGCAGGTGCAGTGCTGTGTGTTACAGTCCATAAGTATTTGGAGAGTGACGCACTTTTCTTTTCTTTTGGTTTTGTACTCCAGCGTATTTGATTTAGAAACAAACAATGATGAGTGTCAAGGCCTGAGTTTTAGAATTCAGTTTGTCATTTAGGATGTTCACATGAATGTTTGACTCGTACCGCTTGTACTCGTTCCCCAACTTTGTTTTGACAATGCAGAAGGCCAATAACAGGGTGATGCTTCCTACACTTTTTAAAGGAATCGTTCAACCTTTTGGTGACTTTTCTTTCATAAAGACTGCACGTGGGGAAAAAGCTCGCCTGGGTCCAACTAAAGTCAAAAATACACCAACACTGCTAAAGCTCACCAATTAAAGGAATATTTTTTGGGCAATAATACGCTTATTTGCTTTCATATTGAGAGTTAGATGAAAAGGTTGATGCCATGCTGCATGCTAAATATGAAGTTCCCGGTTAGCTTAGCTTAGCATAAAGACTGGAAATAGAGGGTTGGTCCAAAGGTAACAGAATCCACCTACCAGCACCTCTAAAGCTTATTAATCAACACATTATATATCATTTCTTTAATCCTTACAGAAATTGAAGTGTAAAAATAACAGTTGGCGGTTCAACGAGGGGTTTGAGTTGGACTATTTCTATGCTGGGAAATGGCAATTTTTGTCGTTTTTCACTTAATGCTTTATGCAAAATGAACAAACTGCATATATCATGTTAATATAATGAGCTTTAGGGGTGCTGGTGGGCGGATTTTTGAATTTTGGACATGGCCAGGCTATCAATCAAATGAATAATTGTGGCTTGCTATTGGTTATATGCACACATTTTCAAACAACCTCATCTTCCCACCAGCAGCTATTTTCCACTGCAGACACAGAAACCTCTCAGATGATTCGCCACAGCGCACTTCCTCCTGCACTGTGCTGTATATTACAGATAGCACTTGATGGATTCTGACAGGCTGGATTTACGAGCAGCTAAAGACCCTCCAGATCCACAGAGATATGAAATGATGGCCGTCTCCACCCGCTCTGCACCTACACCAGGCATTATGGCCGATACCATCCTGCTAAGCCAAGCACTTTGCTGCTCGTCTGCAGGATATTAGCTCAGCAAAAGGTTATTCATAGACTATCAAACCAGAGCTGCGGTCAGGAAATGCTGACTTATGTGTAAATATCAATTAAATTAGTTGGAGTGCCTGTTGCTGAGGGTGCACTGCCTCGTTTTAATGGGCACAGACGCTAACAGTGCTGCGTAAATCACATTTGTACAAGAAAAGAGAGGCAGATATTAGATTATACTTGTTTGCACATTCATTTGCTGTTAGTATTTGGTCATTAATTGTCATAAAGCATAAAGATTATGGTGAACATTGATCATGCATTGATTTTATTGAGATTATTTGGTTTGAATATGGAAGCTGATGAGGTTTAAGTAATAATACATGACATTGTTATGTTAATAAATGCCCATTTACGTCATAGATCGTATAACACAGAGGATTTAAACCTGCAGTTCTTAAAAGTATTATGTGTGTTGTGGTAGATTTCTCTTGGGAAAAATCTTTTGGTGCACAGGGAAGGAAGTGATTTTACATTTCTGGCAAAAGAAAGTCCCAGTGGTTTGTTTGAAATGAGCAAGAAATAAGTGTGAGTGTGATGTCATAATAAACTTAGAAAAATGCCTCAAATCATACACAAACCATGAAAGAATGCATCACATTTGACAGGGAAATGCAAAACAACACAGCGATTATCGTTTATCACCAAACGTTGCAAAAATCTAAAAATGCACTAATGAATAATCTTGCAGATGAACTCACTTCTTGTCCATTACATAACTACAGGCACAGCAGTGGGAAGCAGTGAGGTTCGGTTGTTTTTTTTTGGTTCGAGGGGTTTGAATGTGTTTAAAACACAAGGCACATTGTTGTGTCTCCACTGCCAAACTCCAAGCCGCTTGTTTTTCACGCCTGAAAAAGTAACCTCTGCCCCCCCCCCCGTCAGAGTTATGTAGGCCAGCCTGCTCAGCAGAGACAAAATGGCAGCACAGCTCAGTAGATGCAGCCTCAGCAAAACCATTTCTTTAAAGCTGTAGGTGCAGAAGCCATTTCTCATGGGAGACTGGATTATTACAGTATGCAGCTGAGGTAAAAGCATGGACACTTCCCATTATTACATACAGTACGGTGTTAGTGTAAAATGTCTTATCGCTATAAACAAAGTGGTAACTCATAACTTACAAACAGTTACATAGCGACACAGTTCATAATATGCAAGCAGTTAATATTCAAACAGCTACAACATAAAATAAATGTACATACAATTTATTTTTTATATAGCTACGGTATAAAGAGTTGCCGCAACCCAAAAAAAGCTAACAAAAATGCATTTGTGATTTAAACAATATATTTTAACAAACGATCTGAAATACAATGTGTCTGATCGGGATGAACCGTGCTGACTTTTTCTCTCCTCATACTGTAGATACAGGACCAGTGCTGCTTTTCCCCCAATTTAAAATGTTTCTACCTCACTGCATGGATCTGATGGGAGTCATTCTTATTTGTGTTAAGTAACATGAGGATAACTACTGTATAAACAGTGCTGGAAAGTGCATGTACTCAAGTAGGGCAGTGTCATTTCTCTTGTACTTTACTTGGGTATTTCCATTTAATTTTGACTTATAATTCCACTGAACTACATTTCAGAGGAAAATGTTGCACTTGTTTCTCCCCTCCACAGCTTTAGTCACTAGTACTAATAAAATACAATGTTTTGTTTAAGATTAAAGCAGTGGTTCCCAACCTTTTTGGCTAGAAAGCAGTGTCGAGTTGAGGCCCTCTGTAACGTTTTAGATGTCTACGAGATGTAAGCAGTTCCAGCCCAAAGAGATACAAATATCCAATGTTTCATAAAAAAAAAAAAAAAAAAATTTTTTTTTTTTTTTTTTTTAAATCAGAAAAATTATTACAAATTTCTGTAGCAAAACCTTATATTTTCGTCGCTCTTATCCCATTAAACTCGCGGCCCCTCAGATTTATCTTGGGACTCCTACATTTGGAACCACTGGACTAAGCTACCCAACGAAGGAGTGAAAGCTCCACCTCAAACAGCAACAGAGCAGCTTTGTACGTATTAATGCACCAACTGTAACGCTGTAATAATGTCATATTTGCAGCCAAAGTATCCATTTTTAATTTTATTGATAATGCTTCTGTACTTTTACTGAAGTAAGATTTTGAAGGAAGGACTTTTACTTATAATGGAGTGTTTTTACATTGTTGTATTTTTACTTGCATGAATGACATTACTTCCTAACTGTAAGTATCTGTATCTGTGACTTACTGTGTATGTAGTTACATAAGCTCACCCCAAAAACATGACTGAGCACAGAAACAGAAAACAATGGGGCTCCGTGCTGTAATAATTCCATGTGTGTGACTAAAGGAAATAATAACTGCGGACAAATATTGCTGAATAAGACAATATTGTCCACCTGGGATTGCAGTCGGATGCAGCTGATAAAGGTGGAGCGACTGAACTTTATATCAGTGACTAAGAGACTTCAGAGGTTTTACCCGACTTCATAATAAGGTCAGTATCGGACCCTGACTCCCATCAAGGAGGGGTGTCTCGATGTATCGGTATTAATGATAACCGTGATATTTAATATAATTATAATAATAGACCTATGATAATATGGTGTAAATAATCCAGCGCCTCTAAAATCATTCCCGTTTCTTTCTGTTCTCGCTTTGTCTCCCTCCCCGACGCCACAGACACACATTATTGTAATTCATTTGCCAAGATGGAGACAAAATGCACAGTGAACAAAGTTAAAGACGAATTTGACTTTGTTTTTCTCCCTGAAATTTCTATAGATATCGCGATAACATCGGATTCTTTTGGCCTCACTAATCATGTAGTAAAATCCTAAAAGTCTAAACATGTGTCGGCTTCACTCCGAGTGCACACACACTGCCACATTCTTGTGTCTCTCCCAGTAGTGACAGTCCTCCGGAAAGCTCCACGCAGCTGCAGACTCCTTGTGGCGGCTGACGGCGTGGACAACAAACCCGCACAGCTGCTTCTCCAACACCTCCACCACCGCCGGGGCGTTTCCCTTCTTCCCCTGGCCCTCCATCACCTGCACGATGAGGTCCCGAGGCACCGGCTGGGGCTTGGTGCTGTACGACACCACCAGGTTGATGTTGTTCACCTGCAGCACCTCGAACCAGTTCTGCCCCGCCACGTGGTGAAAATGCTCCCCTGCTCGCCAGTTCCGGTACGTGCTTCCTGAATGGTTGATGAGACGCACTGACCAGCTGACCCAATCATACTTTTTCACCAAGAACTCAAGAAGCTGCTGAGTCGTATCTTGCAGGTTCTCTTCTTCCTTTTCCTGCAGGAGGTGCTTGGCGTCTAACTTTGCTTGTTCCGGGAAGGCAGCGATACAGGACTCGATGGTCGTCTTCATCCTGGACTCTACTTCTTCAATTTTGCTGCTCCACTCTCGGATTTTGTCGTCTTCTTCCTCTTGGCCCTGGGTTAAGGCACAGTGGCCCAGCAGAGCGATCAGGCCCAAACACAAGAGCTCCTTCATCCGGACACAGAAGTCTTCCAGGTGACGACGGTTCCTCGCTACATACCTGCAAAACAGAGGATCCATTTACATGTATGTCGATCCAGAACGACCTGCAGTGATAATGGTGTCAAAGGCAGGCATAGGAGTAGAACATGCAATTAATCATAATTACAATGAAATATAACAACGTACCTTTCGACCAACTCTAAAACCGACTCTCCAAAGCTGTTTGTCCCCATCAGAGCATCATACAGCACCAACAGGTTCTTCTCTCCTCCAGTTTTTGCGAAGTGTTCCACAAAAAGTCTGGTCTTCACCTCCCTGAACTGCTGTTTCGCCTCCAAGATGTCCATATACTTCCGAAACTGGTTCCTAATGTTCTCCTCCACGACAAAGTACTGGGAGTCCAGCCTCCCCTTCTTGATCTCGCAGTCGATGTCCTCCAGTTGTGTGGACAGCACGTCAAGCTTGTTCCTCACCGTCAGGAACTGCTCTTTGACGTAGAAGACCTCTTTGCTGTGGACATTGTCTAAGGCCAGGCGGAGAACCGGAGCGGCGGCCTCACAGAGGGGGAAGAGCTCGCCCACAGCGCTGGCCAGCACCTCGGCGCCCTTCTGAAACATATCCATCACTGCCTCGATGGCCTCCTTCTTCTGGGCCACCACCCTCTCCAATGAACTGGTCATAGTCTGAGACACAGAGGGGACGAAAATCTGGTGTCAAATATAAATACACCTTGGGGAGAAAGAAGAAGGACAAAATGGAAGTATTCTGTTTATTCATGAAATATAGATTGTTGAAAATGTGTTTGCGATCCATGACCTTCTTCTGGTTGAGAGACAGCTGACCATTATCTGCTCCTACAATGTGAAGATTCGCTGCTTTTCTTTATGTTATGATAAACCAAATATATTTTCATTTAGATGTGTTGCTCAGACAAAGCAAGACACTGAAGCAGGCGAACTATAGCTTCAATAACTTGTATTATAATCTGCATTTTGACTAGTTTCCGACACTTCGCAGGACCATTAATTGAGGAACAATTGGCAGATTAATTAAACTGGAATATGTTGGCAACATAGGACATGACAAGTTGATCAATTGTCAAAATCACAGTTTCGTGTTAACTCAGGAGATAAACTCAAATGGAGGATTTAAAATAAAAACCTCTTCACCTTGACCCTGTCAACTGTGACATGGTGATTATGTTCAGAAAAACCTCCCCACCCAAAAGATTGCAGGTAATGATGTCATATAAACAAAATGGGGGGGCCTGGATGAGAAAATGGCACAAACGCCCTTGGGTGTGCATGTGACTCATTTCAGAGCAGAGCAGACCAAGGCCAAACCATGTTTGAAAATCCCCTTTCATCCTGCCTTGCAAGCTGACGTGCACACATGACCTGCTCTCTCTTCAGATGCTGCGTCACCCAACTCCTCAACAAATTAACATCGACATGAATTGTGTTTATTCGTATCTGAAAATACTATTTTTGTTTGTATAACGTATTTACATTGGAAAATCAATTGATCGAATAAATTAATAAGCGTATGAGTGAAAAACATCCTTGAAATGAAAAGATGTGTAATGTGTCCAAACTGCACCATGTTCAACTGTCATGCGCACCCAAAAGAAATGCGCAACGGCAGGGCTTCTTTCTTTTTTTTACGCACAAATCCCCTGAGAGCGTCGGACACACCTTACAGCGCATGTACCCCTCTGATGGAAGATAAGGACATTCATCACATTCCCATGATAACACATTCTGTACCTGAATGAAACGTCTCTGCTGCTCCTTCACGCCTGATGAGCAACAACAGCTGCAAATAAGTTTTGATTTTTTTCCTTCAAGTTTGAGAAAATTCCCACGGTTCTCTCATCCACTGTGGAGCTGAGGAGGGGTCCAAAGACAGGATCCAGAGAGGAAGAAGAAATGCGCACAATATCTGCAAAAGAGAGAGAGAGGGAAAGAGGAAGAGAGAGAGAGAGAGAGAGACAGACAGAGAGAGAGAGAGAGAGACAGAGAGAGAGAGAGAGAGAAAGAAAGAAAGAGAGAGACAGAGAGAGAGAGAGAGAGAGAGAGAGAGAGAGAGATGTGAAATATGTGGTCGGTTCCATTTTCTTCTCAGTCTTCATGTCACCACGAATGGAGGATTCAGTCTATTTTTAACAAAACGCAGCAGAATGTAAATATGTTTTACTGTAAATCACTGCTAACATATTTTCGACGTTTTTTTTCCTGAGAGGTCTGTTGCTCACTTGGTGCAAATGTCTCATCTTCACCTTTTATGCGCTTCAGCGTGTGAGAGGATACAAAACTCGAGGTAAGACATCGGAAAAGCTATTGTTGCGTTTTGTCTTTTTAGTGTTTGGATTTCGATAACTTGATGTAATCATTTTCATCATCTTGTTTTTTTTTTTTTTTTTTTTTTTTTTACCACAACCGCATCTCCAACTATAAATGGATGCGCTCTACACACACAGCTGTGGTGTGAAATAAAATATACTCTGTTACATTAACGGAGATGTTAATGTGCAGGGAGCGGATATGTCGACCACACCGTGTTTATTTATAACTACACATGTGCGCAACCTCTCCACTCAGCTTTCTGTCACAAATGTAAATATGTCAATTCAAAACATGCTTTTAAAATCAAAATTAACATCGAATATAGTCTCTTTTTTAATTTTTTTATTTTATTATCAGAGGACTTTATGGTGATCAAGTTAAACCTCACATCCCCTCATCTGTGCGCACGCGACGCGCCCTGTGAGCGCCCAAGCTGAACCTCGCCTCACCAAAAAAAAAAAAAAAAATCATTACGCAAATCGTTTCTCCTCCAAACCAGGAGCTCCAGGAGCTTCGCGTCATGTATGAAGATGTCTCTTTGTTACATGCGAAATACTTTTACCTATATTTGTGAAACATTGCACATTTATTTCCCTCAGGTGGAAATGAATTCTCCGAAACGAGCTCGTGTCATGGAGAGAAAGACGAGCTCCATCACATGATAGACGACGTGCGTCGGTGGCTTTAAAGACACTCATCGTTCAGTCTGCAGGACAGGTAACAACCCTTAAATCTGTGTCTCTCCGCAATCTGCATTTTCAAACGCCTGCAATGCTCATATTCGTGTTTCGGTTCTCCAACTCTGAGCTCTTAGTCAAACCTGTTCAGCTGGAAAATGATGCTTGAGGGCCATACCAGAGGTGTTGACCACGTGCCCATTTCACTTCACCTCAGGTAAATTCTTTCCACTCTCTTTTGATCCTCTAAATAATTACATTTCATTTGGATTGCCTTCAGTTTGAGCATGAAGCAGATCTGTCAGGGCCCTGAGAAGGAAGTAGGCTCGTCAGGTCTGATGCTTCAGACCTGTGGGCCCTCGGGGAGTTCAGTGACAAGGTGTAATGGTGAAGCGAGTGAAGTGCTCACGCCCTCTGGCGGACACGTCAGTGAACTGCACCTCTGGCCTCCAAAAACACTCCCCTGAGGACATTTTCCACATGTGAAATTATACACATTAGATACCAATAGAAATGTCAGATTTTTCCAAAGATAAGAAATAGGCAAACATTTTGGGGGAAATAAAATGATGTACAAGAGCCTTAAAATATTTTTAAATTGACGTGGCGATGCAGTTATAAAAAACTTCTTGGGTTTCAATATTTAGAATTTTAGTATATATATATATTTACTGTGTAAGTATCATGTAAATTCAAATAAGTGCTAGGACAGGCAGAAAACTAAATATATATGACCTTGTCACTCAAGCTAATTGCTTGATTGTTTCACAATATGTCTGATATTATAGATTAAGATGCTTCCAACACAAATATTCTGCTGTAAATGTATGGAATTGGATTTGCTCTGATATTGTTGAACAAAATATCCAAAGAATCAAACCCACAAATCAAAACTCAAACACCATTTTATGGTATACCATAATAGTGTATACTTGTTTCCCATTTGATTACAATATTCTCCATTTTCCTTCCCTGTTCGGGGTTTCTCTATTTCTGTTATTTATTCTCCTCAGTACAGGAGTGCTATTTAACATCAAAGTCTGTTTGGCAGTAGAGGGTGAGACTGTGTGTGCATGTCTGAGAGACAGCACGTACGATATTTCATCTTTTATTCCGCTCAACTTTCTAGGGAAAAACTAGCACATTTTGTACACAATAAGTAATACAACATACCTTTATTTTTTCTACCAATACTTACGTGTTTGTGGCCCTTGCTTTGTGTTTTTAAGAAGATTCATTAGAATTTGATATGGCTAAATATACTATATGGCTAAAAGTATATGGACACCCAAACATTGCTCCTCTATGCAATAGTTGGCTTGCAGCCTGCGTTTCAGTTCATCCCAGAGGTGCTGGATGGGGTTGGGGTCAGGCTTCTGTGCGGGCCAGTCTTAAATAATTGACGACTCCATCTCAGTATTTTTCACTCATGTTTATTTATAGTGGTACACATACAACCAGGCATCAAAGATTCATAACAAAAAAAAGGCAAAATATTCACATATATGGCATTAAAAAAAAAAAAAAAGCCTTAAGAGGTTCATATAATATTCCTCCATATCGACAGCATAGAGTTAGGTGTTGAAAGGACGAGAGTAGAATCTAAAATATGAAAACAGTTTTTTTAAAATAGAAATGGATAGGTTGTAAAGCAGATATTGTTTTTCACGTTTAGTCGACAGTTCTAATTTTACAACTTTGCAGACTCTCTGAACCATCCTGATGCAGAAATCCAAACCCACTGGTACTATTGATACCAACAGTTTGCTAAAACAAAATAGACACACATTTACATCCATCCATCCATCCATCTTCATCCGCTTATCCGGGGTCGGGTCGCGGGGGCAACAGCTCCAGCAGGAGACCCCAAACTTCCTTTTCCCGGGCCACATTGACCAACTCTGAGTCAGGGACCCCGAGGCGTTCCCAGGCCGGTGTGGAGATACAATTACACACATTTACAAAAAGGACTTTAAACCAGAAGTTCTAAACCTGAACTCTAGCAAATAGACAATCCAAAACATAACGCCTTACACAGTAATATAGTTAGATGACTGAGACAAAAACCCTTAAAAGAAAACAAAATACAAAACTATTTGCACATTTAGGCACTGTTGGTCCGATGAGGGAGTTTATGAGAAGAGCCAAAACGTTTACCTTTTAGAGACTTGACTGTATATATAAAAAAATAAAAATGCCTCAAATTATGGATATTTAATGTTTTATAGGCTCTAAATGACCACACAGCAAAGAAATCCACTGATAATGTTTTCTATATACTACAAACATACTAATAGATGTAACAGAAAATAAGAGTGGAAGGATTCATCCAGTGACATAACTCCTATAATACCACATTTAGAAAGTGATCAATTAACTGCAAATGTTCACTAACAGTTATAAAAAAATAAAGAACTTGGTGCAGCCGCATGAGAAATTAGTGTTAAATTACATTAAATTTAGTACTCGAAAGCAACAAGTATGCACTGTGTATCATGAGAAACATACATGTGGCACATATTTTGTCTATTTGCACACGGCAGTATGACCATGTGTAGTATGTGATAATGATTTTATATATCTGAAGTTACATTCATAGCTCTATAAACTTTTTGTTTGTTCCTTGTTTTGGTTCGTTTGCTTTTTTATGTCATCGATAATAGTAATAACTTGATTGATAATTTAACTCGTCTTATAGAAGTCATCTACATCAATGGCATGAATACAATATAGACTTGTACAATATTAAGAAACTCATGAGGTCCTCTAGTGGAGTTCTACTGTTATGACAGCAGCCTAAGCTTGTTTCCTGTTCCTCTTTATACTGTTGCCTCTAATGTTGAGGTTTTAGCCAGGCTAGTTGCCAATTCCAACAAACTGATGTACTTGTAGGGTAATACATGTCATTTGCAGGCCATGCATTGCAATATCACCCACTGAATCTGGGTACATTTTATGTTAAAGCGTGATTTATAAATGTGAGTGAGATTTTGCACAATATATTACACGTTATGTGCTTACAAAATAAACCTTTCAGAGTAGAGTTATGATTAATTGTAATGCTCCCAGGGCTGATGATGTCAAAGTGCTGTGTATAAACTGAAACCACTGCAGCCCTTTATCACATCATTCATCACATAACTTCAATAATCCATCTGTGAATTTGAACGAATTGTGGTGCAAACAAAATATTGTGACATAATTTAGTACTCTTCAACCTCAACCTGGATATATGCCTGTGACTCGAAGAATGACGTTACAAATAGAGTTTTGGAAAAAAAAATGAGGCATATTGTTGCTCATTATCACTGAGCTTTCAAGCAGTGAAAGCAGACGCTTACAAAGTGCTTATACGGAGAGATAGAGCTAAGAGGAAGGAGATACAGAGGGAACGTGGACACGAGAGTCCCAACTATGAAGGAAAAGCAGCTTCTTCATTTGCACCTGCGAAGAGCCTCCTGCATCTTGTCTTGCACGTGCTCCATCTTCTCGGCCCACTCCTCGCTCAGGCCCTCCTCGTCATCTCCGATGACGGTGGCGTATCCCATGAGGGCGATGAGGCCGATGCAGAACAGGTAGGTGAGGCGTGTGCAGAGTCGCTCCATGGTGCGGCGGTCGCCTTGCGAGTGCTTCAGGTAGACTTCCAGAATGGGTCTGCTGAAGAGCTTCGGTTTGCCCACCACGCCGTCGTAGAGCGTGTGCAGGTTCTGATCTCCCAGGTCATTGGAATAGCTGTCTTCGAAGTCGCCCTTCTTGCGTTCGCGGTGCTCTGGCCGTGCCTCCACCATCTCCATGAACTTCCTGAACTGGTTCTTTAGGTTCTCCTCCACGCGACAATACTGACCATCCAGCGTTTCTTTCTTGATCTGTACCAGCGTGTTGCGATTCAGCTGAGTGAGCTCGTCCAGCGATCGGTGGACTGAGCCAAACTCGCGCTTCAGGGTGCGGATGTCCTCGTCATCAACGTGGTGCAGCACCACCCGGATCAGGGAACCAGCCATGCCAAAAATGGGGTTGACCACAGCTGCTGCTGAGGAGATGGTGGCCACACACTGGAGCACTTTGACCAGGCCCTGCTTCAGCTTCGCCCGGTCCTCAATGATCTCATCTTCCATCATGATGTCCCGGCGGTGCAGATGTTGAGGTCACTGTGTGCAGATCTGTAGACGTCTGTGACAAAGATGGGAAGAGGGAAAGATCAGTTCACTACAACTGATGGTTTTAAGATGCTGTAGCTGCATTAAATCAAAAGGAGGCATTCTGTTTGTTCATGGCACATTAATACTTGTTTCAAGTATAGTATTAAAAAGGGTATAGTATGAAGTTGATCAGTACTACTCAGTGTGTGTGAGAGAGTTCTGTAGCAAACTGTGGATGTGTTGTTTAAAAGAAGTGGGTACTTTTAGGAGAAATTAAGGATCAAATGAAAGACACAATTGAGATTATGGTAAAAGTAGGATCCATGTTTTTCCCCCCTACGTCCGTATTATAATTCCTAACTGATTATTCCAGTTCCTTTCAGCCTGATATGTTTTTCTGACCGCATTGACACAGAGTTAATAAGCATTTCATGGCAGTTTCACAGAATACCACCATGAGAAGAGTTGTAGCTTCTTACATCAAATGTCTTCTCTTCAAGCTCACCCTTGTCCTGGAGTTGTTACAGTAAGAAAAGGGACACTGGTCCTGAAAAGACAAACAAAGATTCAGACACAAGACGCACATGATTCAAATATACACAACACAGACGTTGCATAGCTTCTGGTTCTTTCTGAACCAGGAAGTGAACATATTTGTGTCCCTTGCTGGTTGCAGTTTTCAGCAGTGAAGGAGTTAACAGCCTCTCTGCTTCTGTGTGACGGAGCTTCATTCAGCACTCGAGCCTTTCAGCACCAGGCTGCTCTCTGTGTGTTTCTATGGGCCAGGCTGATAGCTCCTAAATAAGGAAAGGCGTGTTGAGATGCTAACAGTAGCAGCTCATGGGCGGGACAGAGCGCTGCAGCAGTTCAGTGGGAAAACAAATATGCCACAGCTGACTGAGCTGTAAAACTTGTTCATTACATAACCATAACTACAGCACAAAATATTACCGGATTTCAAGCTAGTTTAGAGGCAGGATTTAGATGTTTTAAGTAAAATCTGTGAGCTGCTGAAGGCTACAAGAGGCAGCAGTAGGAGCTCTGTTGACACCCGATACTTGGATTATAGGATTATACAGGGGTGTTTTCCCACAAACACAAGAATAATATGGGACAGTGACATCAGCCAGAGAGGTAAATGTGGTTCATGGACTCATAGCAATGGCAAATGAAGAGTGTTTGTGTGAAGTACTCCGTTATCTTACACTTGCATGCTCTGGTACTGCAGACACATACCACTCTGAGATTACAAAATAGTCAAAGATATTCAAAACACAGCTGACGACCACAAGGCTGTACACATTCAAACCGGCCCTGAGAAACACACATTGCAATGAACAGACTGGTGTGTGTTTCTGTTTTGTTTTTGTCCCTTTTAAAAAGATACCCATCTCCACCAGAGGGGGCAGTAATTTACCTATAACGAGAAAAACACCCATAATATCCACCCTCTGATTTCAGCACCATCACTGTGGACTAAAAGAAGTGACTCTCAGGAGCAGGATTTAACCCTTTACATTCAGATTGACTGCAGATTATGTGTTTAAATGCACAAATTTAACAAAAAAAATGAGCAAATCCTTTATACTTATTCAAATACTGGTGAAACCTACACTTGAAAAATATTGTAAAATGATGGGACATCTAAAAAAGATGCTTCTTAAAAATTACTTTTGCTAATAATTCTACACCACATCTTCTCAGTATTTGAGCTGAAATACATCTGCTCTGCCCATAAATATCCCTTTTTCACCCCTACGATGCCGATAGAGTTCTTTGCTTCATATTTTGTACTTGATAGCTACAAAATTATCAACAAATTACATTAATATGTGTTCTTTTTCTATTATTGTTTCCTTGTTCTCACAGAGGATGTTCTACAACAGAAAACACTCCCATGTTTCAACACAATACGGCAAACTGCAAGAGGAGATGCAGGTAATGAAAGGGTTAATTACAGTTTATTTTTTACACACATTAAAAATCTTAAATGTAATGGTGGTATTGTTTCAAAGTACTGGATAATATGTTAACTTTATCAAAAATGGGATGCTTTTGTGGAATCTGACAGCTTCCTGCAGCTGTATTTTAATCTGCTTCAGACAATTAACCCTTTGTGCAAATTAAATTATCTGTAAATTGACCCTTTACCACCAAATAAATGTCTTAATGCGTGAGCTTGATTAATGTATGCCTTCCCCCCCCCCTCTTTAAAAATAATAATAAAATAAAATCTATCTAAAGACAATTGAGGATTGATGTATAACCATACTGGTTTTATATATTAATAAAATAATATTAATTAAGTCAATAAATGAAACTTAATACAGCTCTTCGTGGGTTAACCAATCAGTGATCCGTAGCAGCGTGGCCTTTTAAAGAAAGCACATTCACAGCACTCCCACTTCTGTCTTGGTCTAAAGTTGTGGCCCAGTGACTCAGCTTCAGCATTTCTATGCAGAAACAAGCTATAAGCAAATATAAAGTTTTAGTCTTTGCTGGGAAGAAACATTTGATTGTGTGAAAACAAACCCAGCGGCCTGTAATCAGGAAGTGCCAGGCTGCTCTCACCTGTTTCCCTGCAGTGGAGTGGCCATCTTGAATGTTTCCTAAGATAGCAGCAATGCTAGGCTAATACATTTACACGTTGTATTTTATTAAACTTGTCCCTTCAAGTACGTAGTTTACGTTGTCAGGACCTCTTTGAATGGTTTCCTGCCACCTCTTCGTCTCACAAGACAGTTTGCTTTCTCTTTACAGACCGCAGCATGTGTGGCAGTTGGGACACTTTTCTGAGGAAGTGTAGCCTACACCCTTGGGGCTACTGCAGTACAAACAATACCTATATTAATGAGACTAACTTAAAACAACGGAGTATCTTCCGGAGGTCTTCTGTTTGTGAGCACTAAAGCAAGTACAACAGACACTCTTCTCACAGCTCAGGCCCGGGCAGCTGCCTCCCTGCTCAGCTATGGCTCCCCCTAGCCGTGCCTCCATGTTTCCTTGTTAATGCACACCATAATGCCCTGACCCTCCCTGCTCTATCACACAGCAATTACACCAAAATACACCTGAAAACCTCACTTTCTCTGTCTAAATGTTGAGTATATAGTCTCCATCGGCCTTCCAGCCAACATTGGGCACCATTGGCCTCAGCAGAAGAGAGGATTTCTTACCTTTTGAGATTGGCAGTGGCTATGCCTCCCTCTCCAAAGTCTCAACCTCGACAGCCTCCTTCTTCTTCCCAGCAATCCCTGCAAAAAAGGACACTTCCATGTATGTTGAATATGTAGGGGTGATCAAATTGGACTAAACTAATTTTAAATAGCCCAGAGAGCCCCTAAAATCCAGAAATGGCACTTTTGGCCCCAACTGGAAATAGGCTTCAAATTGCAATTTTAAATTGGCATGACAATGGTATTAAACAGTAAAACCCACTCCTCAAATACACCACGTCCCACCCCTATGTTTTCAACTTATTATGGTCCATCCAGTAGTCATACAGTTGATACTGAAGAGCAATTGTTAGTTAGTGCGCAGCTGAACTCTCATGCGCTTTCTGATGCCTTTTGTGCGTTTACCAAGTCACTGTGCATCTTTTGGGGCCTACAAATAGTCTATTGGTGGTATTTATGAGTCAAATAGACCTTTTTCTTGTGGACTAGACCAAAAAAACTGGAAGGAAAATATTTTCATGAGCGTAGAATACAACCAGGCAAAGAGAGCGCTTTGGATCCAAATGGACTTCTCCAAAAGTGCACAGGTGCATCCAAAGGCACTGAGAGCTCTTTAAAGCCTCCAGGAGAAAGAAAATAGATATTCACCCGGCTTAAAAGGTAATTATAATACTAATTATGTTCAAATATTACCAATTGTACTTAAAAATGAAAAGTTGCACTCCAAGATTGTCGAATTTAAAGTCCATTTGAGAGCAAACTGCAACGAGTGAAATGTACCAAATGGCGCAGCTAGCACCTTAGAGCGTAAAGTAAATACTTTCACGTGTTTAAAGAAAAATGATTACTGAAATATATCTGTGTTAATACTGGCAGCACTGTAGCACTGCACACAAATTGAAATTATTGTCTCTCTGACCAACAGTATCAACCAAATGGGCACAAACATGAGCCATGAACGCACCCATTCAGTGCGCCAAAGTAGCCATAGTCTGGTCCTTTATCCAGTCCTGAGTAAGCAATAATTTAGTCCTGTAGCACAAAAGTATAAAACCATACAGACGAATCCAATGTATTCCTAGGCGCGGGAGTGACGGTTGAAGCTGTTGTAAATAAACCTCTATGCAAATTCTGTTGGCAGCTGCCAGCAAAGCGGTACACGACAGTCCTGGTCCCCTTAAAGCCTGGCTGTATATAACAACAGCACGTAGCCACAAATATGATGGGCGTCTGCCTCCATGCGTGTCCAGACCTGAGCCTCCAGCAGGTTAAAGACCCCGCATCCCCTCTCTCTCTCTCTCTCTCTCTCTCTCTATCTCTGTCTCTCTCTCTCTCTCTCTCTCTCTCTTTCTCTCTCTGTGTCTCTGTGTCTCTGTCTCTGAGACACCAAGCCTCGGGCAACAGCTACACAAGAGAAGCCCTGTCCTCCCTGCGGTTTGTAGTGGAGGAAAAAAATGGAAATAGACGAGTGTCTTCCGTTAGAATTGATAAAAGCCCTCCTTATCTGCCCAGAAGCGACCGTCCACGTCAACCGACCGTGGTGTTGGTAAAACAAAAAAAACAAGCGCATGTTGCTACAGAGCACAGCCGGAGCGCCAGCCGGACGCGCGCCTGTCCTCATTGTGCTTTTGCCGCAGCAGCTGTCAAACAGATCTCATTCCAAGCTGAAGTCACAGTGTGGTGAATACCCTCACAGGTCCTATATGATACTGTGATAACCACACTTGTGCAAGATCAGCTGTGCGTCGGTCGGCGGTCAAAAGGCCGTCATGTGTAGGTTGCAGGGTGACAAACAGCTTCTGTTGCAAGACGGGTTTTTCTTTTTCTTTGTTTAGCTGGGGGCAGGAGGAGCACTCGACGGGTTGAGAGCCGCGTTAATGATGTCTGGAGTCAGTGAGTATAAACAGCACAGCGACACAGAAGTGTGGGTACAAACCATTGGAATATATATCCAAGACTCCCTCTTATTTTCGTTAATATATCGTATTCATCCTTTGTGTGCTTTGGATGACCTATTCCCTTATTGCAGGCCTATTTATTTGGATAAAACTAAAAATAAGCCCTACCTCATAATGTCTGATTTCATTCTATGTGTTAATATTTTAAAATGATAATAAATAGATAAATAAATGGAAATCGTGTTTGTCTTTTTTTGTGCAGAATTTCTGGAACAAAATACAAAGACAGCTTTATTCACTCATGGGTCAGTCAGTTCATTTAGCTCCAAGTGTATTCTTAAGTGCCAGTATTGATACAGCATTAGTTGCATTATTCAACTATGAAGTAACACAAATGACTGATATTAAAACAATTTAAAACACTAGGTTCAAACTATTTGGACCATATCAGAAGATCTGAGATAAATTCTCAACATCATCAGTACAAGTCAGAAAAATAATTCACAAAAAAGTCAAGGGGTTGAGAATTCCCTCTATCTTTACTCCTTATAAATATGCCAGGGAGCGGCCTCACTGTCAGGCTCAGCCCGATGGGTGGTCACACATGGGTATAATACTCTAAGTGTTCATTGCGTCTAGTGTTCAAAATCTAGACCTAATCAGGGTTAACCTCTAGTCACCACAGGGAGGGGGCCTTACCTGAAGCCTGAAGAAAAAAAAGGACTCCTCTCCGGAACATCTTTAACTCTTTGATATTAAGAAATTGACCAAAATGACCTATGAATGGTACCTAACTAAAATCAGGAAAGCAATTTAAAACGATAAAACAAAAACCCTGAATAGTTTTGGCCAGTCAAACTGGCCAAAAGAGAACTAAAAGTAGGAAAAAGAAGAAGCCCCAGACTCCAACTCTGTCTGGCATAGGTATAGATCAGTCTTTCTCAAAGAGTGGTCCGCGGACCACTTGTGGTCCATGAGTGACCCTTAGTGGTCCGTGAGTATATTGGTAAAATGTCACATTTTAAATTAATATATTATAAGTTTTAAAGTGTTTCTCAAACTGTTTAAAAATGACTAGTATAGAGTGTAGCATAGATGTAGCATAGATGTAGCGTAGCTACGTAGCTACGTGGGTTCGTTTTACGTCATAAATGATCTGCTCGGTCAATTTGATCATCAACAGACAAGATCGATCGATGTCTCAAGACCAGGTCAGGTAAAAGAAAATGAAATGAAAAATCTGACGCGACAGTGAAGGTGCATCGTCCTGATGCAGTGATTCAGCAGCTACAAGAAACTCGTAGGACTAAACTACACAAAACTTTCGCTCGGACATAAACTCAGTAATAAATTTACTAATAATAATAAACTTTTAAATAAAGTTATGGTATAAATCCATAAATCATAAATTCATAGTATAGTATGCCATAATAGAGTAATGAAAAATGTCAAAGTAAAAAATGTCATACTAAAGTATTTTGCAAAAAAAAAAGAATATAAAAAATAAAATCATAATATATTATGTTAAAAAGTCATGACAGTATGCCATAAAAAGTCATAAAATAGTCATGGTAATGTATGCCATGAAAAAAGTCATACTATAGTATGTCATAAAAAAAGTCAAAAACAAATAGTATAGTATTTCATATAAAGTCGTACTTTAATATGCCCTAAAAATTCAGTCATACGTCCTAATTAATTCATACTACAGTATGACTTCGAAATTATGTAAAAAAAGTCATAGAATATGTCAAAAGAAGTCATAGTAGTCAAAAAACATCAAAGTATAGTATGTAAAATAATGGCATAAAATAGTCATAGTATAGTGTGTCAAAAAGAAAGTCATAAAGTCATATGTCATTTAAGTGTCAAAAGACATTTCAAACTATTGTTTGTCATAAAAAGGTTTTGGATTACAATAGAAAGACACCACCACAATTGTATTTAAATTATCTTTATTATTTAACACGTTCCAAAAAAAGAACAAAAAAATACATTTTAAGTCCTGCCAGTAAAAAATGTAACTGATAATTACTTATTTAGTAATTTATTAATTAGTTATTTACACAGAAATGTTGAGGTCATAATTTGACCATGACCTTGATTGTAGTTGCAAACATTGGACTCTAGGGGCGCTGTATTGATGCAGTGATGTTCCATGTTTTACAATAGCTATATATTGCCTCAGAATAGATTTATTCAATCTTCATTTGCAGTAATCTTTTTCTACAGGCATGCAATACAAGGTGATAAATTAGAACCAAAGTGATATAAAAGCAGTGTTGTTTTTTTGGTTAGTTGCATAATTGAACTATGAAGAAACACAAATGACTGATTTCAAACAATTTAAAACACTAGATGCAAACTATACGGACCATATCAGAAGACCTGAGACAAATCTCAACATCAGTACAAACCAACCCAAAAATAGTAACAAACATTCACATAGTCCAGTGTTCTACATAACCCTATAAAATCAACCTTTAAATATGCAGAATAGAAAACCTCATCGACAGCATTACTGTCTATCAGCTGCACATTATTCCCCCACTGTTGGTGTGGGATCCTCCTCTGTTGGGTCCCAGTGTTTCTCCAGACTCCAGCTCCATGTTCTGGAGCAGGTGTGGGTACTGTGTGGGCTCGGCCTGGTGGCGAGCAGTTTTTCGAGCGTAATACCTCCTGGACGCGGCTCTCCACGCCTCCCTCTGCAGAGACTGAGACTCTTCAGGTAACTCGGATATCATTGTCCTCTTTCTCTTATCCACAAAAGAGATGGGCTGTGAAAACCGGGTGTCGGTAATGTAGGGGAAGGGGCCGGACCGTGGGGGGAAAGGAGCGGGCCGTGGGAGGAAAGGGGCGGATCGTGGGGGGAAAGGAGCGGGCCGGGGGGGGAAAGGGGCGGGCCGGGGGGGGAAAGGGGCGGACCGGGGGGGGAAAGGGCCGGAGCGTGTGGGGTTTGCCTGTTGGCGGGCTATTTTTCGGGCATAGTAGCGCCTGGAAGCTGCTCTCCAGGCTGCCCTCTTCTGTCTCTGAGCCTCCTCTGACAGCACGGACGTGGGCATGCCCTTCTTCTTGTTCCTGAGTTCAAGAGGTCAGAAGGTATTACAACAGGTGAGTATGTATGCAGTTCGCCAAGCAAATTTAATTTTACGGCTTTGTTTAAATCACAAGGTTAGTCTGCAGTTGTAGTAAGCACCAAAGTCAAAATCAGTTAGTAGGAATGCCACCACACCACCATCGAGCCATGTTTCATGTCAGTTCTCTCGTCTCGAGGTCAATGGGTTTTTTGTTCGATGCCTGAATTAAAGGTCTGTGGTTAACACACATTTAAGAGACTTTAACGTGTTGTACGACATAAATTACATCAGTAAATACCCCACTCGTGAATTTCTGCAGCTTCGATGTGTCCTAAATATGGCGGTTGCTAACAAGTGGCTAAATGAGACTACTAAACGTCATCACACCGAAGAATGTTAGCGTTAGCGCTTCTGCCGATTGCATGTGCGCTTCAAAAATCGTAAAAGTGGTGTTAATAGGTGGAGATTATCCTGCTGAACAAAACGTGCAAGTATCATAAACATTTGTTTGCCACAGACCTTATTTTCTGCAATTATCCAAAGGAAAGGAAAAATCCCATTGGCCATTTTACAGAAGCCCTCAATTATAAAAAGCTGATGTCCACAATTGATGTTTCATAAAGTTTAAACATTTTCACATTGTCTACATTTGGTTAATTATCCACAGAAAACATAAATGCAGGTATTTCAGGTGGATTTTCTCTTAAAGGAGGTAGAAACCCAAATGAGCTAAATGTAGGCATCATGCATCATTTGGCTTATTTGTATGAAATAACTCACCTCAGGTCTTCTTCATGAGGGTCGCAATGTCCGTCTGGATCTGCGTGAGGATCCTCCCTGAACTTTCTTCTCTCTCGGTTCTCCATTTGGTCTGAAGGGATCGAAGGGATGAACATTTTCTCAGTCACACAACCCCATTGACAGTGACATCGTTTAGCCAGATCTTTCTCTTTCTAAGGCTGTTACACAGAGCTGGCTATTGTTTGAAAATGTTTTATACCGGTGCTGAATCCAAAAACAATACATTTTTTGATTTGGCCACTTTGTTGAATATAAACATGTTTTTTTTTCTTTAACAAAATAAGCCAAAGTTCTTAAATGCAATAGTGATCAGTTTTGTCTCAGCACAAAGGGGCTTTAATAATAATCGAATAGTTTAAAATGAGAAAAATTATGTTTTGAAATCAGGAAATATCTAATTAAAGAGTAAGTAATGTGACCAAGTATTTCGATGCCAAATCTTCGATACCTCATAGTTTGGAGCAAATTTTCGTAGTGGCCAAAGCGTGGAATTACAACTTCCTTGTCAGTCACATGATGCCATGGGGCCCAAAGATACTTTTTCCATTACATTGAGAAAGAGACATCTGAAAATCAGTGTATATTTAAAAAATAAATAGAAAAGGCAAATCCCAGTACGAATACTTGAAAAGCTCTTATTTAAATCATTAGTTCCTAAAAGTTGTAAAATGCACTAATAACGGGATCCAGAGTTATTTCCCCTCCTCCATTCATGTGACGGAGCAGAGACCGGCCGAGATAGAGCGGCTGGGAGGCGGAGTTTAAGGAAAACACAAGTATGGATGCTCCATGGGCCCCATGGATTCGGAAGATCGGCGGAAGATCTGGGTAAATCTATATTTGAGCCATTTTAGCTTCATGCGCCACTGAGCAACTTTCTTAGGAATGAACAGGGCTCCGCCTCCAACGCTGTATCCAGTTCTCTTTATACATCCATGCATAGAACAAGCTTAAATTGAGACATAATAGTGTAATCATGTGTAATTAAAGGGAGGGTACTCTACTTTTAACGCTGGGGCTTGCATTGTCCTGACATGGACTGCCTGGGCTCTCCTGATGCTCCATGAATCTCTCTTCACTCATTTCCCACTTGATTAAAACTGTGTCGATATCACATGGCTCCTCTTTGATGACAAGGCTGCTGGGAGATGTAGGCAGATTCCTGGCTGCCTCGGATACCCCTGAGGACTCCGAGCAGTGGGAGGTGCAGGACTGGTCCAGGCCCATTCTGCTGGGGGATGATGGAAGAACCGACTCGTGGCTTTGGGAGGAGACATGTGAGGGGGGTCTTGCAAAAAGGCCCACTGCGGAGAAAAACAGCCATATTGTTTGTATTTGAAAATATTATTATCTGAAGCTAAACAGTGTTATCGAACAAAGCCGGTGAGGAGGGGTCACATAACGCTACCACAACCAAAGACCCATGCTATGAAAAATATGTCAAGTCTACAAAAAAAAAAAAAAAAAAGATTTCTTTGATCTTTGCAATATGAATGTTTTAGATTTCTTTTTATTGTTCTTTTCTGCATGGCACGTGATATAAAGTGCTCACATTTTTTATGCAAAACATTATTGTTTATGGTAAGAAGTGTAAGTGAAAACATTGTTGAATAAGACAAAATGAACTATAACGTCAAGGGAACAACTAATGGGGAGCTTAATGAACAAGAATAAAAAAAAAAAATGGCCTTAGGGGTGGAAGCAACAGATTACATTTACAAATGCAAACATTAGAGACGTAAGCTTAAGTGTTTTAATGGACTTCCTTTTGTAAAATAAACTGTGAAATAAAAATAACGCAGTCATTTCTACTCGAGTACTTAAGTTATGTTTGACTTTTCTTATATTTTGTACCAAGTCAGTTGTAAAGCGCTTTGGATTGGCCATATAAATTTGCCATTTCCCAAATAAGTCTATATGGATTTCTGTTATCGGCAGTTCATCACAGTTTGTTTGAGGTCTGACAGTAAAGTAAACCTCTCTTATTGACCCCAAGCACCATGTTAGATAACATACTATTTTGTTCATGCATAGTCAATATAATATAAAGCATGATTTCTTTCAATTCTTTGGTGTCATAACTTTTATTTATGGTCAGTTCTCTTTATTACCACCTTATTTACTTTTTACAAGCCGAGTCTGTGGCAAAGGGAAGTGTTAATACATCAATACTTATCTACAAATGGGATTAGTAAGGTCAGAAGAAAATAAAAACAACTTAAAAAGTAAGAAAAATTATTGATTTGGATTTATTATTATTTTTTAACCACAAGCAGCAACAAAGTCTGTGGTACCTCAACCAGTGAGGAAGTAAAGCCGATGTCAACAAACAACAGGACTCTCCCCTCACCTACGTTTTCTTATAGTTATTAAGCTAGAGGGTGTTTTATTGCTCTAATATTCTTTAAACTCCTGTTTACTCACACGAGATGCTGATTTCAGACTCCTGCTGCTCTGCTGTCATCTCAGTGTGGATGCAGCTTGGTTCAAAGCCGCTCTGCTCTCCCATCTGTGGCTCACCGCAGGTCTGTGATCCCACGAGACTGTGCTCTTTTCCAAACAGTCCGCAGGTGCATTCCTGTCGGCGCAGCACCTGCAGCTCGTGCTCTATCTCCGTCAGCCTGTCCTCGAGCCGCTGGATCTCTTTGTCCCTGTCGGCCACCATCCGCTGGTACTCACGAGACCTGGCGCTGTTGACACCATACAGCACGTTTATTATCGAGTCTACCGCCAGCCGGATGGCGTTTTCCACCACAAGAGCTTCCTCGTCGTGCAGGTGCGGGTGCAACGTTTTGTTTTTGACCAAATTCATCTTCAAAATCAATCCAGGTTTGATGTTAGCAAAGCTACGTGGAGAGAGGCAGACTAAGCTAGCTACAAAGCTACCAGACGCTGCGGCTCACTGAGACACACACGGTCCTTAAAAGCAATACAATGACATTTAACACACAAATCCGAGGCTTTCACGTGATGTAAAACAAGCGCAAACAAAACAGACGTGTCTTAACTAACGTTGAATCTGAGATGCAGGTTTGCTTCCTGCTTCGTCCGCTTCTTCGGCAAATGCGCAGTCTGGTGGCCACAGCGCCTCCTGGTGGCTCGTAGGACTGCTTACACTGACATTACAGGCCCTATTAGTGGCCATAAAAATGTTGAAATATTAAAAATATTGTCTCATCTGACTGATTGATTGTATGAAATTTTAAAGCAATGTACAGTAAAAGTAGAGTGCACCATTATATATATATATATATATATACACACTATATACAGTATGTATATATACAGTATATATATACTATACATACTATATGTATACATATATATAGTATATATACTATGTGTATATATATACTATATATATAGCATATATCTACTATATATCTACTGACCCACAGCATAACATGACCATGATACAGGAAAGTACACAACATATATTTTCTTCCTTTTCAGTAGGCAGTGAGTGTAGCTATGCAACACTGATAGAGAATCATTCATATTGAGATTATTCTTTATTTATCCCCTTGGGGAAATACTGTATACCCTGAGCATTTGACCCATTTTATTTATTTTAGGAGCAGTGCCAACTGGCCTCATCCAGGCAATACTTTTGTAGTTTATATTCATTATTTATCTTCATTAAAAGGTGAAGGCAAAGTACAAACACAGGCAAATTAAAAAACGTTCGGCTATGCATTAAAAATACATTTATAAAGCTGCAGTAAAAATCACGCACATTCACATTACATTCTGCAGTCAGTATTGCAAATGTGTCAAGTGTAGTCGAGGCAGAAGCAGCGTTAATGTTTGCTTAAAAAAAGAGAGATAATTAGGTACATTCAGATAAGGTGAGAGATACTATTATTGTCACTGTACTAGTACAATGAAACATTGTTTGGAGCCAGCCTGTAGATGCCTAAATAATGTTAAAAACTAAAGCAGAACACTATAAAATTCAAATGGTTCTTAGATGTTGCAGAAAATTCAAAACATTCATCGGCCGCATAAAAAGTGCTATCTGAAACACACACCATACAGTAAGTGTGTATGTGAGCATGTAAGCATCAAGTCTGATTATGACCATTTCCTGCCATGCAATATACAGCCATTGTAATCAGTTAATTTTAGTTTGTCCGAACTAACGGACAAGATCATTTCTTATTTTTTTTTTTAGCTCTCATCCTCTTGCAGGGAATCAGATGGAACATTCAGGCTGCTTCCCTTGGACACTAAAACAGGAGCAAAACCTTCTGCTGTTTTGTTGAGAATGCAGTAATCATTACAGGAACATGGTGATGGACTGTCATCAGCAGGACTTTTTGGTAAACTGCATTCTGGGCTTTGGGTCAGGTCATCACAGCTGCAGCCAGAGTCTGCACAGCTGATGTTGAATACATCTTCAGGTGGAGAGGAAGCAACTTCTTCAACCCCCCAGACAGAGCAAGGGAGCTGAGTGTAAGACGTGTCCCCTGGACAGACCATAGGTAAAGGCGGGGAGGCCTTGTGCATCCCGGGTAAGCCAACATAGGAGGTTTGACACTGAGTGAATGCCAGTTGTGCTGCAGGGTTGTGGAAGTCTGCATTCTCCTCTGGCTCCTTTGTAGTGGGTTTCGGCACAACAATCACATTATCGGTTGTTAAGATCTCCTCGGTTTTGTATGCTAACACAAATGTGCCTTTAGGTGAAAGCCATTCCTGCAAATTCAGATCAAGAGAGAGATAGTGGAGATAGTTACACGCAACTTACACACATCTTATAGTTAAAATAATTTACAATTATACATTTAATCATTTCAGATGATATTTTTAGCCAGATGGCACTGTTGGTCTGTCGGTGAGTCGGTTGGTTAACCACTTTGGTCCCGACTAAAATACCTAAATATTCCTTGACTTTTCATCCTGGTCAAAATTGAATTGAATTTGTTAAAAATGTTGGTTTATGACGAAAAAACCCACAAAACGGATGACATTCGTCTGACATTGTGTTTAGTGCTAATTAGCAAATGTTAGCATGTTAACACAATAAATTAAGATAGTGACCATGGTAAATAATATCACCGCTTAGCATCGCATGTTATGTATTGTCATTGGTACTGTAGCAGGCTGTTACTAACATTTAGGTCTTAGTCCTGCTAGTCCTAAATACAGCCTCACAGAGGCCAAACGTGGCTATAGACTCTTTAAGCATGCAGATTATTCCCTTACAGAATATTACAAAAACTCTTGGTAACCAGGATGTTGATGATTTTCCTCATATATACATTATTCCTGACTAGGACAGTAATTATTTAGATAATTTCCTATGTGTTTTTCTTTCATTTGCATTTTGCATCATGTTGTCTCCACGTATTTCTGATCATTGTTGTGCAAGGATACTTCCACTGTAGTAAAGCTGAACTGAAACTGTTAACAACAGACTTCTGTACTACACTTTATAGCTAAAGCGGTAGCTGTTGTTAATGCTGTCATTAAAACTGCAGAACAGCAGAGTTGACTTAGTTTGACAGAGAGTGAGCAAGAGGACATTGCATTAGCACCTCACCTGGAGATTGCCTCCGTGTTCTTGAAAGAGAGGTTGGAAGAAAGGGGCTGGCGATGGTGTGTGGGACAGAGTCTTTATCTTCATTCTGTTGTACAAATCACGGAAGATCACATTGATCAAATCCCATTTTACGTCTAAGGCATGTGACCATTATCCAGAGCAGGTTACATTGATGATGGTCTTAAATGTTTCCATTCACCAACATTTCAAAGTGCAGATGAATTACCTTGCAGTGGGACTGTAGAGTATGAACAGCATGACTCCGACAGCCAAACACACTGGGCTCAGAGATTTGATCAAAATGACTAATGTTTTATCTTGTTCTGATGAAGTTTCAAGAAAAAATTAACAGAATTAGTGAGTCATACAACATAGATCACAGTAAGTCTATCAGGTGGCTGATGATATTTTAGCATTATTCTACGAAGGTGGTGACAAAGGTCTTTGGGACCTTATTCATACAATATAGAAAAACGTGTTCTTGATGACACTGAGACACACATCCTTCACAGACAACAAAAGCTCACACACAGTGCAAGACAGCAGAGTGCAGACTATATACCATAGATACAAATATCAGTACATTTACACACATCATTGACAGTCACTGCCGCAAAACCTTTGTACTTAAGAAAAATGTGTCACTTTACCTTTTCCTGCCTCATTTCCCCAGCATGTCGATAGACTCCATTTACTCCAAATTCCTTCATATTCATGATGGTTAGGTTTAGATCTCACTTTAATGCAATATGTAGCATCTGCTTTAAGTTGTGACCTTGAGAACGATGACATCGTGTGTGAATTAACATGAAGAGTCTGTTGGAAGGTTAAAAGAAATGATTCTTTGTTCGATCTTATAACAGCAGAAACGCGTTCTCCAAGTATGGCTATTTAGGACACTTTGCTTACTTTGCTCTCAGTGCTTTGAGATGTTTGAAGCAAGAGTTCGTATTGAAGGACATCGCTGAGGTAGCGATGAGCTTCATACCCACTTTTCCAAGTGATGTTGACAGTCTCTGCCATTTGGTTGACTTCGGCTTTATGCGGGGGTGTCGGCTGAACTGATCACAAACACATTTATCAAAGCATTTCTACATGTTTGTATATCTTTCAAATACATACAGCGCATGTTGCAAAGGCACACAGTATCTCTCCCTAATGAAGCTACTGTACTTTGGAAAACATCCTAATTTCTTGAAATGCTGTTTAATGAGAACAACACACATGTGTATCACTCAAGACACTTATTGATTTCAATGAATTCAAACTTACTGTTCTGTGATGGTGCAAAATCATTTGTTACAGGATGAGAGCCAGATTCATGGAAAAGTTTTATGTCATATTCATCATAGCCCTGAATATCTTTTGAGCCTGTCGTAACTTTACAGACACAGCTGTAAGTGTGATTCATCCACACAAGTGGACAGGAGGGAATGTCACTGAAGATTTAAATAAAGAAAACAACAACAGAACATTAGTATGTGTTTGTGTGGCACAAACATTCATTTGTGTAAGAAGAATGAAACATTTTCATGTATTCGTATTATTCTTTAATTACCTGCCATTATCGTTGAATTTCAGGCTGTAGGCGGCGTCAGAACTTCCCACGGGACTACCAGTGATGTTGAAGACGCAACTGACTGTGTCCCAATATGAACTCACGCACAAATATCCATCAACTACAGTATGGAAGTGGGAAGAAAATATTATTGTCATGTACATTTTCATGATATTAGAAAAAGAAATGATTGAAATTAAACAATACAAGTGTGCAACGCAGCAACATAATAAGTTGATTCACTCAAATACAGATCCTTTACTTGTGAAAAGTGAGTTTTATTACTAAATATCACATATATGGTGTTCTTATGTGTTGAATTTGATCTTATTTGACCCATTTTTATGACTATTTTATCATTTGTGGCTTTACTATTTTTGTCTGTCTCTGTCTTACTAAGACAAATTGCATCAGTGCGTAAGTATAATTTTACTGCTGTAGCTGGTGGACAGTTAGGTAGTTTAATCCAGGGGTTCCCAACCACAAGTTAAATCTGAGTATAAAGGTTAAAGGGGTAGGACAGAACAAAAAAAACAAAGTAGTGCTACACAAAAAAGTTTTCTATTAATTGTTGGATAATTTTCCGTCTTTGGGCCTGGAAGAGTTGACATGAATCTGAGTAGTTCAGAGGGTAAATGTCTCTTTAGTGGAACTGCTAACATCTCACAGAGATCTGAAATTTGATGGGGCCCCATCAAAACACTGCTTTTTAAAGCTGCCAAAAAGCCCAAAAGGTTGGAGCCTCTGGTTTAATATTTAACAATGTATAGTATCTTATAAAATATGCCATAATTCACCAGTAACTCCAGCTATGAGTACTTAAGTACGGTACTTTCCACCACCAGTGTAATCAAAAAATATGAGTCAAACGTTAATACCAGATGATAGATAGATAATATTATCATGAGATGATATGGGTTACTTGACATTTCTATAGTTTAACATTTCCCCTTGAACCTCCTACTGGATAAAGTTATCTGGGCACAATTAATCATAGCATCTAGAGAATATGATCATACGAATACTGGCCACAAAATGAGATTATGCCACAAGCTGCCTTATTAAAGCATTTCGCTCAGAAGAAGTTCAGAGGAAAACATCGCTGTGTCCAGACAAGTGAGCTGTACCTCTGATGCTGCTGGTCACTGTAAGGATGTCGGAGCACCAACACAGGAACAGGAGCTGCAGACACTTCATGTCTCCATGGATGAGAGTATCACACTGTGGCTATGAATACAACATTTTGTTCTTATAGTCTCTTTCTCGAATGTCTTATCAGTATCAGCAAAACAAAACCATTCATCATTCCAGTCCAAACCGACATTCACAGGAGTGAATCTTTCTGTATTCACCAAATATAGTAATATCCCTCAAGTTTACATTATTTGAAAAAGACAAGAAATTAAACAGTTGCCATGTGCTCTATGATATGTAGTGAATGGAAACATGCCATTACCTCAGGTGCTGTCCTAATGCTGTTGATGTCTCCGACGGTGAATGAGAGATGGAACTGAGGTTTAACTTATCACTGGTTGCATCACAGGAAGTCGAACCTTTTTTTTTTTTTTTTTTTTTTTACGTCACAGTTGCTTTTTTCTTTTAGGTTTGGTTTTTGGGCACATGCTTTTGATCACAGCGCCAGCGGATTTATTTTCTTGTAGAATTGCCCCGTGATTAATACAACTTTAAATGGAGGTCCTTTCATGTCACGATGGTTTCAAATGTTTCATGTTGTACTGGATTTTAAACCATGTTTATGTTGTAATTGAAGGTTCTGATGAGCCCAAGAGAGCCAGCACTCCTCTTCTTATTTCCTCATTTGTTGTTTTGATGATGGTGGTGAAGGGAGGTGTCTAAAATGTTGCTTTAAATCTCCCATACTGTGTGTGCTCAGCGTGGTTAAGGTGACTGTGTAGTGCATATGATTCATATCATTTTTACTCACCAAGCAGTGAGCACTAACTCCTTTTGTGGAAGCATCTGCATTCACTTCTCCATTCATTTAATATGTCACCTACACATAGTGACAACACAGAGAAGGAACAAAAATAAACCTCAACATTAAAACCCAACTCAACATTAACACTTAAGAAAGAGAAAACAGGAAAAAAAAAACTGGACCAATATAATGATATAATTATAACATAATGAATATATTGATATGCTTTATTTTTTCTTCATTGGTGATATGATAAAACGACAAATAATAAAGTAATATAGCCACATTTGTTTAAGTCTCAAGTGGCAAGTTCAAGTTGAGTCCCAAGTCTCTCATATAAAAATGTCTTTCAGGTCTTCAAGCCCCGCCTCCACTGAAAGAAGTGTTTAGCTTTTTGTTTCTTCACCTGGATGTTTCACCTTCACTCTGCAGAATGAGTTATACAAGTTTGACACATTTACTATAAAAATCAGAAGCCAGTGCATGAAATTAGAAGAAGAACAAGAAGAGGAAGCAGACACACACCAGATTGCAAAACAAGATTGTACATTTACACGTTTTATCTTTTCCTAAACCTGGCAGAATTGTTTTTCTTACCTCTGACAATTAGTTGATATTTGCCTTGTCTGCATGTCACTGTACTTGCAGAGTACACTCAATGTGAATATCATTTGAATGAAAAGTTCAAACACCAGCTGTGAAAAGTATAGACAGTAGCTTGTATTTGTATTTCAACAACAATCAACACTGTGCGACCATAAGCTGTCAGGGAAACTCTGGATTTGGAAAGTAAATGAGCCATTACATTACAGGTCATTTAAACTTCACACTTTCTGAAATGTTTGCATTACATTACATTATTACATGTAATTTAGCAGACGCTCTTATCCAGAGCAACTGCAGTGAACTAACCACAGGGACAGATCTCACATTCTCTTATCTTCTCTCCTGTTTCCTCACTCAACCTGGTATTGAA
Organism: Bovichtus variegatus; assembly: GCA_943593645.1. Lineage (NCBI taxonomy): Eukaryota > Metazoa > Chordata > Actinopteri > Perciformes > Bovichtidae > Bovichtus > Bovichtus variegatus. The sequence continues at coordinate 2,113,672 of CALSCE010009506.1, forward strand.
CTGACAAACCTCTTGGGTTCTATTTGAAAGCCTAATCACTAGACCATTAAACTAGCATCACCATTGCTAGTGGTGCACTGTTAGATATTCATCAGAACCTGTAAACAGATAATACATATTTGTATTTTTTGTCTGTAATCTTTTTTTTTTACTGACTTGGCAAAAAAAAACAGGACGGATGGTTACAGTGCTTACTGAGCAAATGCATGCGTGAGGAAAGCAGACATTATCAGACATCTTGATAAGGCAGCATGCTGGTGCTGCAGTACAAGCTCATGAACCGCACATTACCATGAGAATATGAAGCTGTACTATAAAACAAAAAACATCCTCCAGCAGTACAGATCAAGTAATAGGCATCTATGGAGTCTGGACTGTCCCAAAACAATTATTGACGTTCTCAGTGCTTTATTATGATCTATTAATAAATTGATGAATTTTAAAAAGCAAAATATAACTTGATAAATTAAATAAGCATTCAAATGATGGATGAAAAAAAGAGAGAAAAGATCGTTGCAGTGGGGAATTTTGATTGCATTCCCCTTTTTTGTCTTCAAATGATCAATCAATAATTGATGGACTGATCTACATAAAATTCAAGACTGAAACATATAATTATTACGTGAGCATACTTCAGCCTCCATACACATCATCCCTCTCTCTCCAACCAAACCTCTCTCTCCCGTCTCTTTGAACTTTAAAAGCAAGAAAAACACAACAACACATGTTTTAGAAAAAAAAAGAACCCGGACTATATACATAGTACAAAGTGCAAAAACTAAAACATTTCAAGATGAACAGAATATACAGAATTATATGCTGAGCAGATACTGACAATTTACTTCTAATCAAAGTGTTTTTAAAAAAACAAACAAAAAAAAACACAACAACAATAATGTCCATCTTTTAAATACGTGTCCGACAGCAATATAAAACTGTGATTGTGGCAGTAAATCAGAGGCAGCAATCACTGTGTTTCTTGGAGTTTGTTCTCCGAGTTGCTGGAGTCTTCTAGATTCGTGCTACATGCCACCCACTGCTTGACATAGTTAGAATTGGAGCTTTTGTGCTCATGAAATAAATTGGAGTCCATCTGCTCAGCTATGTTTGAGTCTGAGGCTCCAGGGCTGCTGCACTCTCCAAAACCACTGTCAATAGTATCCAAGTCCACGTGAGGATAGCCGTCTTCCGACTGCTCGTTTGACGCAAACGAGTCGAGTGATACCCTCTCTGGTTCATTAAGCGGGGCACGTGGTTGAAAGTCTATATTTTCCACTGATAAGCCATTAGATATTTGGTTTGCATGCTGTGGTAATAACCGACTTTCCCTGCAAGGTTCTGCAAAATCATAGCCAGCGTGTTCTCTGTTGTCTTCCTCGAATGAACCAAAGTTTTCTCCATCTTGGAAACTTCTGAAGCTGTTTACAGATCTCTGTGTTACGACTTCCTCCTCGAACTCTTCTTCTCCAGACAGGGTTACAGTATGGATGGAGACGTGTCCGGTGGAGTGGCCGGTGCCCTGTGAACTGCCACCGTCCTGGAAGAACAGCAGAGAGTTGCTGTGAGGCTGCAGCGTGTGGAGGAAATCGCCACCTTGTTTCATCTCGTTGTTCTCGCTGTAACCCTCTTTCTCGTTGTTCCATCGAAGGACTTTGTGCTGATTCTCACATATCATCTGAGCATGTGAGTTGATCCTTATGTAATCGCCCTCGCTGAATACAGGCTTCACCCACTCCTGCAACAGATCAAAAAAGTGGAAAACATTCATTTGGAATATTGGCCTGAATAAATGCCAACACTGGTCAATAAATGTTGATAGGAATAGTTGCTTATTTGTGTTGTGGCAGAGAGTTTGATGAGACTGTAGAGCAATTATGAAGCTGGAGCCAGCATTAACTTAGCATGAAGACAGGAGACAGGGAGGAACAGTTAGCCTCGCTCTGTGGCTGATCAAGCATTAGTTCTAGCACACAACTCCCAGTAAAACCACAACTTGTCATTTTCACACTTTGGTTTGGATTAAACAAGGCAGATAGAATGTGGTAATAAGTGAGATTTAGAGGTGCTGATAGGTGAACTGTTTCCCACTGCTTTAGTCTTAACAGTATCCCTACAGACACGCTTTAACCTATGTAAAATATCTCTGCTATGATTATTATTCAGTTTAACATGGGTTTCCCCTGGAAGTACATCGACTCTTTCTCCCTCATTGAGAAATTCTGGATCTGGCCTCGCCCCGCCCACCACCGCGGCTCCTAGCTAGTTGCGGAGCTCAACAGCGATGAGTGTCAGAGCCTGGTCTATTTTCTGCGTTAGAGGAAACATCGGGAGAGTTTCAGCCATACATGTTGGACTCAGATGAGGAGACTGTGGGCGACAAGCAGACTTGTCAGAATGGTAAGTGTAGTTAGCAGTGGCAGTGGCTGACACATTAGTGGTTTTGAAACATACAATAATATCTAGTAGGATTTTTTGGTAGCTATGGCATGAAGCTCCAGGATCCTACTCGTATCCAAAAACTGAACACTCTTACCATGTTTTCCTGTAAAAAAAAGAAAAAAAGGTGCTAATGAAAGTGCTTCTAAATAGAAGGTGCTTGCTTTCTGTACTAAAACGTCAGCTCTGCATTTCAGGTTGTGATAAGACAGATAAGTTTCCCTGTCGATTTTGTGTCGATGTTTGCGTTTTAGACAGCGATTGGCCGTTTCGAATTTGTGTTTAATGTAGCTTGTCCGGGACACGTTTGAATCTCAGACTTTAGGGAAGTGCACAGACATCTCCCCCGTCAGCAGAATAATGTCAAAACAGCTCTGTAGTGACAGACTTTGAACAGATACACGTCACTATAGGCAAGGTCAGACATTTTAGGGGACATAAACAAAAATGACAGCAAATGACAGTGGGTGTTAATAAAAAAAAGTGCATGAGGGTATTGTTATACCTCATCAATAGAGTGAACCTACTCCTTATCTAATCTCTGTTTTTTTTAACCACTTATACAGATTGTTTGAAGTGTGAGACACCCGGGCAAGTACCTAATCATTTTCACAGCGTACAGCAGAATGCATCTGAACGTTTAGCTACTATTGTAAAGGTCAATATACTATACTTCTAATAACTAGCCCAGTACAGACATAACATGAAACTTAAGTATAGGAAAACATTTCATGCAGTGCCTGAAGTGAGTACATCAGTTAATGTCCGAGTATCTGAACTTTTGTCTAATATATATTTTATAATAATAATAATAATACTAATAAATTTTTTTTAATTTGCATTGAATATATTGCTATTTTAGGCATTAAACAAAAGGGTCTTCTGAGTTTAGCAGTCAAATAAAATGTGAGCATAACATAACAGACTGCACAGAGTCACTCCATAATGAAAGGAGACCATTTTTATGTTTTGCGTTCAATTAAGAAGTAATACCGTACGTATAATTGTGATTTTTGACATCGACTCCACACAAATCTACATGGTTTTACATCAACATATGCATTATACTGCAATGTAAACCTTCTGCAGCCACTCCATTCAGCAAGGTGATGGCCAGATAAGCATGAATCAGTTTTCGTATGCAAAGGCCACCACATCCTGAGGTACAGTGCTCATCAGCATTCCTGAAGCATAAACAGTCTACACCACAAAAGTAAGAGAGCGCAGTTAAACTAGAAGAATGATTTCTAAAAGACCGGTTCAGTTTGTCGCGGGGATCTTGAAGATGTGATATGAAGTGCAAATACAGCAGATGAAATGTCTTTGAAGAGGAAACAAGGATTATACTTGAGGAACTTAACACCTGTCACAAAACACTACAGGCTTTTGGTTCGCAGTCTGCTATAAAGTAATGACATCAGCTATGTGTTTTATATCGCTTGCATTTAAAACAAATAGAAACAAGTTTCATTCTCGCCTTAGGATTTCAGAACAGCCAAGGTATAACAAAAAATAAATAAATGTGTTTGTTTATTCTGTGTATATTTTGAATAAAACAAACTTGCATTTTCTGACATAATGTGACTTTGTGCCACAGACATTATGTCATTATATCATCTGTTGTCCCATGAGCACATTTTGAATGAATTGTTTGTGTTTTTATGATCGTTAACAAGCTTACCTGGCCCCAAGATGGACAAAGTTTTTTTAATTTAATTTAATTATAGCACTCATTAATGTTTCTCATTTAGCCCAGTTAAGCACATTTAGCATAGTGGGGGGAAAAAAAGGTACAGGAAATCAGTGCTTAATAAAAAAGAACTGTTTCTTTTTCACACTCGTACTATTTGCTGCAGTAGCGCATTCTGCTGACCCATGTTTGTAACTGCACACAGATTTTAAGCTAACGGGTGGATTGGAGCTTGAAGTGAAAATACAGAACAGAATCAAACAAAATTACATTTCATTTTGCTTGACAGAATACCCCTACAGATATTTTGATGATATTGTAATGGTGACTATTAGTATTGGAATCAGAATTCGAAACACAACAAATCTATAAGAGCAATCCTACATAATATATAATATATTATAATATAATAAGGGCGATGATGATGAAACACTAGAGGTATTTATTGTTATTGTTTATTGTAAATCAAATAATTAAGATAGTATGATACCAGACAACATCTAAAGCACACTCCTGATGACACTGATATCATTGTGATACTATATATATATATTACACTATATATTGCAGAAAAACTCAAATCTATGGCTGAAGTTGGTGAAAAGTCTTGTGATGTAACTGAGTGAAATGTAACCATTTTGACACCCTTTTGGCCACATCGTCCTACAGAAACATAGTTTTCTCTCCATCAGCCTTGAAGGGAAAACCCACACAATTACCATTTATTTGATCAATTACTCGTTACTTCCCGAAGTAACACAGGCATTTTCGCTAAAGCCTTACTATTTGGCTGTTGTTAAAGGCGGCCCCAATTACTTCAATTCATCGAGACTTTTCTCCGTTTTTGATTTGTTGTTCTTTGTGTGAGAAAAACACAGTTTTCTAAAAGAATTCTAGTGTCACAGGGTAAGCAATTGAAATACAACTGATCATTTTGTGGGTGAATAATACAATTGCAAACATGAAAAGCTGGAGGTGTATTTCACTGAAAATAACAAATCAATCAATCTACTCATGGGTGTCAAAAGATAGGAAAAATAATTTACATTAGGGGAAAATATAAAAAGGTCATGGAAAAGATAATCATAAGAACATCAGTAAGCTGATAAAAAGAATTAAACCACATGATCCTCCCTCTGTGCCCCCAGTGAGTGAAAAACAGGCCTTTTTTTTTTTTTTTTGCTGCCTGACACAATGACACATTGAAGATGTGTACCAGGGGTACTTTCCACTGGGGTGGAACAGGTCGGGCTGTTATAGACGCATATCTACCCACAGCATGAAAGACAGATAAGAAACAAAAAGCCTCTTGAAGCCCCTGCACACTGAGTCATTCACCTTATGAAGGCCCTAAATGTGAGGCCAAGGGAAAGTCCCTCATCATGCACATGTGCTGAAAATCCCCTCTTGGGCAACACCTGCTGGGTCATTCAGAAATTACACACAAAGCCCAGTTGGTTTTGCTTTCGCTTACCTTGAAGTTCCCTCCATAGCTGAGGTCAAGGGGCTTGAAAAACTCATCCGCCTTGGGGATGTATAAAATCCGCTGGAGTTTTTTCTGCCACCACCTGAAACAAATATGAAATGATTTCAGAAAAAAACAATGAAGGTAAGAAAATAACACAACAGCTATAATTCAACGGTGCTGTGTCAATTTTGAGGTGGTGATTTCCTCTCTGCTGAGTAGAACCAAAAGGCAATATGTTTAATAACCAGTCATGCTGATGGCACAAAATGGCGTTCATGTGAATTATTACACAGTACGAAGCTGAAGTCGACTAAACTTTGGGATAAACTGTTTTTAATCAGGTCAAAACGGTCTATAAATGTCATGCCTCCACTGTGGATATGATGTGCTAATTTGCAGTGTTGGTTTTCAACCATTTTGCTCCACTGGCAGGGAAAAAGTAGTTTTGAGTAAGGATCGACTGATTATCGGACGATATTCAGCATTTTTACGATTATCAGAATAGTTTTTTTTCCCTTCAACTCAGTAGTCTCACCTAATGACCCTCCCATAGGGCTTCTTTTCTTTTTGCCATCTCTATATACATTCCGTTTGAAACTGGAATTTCTGCACAGTTGCAGATAAAGATTAGGCTACTGTTGCAAATATCGGTTATCGGCCTCCTTGTTTACTAATATTTGGCCTCGGCCCTAAAAAAAAACACATCGGTCCATCCCTAGCTTTGAGTGTCGTATCAATAAGTCAGAAACATACATTCAGTTGCCAGTTTATTAGGTACAAATAGCTAAAGTTAATGCAGTCGAAAACAATGTTGATACATTTAAATTTAAGGAAGCCAGTCAGAGAACGTTTCTCATAAGAAAACTAAAGGTTTTTGGGGTCAATCAAAGTGTCCTGAAAAGGTTGTTTTTTGCTTTTTTTATCCTACCTTCAAAAAGGTTATAATGTTTGAAGCTGTTTGAAAGACCTGTTGATTCATGGTCATTTTGGAGACTGAAGTTCACAGGTGCTGTTGAATTGAGAGGCGTTTCTAATATTTTGTCCACCCTCATTGATATAAAAGTAGTAGACAAAATATAGAAAAAACACCTCTCAGTATTACTCAATACAATTCAGCAGCATTACAAAGTGCAGCCTCCAAAATGACCTTTAAGTAAAATCAATATCTCTCTTTAAACAGTTTAAACACAAACTGCACATTTTAACCTTCATGAAGGAAGGATTAGTTTCAGTGTACCTCCCAAACTGGTGAGTCAATGTATTAAACATCTAAATACCACAGATGTCAAAGCATATTCATATTATATTATATATATATATTCAGACTGCCTATGCTGCAACCACTAATACGATTACATTGAAACAAAACCAAAGTAGAAGGATAAACAAAAGCAGAACATAGTGTCCATTTCCGTTTTTAAGATGGTGTTTTTGTCGCGCAACTGTGTGCCCTTAGTAAGTGAGGTGTTCTCAGCTCTCCGACACTGATGCTATGCATGACTTCCTATGTCTGCTAGCCATGTCAGTGCAATGGGTTGCTGCACGTACAGCGCAGCAGTGGTTTCTCTATATGTGGGAGGTGATGCCAGGAACGTGTCGATCGACGCAGTGAGAGGCTTCGCTAACCATTTACTGGAAGAGTAAGTGTTGTGACCTTCAGATTAAATTTGCTTTCACTTCGCAAAGTTACTTTTTTCTGTGCAATGAATGCAGATTCCATTATGTGTAACTTCAAAAGGATATATATATATATATTTTTTTATCTTTAACAAGATTTGTTTGTTTTATTTCCATAATGACTATTAATTTCCATCAATTTGCAATTGAGAATTGTTAATCAAGAGAAATGTTGTTATTAAAGTTCTGCTGGCAACTCAGCACCAACAGCACCAAGGCTCAAGGCCCAAATCTCACTGGAGCCACACACGCTTTAAAAAAAAGGTAATGGGGTAAAATGTTCATACTTGAAGAAAAAAAAAGGTAACAGTACTCAGCATTTACAGTACTCACTTTTTTTTCGAATAACCCAGCAACACAAGAAGGACAAGAATGACCGGCATGGAGAAGTACCACCAACGTCCATTAGTTCCTTTAAAAGGAGACATAACGTATTAAAATATGTACTGACGGAAATTATATGATGGACAAACTTTACACTTTCTGAAATGTTTGCATTACATTACATTATTACAGGTCATTTAGCAGACGCTCTTATCCAGAGCGACTTGCAGTGAACTAACTACAGGGACAGTCCCCTGGAGCAACTTGGGGTTAAGTGCCTTGCTCAGGGGCTCAATGAAGAATGCATGAAGGATCAATGCCGAAACACGCACTTGTATGACGGCTCGAAGCATAAAAACTCATCTGAGACTGGCCTCAACAGTCTGATTTAGCATGAGACAAAAAAATGATTATTTTTAATGACTCCAGGCTGGAGGGGGACAATGCTCTTCTACCTTCAATCTCCGCAGAAGTTCCTCTGGTCCTCCATTCTGCAGTGGAACTCCGCTCGCTCCATGGACCAATGTAGACATTACTCGGACACATTTTGGCCTGAACATCCACAGTGTAGTTGACATGTGGTTTGAGCTTCTCACGGTCTAACAGAATGTACTTTACCCCCACTAAAAGGGAATGAGCTGGATCCTGTAAAAAAAAACAAAACAACAGGACAGCTTTTGATGGGGTTCGTCAGCGGAGACAATCTATACAGCAACAGCCTTTTGTTTTTGTTTGTTTGTTTTTTTGCTCACATTTTACCTTTGACAAGTCTTTGGTCTCTCTTAGGTGCACCCTGTACGTGAGACAGTCTATTTTGTTGACGTGGTCCCAAGTGACGTTGTAGAATCCATCAGAGTTTGTCACTTGAACATCGACAGGAGGCAGAGGTTTCACTGTGAAAGTCAATCCCCAGGGGGACATAATGAAATTGAAAATGTGTGTATGCCAACAATGTTCTACACCACAAGTGGCAGTTGAAGATTATTTTTAGCGTTCCTCTTTATCTGGAGGATAATGCAGGTGGGTAGGAGTTTGCTGCCAAACAACAATTTGGGTGAGTTGGGAAAGTTGCCAGTATGATTCTCGTCATCTCTGAATTTTCTGAACTTTCCAAGAAACCAAAAAACGGTTTGATGTATAGTAATTTATGAGGATCATTTTAAAGAGGTAATTGTCATGCTGGAAGTAGTAAAAGAAACAAACATTTAATTTCTTATAAACCACTTTCACACACATACTGTGATGCCACTAAACATGTCATAAGGGATGTAATTGCTGTCTGTGACCTTTTTTAAATTCGCTATCATCCTCATATCTGAAATGACGAATGTGGAAATGTCATATCAAACCGTTATCAGTTTTACTTACCCACATCACACAGTGCCCATGGATCACTGGCATACATTAGCACTCCATCTTGACTGACTGTCGTATTACACATGGTTTCAATGGTTGCAACTTCATCGAGCTTCTCCGGATACATGATGCACCAGGATTGAGGTGGTTTGACTTCACAGCTGCCATGAACATCAAGTTCTTCGTCACTACAACAGATAAGCAGTGTGTTATAATCAGTTACACCCCAGTAAACACCTCAGCACCAAAGGTTGTGGGTTCCATGCGATTGTTTTGGAGCACAAATGATGCAGAGCAGGTACATGAAAAGCTCCAATTCACATCATGAATGTCTCTTCAGAGCAAAAATACAGTGGAGAGACTAAAGAAAAACCTAAAATGTACATGTCTACCTGTTTCATTAAAAGAGCATTATACATCCCACAGTCACGCTTCTTATTCGTGTGTTTTAATCAAGTCCCTCTCCGTGTCCAACAACATTGCTTTTGTCATTATCGATTAATCAGTCCAAACATGTTCAGTTTATTGTCATATATGACAAAGAAAAACATTAAATTAAATTGAACATTAAATAAATTAAACCAATAATGTATACGATTAACTGATTTTCAAAATAGCTTTTAGTTTGGTCTAGTCAAAAAACGTTTCGGCACCCTGCAGTGATTCCAATACATACAAGCAAGGTACATGACAACTGACGACAGGATCAATCAAAATGTTACTAATATCACTAAGAGCACAATATCCAAAATGACCCAATTTGAGGGGAAAATCAACTGCCTCCCAGACTACCATTTGAATAAACGTCAGTGGTGCTGCAATGAAGCCACATACTGTAAATGCACCAACATGAAGCATATTTATTAACAGCGACACTGGACAACTTGTACCTGCACACGACTTTGATAAGGACAGAATATGTCGGCACAGAGCCTGAGCAGGAGCAGTTCAGAGAAACATCGTAGTCCGTCGAGCAGACGACGTCGCACAAAGACGTGACTGCAGCACAAAAGAGAAGCGCGACCGGTTATTATTGCATTTGCTATATTTAACATGCATGTTCCACAAATGTCTAACCCCTTAAATCGTGCGTTTACCAAGACGATCTCACTGAAAACTCGGCCAAGGCCGCAGCATCAATACAGACACACAACAATGTGCAAGACTAAAATACTAAAGGTCATCTTAAATGAAGTACATTAAAAAAAAATCACAGTAAAATAAATCCTATCAATACAAGAACAATATACTGGTTAGATTAGGCTACTTACCACCATGAACAAACAAAGTGAGGTCCCACAGCAACAATAAGAACAGAGGTTTAAGAGCCATGGGGACAACCCACTGTTATCCGCCGCTGGTTAGAAAGAAGGAAATACAGCTGCTGAAAGTAAATATAGACATACTCGTCAGAAATGACTTCTGTAGGAAAGAAAGATTTAAATTAACATTAAAAGAAAAAGGGAAAAAAAATGCGGCCTTCCTGTTGGTTTTGCTGCTAAATTGGGACAAAGGTTAGCTTATCATCAAATTCACAAAGGCTCAAAAATCTGTCTACAATAAACGTAATCATTTGCATTAAGACATTCATTAAATAGCATCAAAGTTTATCAGTCAGAATTAAAAGGTAATTAAACAAATAACTAAATATCTCTTAAACCAGCTAAACACCCCTTAAAAAACAAAACATTTTCAGCAACATTTTTTGTTCTCATTTTCAATACACTTCAACCAGAATCAACCATCTTACCTTTTTTAAAGTTAAAATCCTGCCACTTAAACTGTCAACAAGTCACTAACGCACTGATGTCTGCGTGAGAGCGTCTCATGGAACAATGTTCTGGTTTGTCACTGCAAAGGCATCGTCATCATCGGTGGCGTGTTTAAGGATGTGGTTTCAGACCCTTAGAGCTGTCTGTGAAGTGACTTTCCCACCACATCCACTCGGCTGTTAATATGAATATGCAATATTTAACCAGAAAACCTAAAAAAAGGCAACAGGAAACTAAAATGATCTTCTATAAAAATGATTTAGTCATCATATGTGTCTCACCTGAATAAAAAAAAGACACATATTAATAAGAGTACATTTTTTTTTAAAAAGAAGCGATAAATCAATTTTCTGTTGAGGAAATTACAGAAATGTAGAAATATTTGTGTTCTACTGACTGTCATGAAATGTATTAATTATTACAAAAAGGCATCTACTTGCGCAACATTTACTCAAAACACGACTAATACATGTTTCAGTACTACGATAAATCTAAACACTGACACCAGAGATGTTTTTTGATACCTTTCAAAAGACCCCTATCAGGGGTTTTCAGTAGTTTCCACCAGTGCGTCTGTGTTTGATGCTAAATGAGTCACTATCCTGCTGTGGAGCATCTCAGAGCTTACTTTTAATCATTTAATTAACTCTAAATTTGATTAACTCCAAGCATTTTGAGCTAGATGTACACGTTCTCTACCAGGAGTTGAAGCATAAGAATCATGATTCACGTGTATATAACATATCATCTGAACTATATTAAAGCGCAATAACAAGTTCTTTTTTTTTTTAAAACAATGGGTGGGCATTTGTGTTATTTAAATCACCAAGTAGGTGTGCAGACACGTCTCACTTAATGTCATTGTCGCAGTATTAGTCAAAGCCAAATGCCATTCTATCACACAACATGATACAAAGCTTAGCCCCTGTAGCACTTTGAACCAGGTTAACACGAGCGGAACAATAAATACTTTGTGAAGCTGTTACTGCCATTGGTCTTGAGCAAGGCAATGGCCTTAAAACTAGTGTTGATCTCCAGGTGCTGCACTGTGGAGCTGCAACGATTAGTCGGTTAATCAATTAGTTGATCAACAGAATCTTGGTCTGCAACAAAAATGCCAAACATTTGACAACTCCAGCTTCACATTTGATGACGTCACCTTGAGGTCGAGATTCCCCCACGGGCATTTCTCATAGTTTTCTGATGTTTTAGAGCCCCGCTGCGCTGTGACTGTTAGTAAGAAAGGGTCAAATGGAGAGGATAAATTTCCCTCGTGAGAATTGATTTGAATTGAAATTGAAAAGTATAGTTTATGTCATGCTGTAGTATTGCATTGCCTTGTCAGGTGCTCGGTCATTACATTTTAGCTTGGGTGCCGGTTGGAGCTTAAAGTCAAGTCCAGTCTAAAACGACCTCAAACTCTATTGTTGTGTCCTCAGAAGGTTAATGCCCAAAATGTGCCTAAAGAATACAGTCAATGATTTAGATGTTGTACAAACACTTCACTGCCACTAGAGGTCATTTTAATTGAAATTGAACTTGAACCTGCTGCACTTTGAGGTCCTTCTCAATTGTTTTGATGCAGTTCCACTAATTATAGAATAGACTGCAAATGCACTTACTTTTAACTTTGAATTATTTCTGGTACTTTTAACACATCTACCACATAGAGTAGAACGCATGATTGACAAGTGCAGACACAGAGTCTAGATACAACGTGACAGTCTTCTGCTCACACAATATCCTCAGACCTTGATATCGAAGAGGAGAAATCAGTTTCTGTTGTGTTTGCTCATTTCCTGTGTGAGAATATGCAGGTGTGCATTATCCATAATCAGTATGAAGTCCCATGCAAAAACCTTCAACATTAGATCCTTGGCCTCTGTCCTCTCTTTGTTGCGCTTTGGTAAAAGCTCATCACACACAGGCGTGGTTAGTTAACCTGAGTTATTGAGTGCAGTATAATGAAATCATGAAACACAATGTCACATTTTTTTCAAAAAGTTACCTCCTTGTCATTCAGTGTCACTTGTGTGCAAAAGTTGACAAATGCCGAATTAAATCAATATTAAAAGCACAATGGCACCACATGATGACGGACACACTGTTAGCTACAAATAAGGACGTTTTTAGTTACAACTCCTGAAAAAACAAACAAGGAACAAATTGTTGTGTGGGTGATAATCTATTTACTCTATTCAACAGGTTCAAGTGTGTTACAAACCTGCAATGAAGCCTTAAACGCACACTATGTAGGCTAATGTTCTGCCACTAGGGGTCTCTCAATCAAAACAATAACAAAAGAAGGAGTTGGAAGTACTGTGGGATCCTGGGAGTTGTTGTCTTTAGCACCATTGCCATCATTGCGGTCAGCTTCTTATGGTTAGGATTCCTTCAGAGTTTATCCTTCAGGAGTTTTTTTTTTACCGGATCTGAATTATTTCTTTTTATGGCTCCTCCTCTCCAAAAAAACAAACAAAAAACGGATAGCTGAAATCCTATAGTTGGTTAAAATATAGTTAAAAACGACCAATATCTAAATAGAGTATAGTAAAAATGTGGCTTAAAACCACAACCCGCTGATGCTTGTGCAAAAGGGATATGAAACAAACCGTTACCTTGATTCAAATGATGGATTTCTCTAGTTTTGAGAATTGTTACAAACAGTTGGGACAATGTAAGTACACAAATCGACATATTATATAAATTAGGTCCAGTCATTGCGGAAAAGCTACAAATGATTTAATTATTAAAAATGATAAAAAAAAATATTATATTTAATTATTTAAACATCATTTAAAAATCTGCTTATCATCAAAAATAAAAATGACAATAAAGTAAATAGGTCTATGTTCAGAGTTGCATCCCGTCACAAAAATAAACGTTGGGGAATCTTCTACAATCTTCTTTGGGTTAAAACAATAAATCGTCCCTCAAGAGAATATAAGTATTACTGGCCTTCAAAAAAACCCTGTTTTTAACCCTAATGACTGACACACACACCTAATTTAGCACAGGGAATATACAGTAATTTAGAGTTAAATCACACAAAGTTTACTCAAGTATACTCACTGGGAAACTCCGTAATGAAGTGTTGCTCGTTTCGTTTTCACATCTCGGTCTCTCATGATCTGAATCAGATGGTTGTGACTCGATTGTAAATGGATCACATGAACTGTCTGAGTAACAAAACACAATTGTTATAACCACTTTCACAGCATTTAAACACAGCGCCCTCCTCTCATGTAGCGCAGTACTGCAGTCACTTCGACGTTAAGTATCTCAACTGACATTTTCAAATAACCGTTGGCTAAGCTCACAGTCTGTTTGGCTAACAACGGCTAGCTAGCTAACGGCTAGCGTCGCGTGCTTAAACAAACGGGGTATTTTGGGGGCTCTAAATATATGTGTTAGACTTTCATTACCAAGAGCAACATCAAAAGTGAAAGTACACTGAGTCTAGTCTCACCTGCAACTTTACTCACCAGTACAGGTTATAAATACAGTGTGTGGTCTCATCATGTTAGTGCAACTTTACAGGCTTTGATAATAAGTTTAATATGCAGTGAAATTTGACAGATATTATACAAAAAGCTCATAAAATACAGTGGTGGAAGAAGTACTCAGATAGGCTATTTCACTTGAGCAAAAGTAGAAATAGCACAGTTTAGAAATGCTGTTACAAGTAAAAGTCCGACATTCAAATCTTTACTTGAGTACAATTACAAAAAGTAGCAGCATCAAAACGTACTTAAAATGCAAAAAGTAAAAGTAGGCTTACTTATTATGCAGAATGGTCCATTTCAGAATAATGTATACCATATTAGTATTATAATTATAATTATTGACACATCAAATCTTAGGTCTATGGCATTTTAATGTTGCAGTTGGTAAAGGTGGAACTCATTTTTTACTTTATTTTCTGCAGGATAGCTTATGAATTTCACCAAGGGATAAAAAAATAAACAAACATACGCAATAATACCTCATAATGTTTTTGTTGATTATAATTTGTGTTGGCCTATTATTCTGAATCTGTAAAGTAGCTTAAGTTATCAGATAAACGCAGTGGAGTAAAAAGTAGCTACATTATTTCCCTCTGAATTATAGTGGAGTAGAATGATCAAGCAGCCTACCATAAAATGGAAAACTCAAGAAAGTTTAAGTACCTCAAAATTGTACTTAAGTGCAGTACTTGTGGAAATGTAGGCCTACTTAGTTACTTTCCTCTACTGATAAAATAGGATTTAAAATTTCGCCAAAGTATATGGAGTAAACATCATTGAAATACTTACAGTTGAAAGGCAGATAACAAAGGAAGCACTGTTCTTGTTGCTAAGACAAATCGAGGAACTGATCCCGTACAGAGGATGTAGTTAAAAGTTAACCTTTCTCACTGGTTACAACAAATTAACCCCTGCAGCCTGCTTAGGAAAAACAAATGCAATGCAACCCAAACGCATGGTTTGGAGGCACATCTGTATAATGGCTCATCAACTCAGAAAACCTACATCTGCATTCAGAAATGTGTCCTTACCTATCATCGTCTAAAAATAACACTGAGGAATGAACCATATTAATCACAGTTCTATTGATATTTTTAGGGGTAATTCTTCTATATTTCACTTTAGTTCAAATTTGAATGCAGGACTTGTATGTTTAAAGCAGTGGCATTTGAATACTTCTTTCGATTCAAACCAAAAGGTGACACAGAAATGTATTGCTTTTTCTTTGTAGTGGGAATTAGTCAAGATGCTCCCGATCAAGGCAATAAACCCTAACCCATTCCAGTGGTGCTGCTTGAGAAGCCACCATAACCAGAATGTGTAAATGCATTAAAAAGAAAGAGAAATATTTATCTGTATAAATGAAGAATCATATACAGTCATAAATTCACTTCACCGTATCTCCAAAACGGATTCTTTTTGACCTTGAATAGGCTTAGTTGTGTGCCACTTTAAGGTATATATATTGAACAACTATCCCTTTGTTATTGTTGAACTTTATTTTAACGGGGGGCGACAAATGTCCTTGATTCATCACGGAAACTAATAAAATATAAATCACAATTTCAGATTTGAAATACTACCCTTTTAGTTAACTGCCAGTGTACATGTAGGGTTAAATATAAAAAAAAGTTGGTTCAAATATGTCAATATAAATACTGAACAGAGTCTGTCAATCACTACAGTATGTATTCTCTTAATTCCAGTAACCACACAAGTATTATCCAAAAATAAATATCTGTAGTAATTCTCAAAAAGTCTGCATCTTGAATTTACATAACCTGGAGATAAGATCATATATATATATATTTTTTTTATACTAAATGTTTTTATTTGTGGATCCTCATATGTCATCTGAAGATAAAAGTGTTCTGCAATATAGCAAAAATAAGGAATAAAATGCAAACTTTTTAGCTTTGCTTGTGTGAGGCTGCACTGCAGAGCGTATCGGTGTGGACAGTAGATGACTTGCTCCACTGGAGGGCAGTATAGATGGTTGTGCTTCATGTGAAGCAGAAAACATTTCTGTATTTGGACAGCCTCGTGGGTCCAGATAATGTCTGCTTGTAAACATGTACTCTAGAGTGGAGTTACACGTCTCTTTTTTTTTTGTTTCTTTGCACTGTGCATCAGCCCTTTTGACCCTGTACCAGTGATTCTATATGTATTTATGTCTATTGATGACCTGCAGTTTTGCTGTACTTGGCACATAAAAGGAACTGTAGAACCCAAAGTAGTGCAAAAATGTGCTTTCAATAACAGGACACCTAACACATGACTCATCTTTAGTGAGTAATACAAACAGTTCTTGGTGTAGTTCCCATAACCCTTTAGCTATTCTAATCACAAAGATTTCCACTGACCAACAAAGTCAAAGCTACTTTTTCTCAGAGTTTGTCTATATTTTTCTGTATTCGTGTAATAAACACATTTTTCTTGATTAATGAGCCCTGCATGTCTCTGCCGTAATGTCTTCTACATAAAGTTAAATTCATATCATAAACCACTTGACAAGTCCAGTTGGTGTTTGGGGATTTCCCTGCACTCAACAGTCTGCACTGTGATAAATAATTATAGAATGACTTTTGTGAAAATAAAAACATAAATAATTAGAAGGGCAGGCCTTTGCCAAGGCTGTTTTCCATAAGTGAAAAAATAATGTGTGCATCCTCCCCCTGATGCGGATCCGCTCCAAAATGTAATGGATTCTCCCTTGACCTATGCTACACCCTTCCACCGAGCGTCATGGAAATCGGGCGAGTAGTTTTTCCATAAGCCAGCTGTTACAAACAACCATACAAACCGAACCAAAAAAAATTACCTCCTTGGTGGAGGTAAATATGCAAGAACATTGACTACCGTTTTAACATTTCCATTGCTTTAAAATTCAAGAAATGTGATAATACATGAAGTGACACAGTAGACCAGTAGAAGTTATGCAATAATCCACAATGTGTGGCACCAACTTGTTAGCTTCTGTGGAACAATAGAACAGAAAAAAACATTAATTATTAAGAGTGCAAAAACAGTTACAACATGTGTGCCGTGACCTTTTGCCGTTTTTTTGTCATATCTCAGAGGGTGTTCCTAGGGGGCACAGTGTTGTGGGGTGGGGGTGGGGTGGGGGGCTTTGCTCTTTTTAGTAGAGGTGGCTGAAACAGTTCTCCTCAGGTTAAGAAGGGGCTTTATCCCTCTCGAGAGCTGCAGGCTCTCGTCGAGTTGTTCTGTGAAGTGACCCGCACAGTGAAGCAAAGTGGTGGAGGTGTCTTTACTGTGAGGGTGGCGAGGGCGGTGGTGCGGTCACATGTTCTGAGGTGGTGGTGATGGTGGGGGTGAAGAAGTTGTGTGAGTGTGTGTGTGTGTGTGTGTGTGTGCTGGGGGGAGGTTGTAGTGGGGAGATATGCAGTCTTGCAGCTGTGCGTGTGCTTGTCCATGTCTGAGTGAATAAGAGGAAGGGGCAACGAGGGAGGGTGGTGGGGCGATTCAGGTTCAGAAGTGTTGAAGCATAAAATCTCTCTCTCTTTTTCTCTTTCTCTGTCTCTCTGTCTATCTCCCCCCTCTGTTGCTGGGCCAGACGCAAAGCAACAGCAATTTGTGCGATTTCACAGCTCACCGGATCCCTAAAACTCTGACAGCCTTGCGCTGAGGTGGGGGGGGGGGGGGGGGGGGGGGGGGGGGGGGGGGAGAGAAATGGAAAGAATGAGGAATAGCGCGGAGATGGAGGGATGGAGTGGCAGAGGCGATGAATGTAGAAGTGACAGTGGAAATTGAAGATGGACAGATTGGAGGATGAGCAGGAGAGATGGGGAGCAGGTGTTTCAAAGAACAGACAGAGTCTCAAATCATGTAACAGGTGACCTCAAACTAAATATCGGTCAACAGGTTATCAAACATTATTAATTAGTGTACAAAGAAACTACAGATATCCATAGCAAAACATGCTACAGGTGTTAAACCAACTCTCACTGTTTAAACAGACCTAAAAGGCACTTGGAGAACACAGACCACCCCCAAGGTTTCCATAAGTGAAAAATGATGCGTGTATCCACCTCGTGATTCTGATCTTCTCCAAAATTAAAGGGGTTAATACTTGGCCTGAGCTACACCTTTCCACTAAGTTTTAGGAAAAACGGGCCAGTAGTTTTTCCGTAATCCTGTTGACGAAAAAGCGTTGCAGAAACATGCAGCAAAAGGCCTCAGGTCAGATTGGAATGGTAAGGATTCAGCCTGAGCACATGGGCCGCCCACTCTACCAGAAAGGTTGTTTGAAAATGACACAGCAACAGATACTTCCAGCATGTTGTAACCATGAAAAAAAAAAATAATGCATAAAGAAAGAAAGTTAAAATATTCTGTCAATGGCATAATATTTAAAAAAATATATAAAAAAATTCCCAATTTGAGAGAGGCTCAAACTCACGCTGCGTATAAGAGTGATAATACCACAGAGGACTTCTGATAATCCGGAAATGTCATTCTGTTGGTGGTTTTTGCCTCGGTGTCATCCATTATCTCATATGTGCAACCCAGTCTCCAACAAAATTATGTTCTCGGCTCGTGATCACAGTTTTAAACACTTTTAAGGAGATCAGGCTGTTAAGTGGAAATAACTCAGAATGTATTATTGCTTACTTGACTAAAATAATAAAGTTACAGAAAAATGAGCTGGCAAATTAGACAATCATCTGTGAGATACAGGCTGGAACTTGACAGCCTGATAGTCAGACTGCATTGCCATTTTGTTTTTACTTATTCAAAAATGTTATTACTTTAATCCAGAAGTCTGGATCAAGGCTAAGATATTGACTTTTAAGAAACCAAATATTTGTTTACAGTCCTCATCAACAACTTTATGTGTCGTCTCTGATGAGGAAACTTATTTTACGACCAATCTCATCTTCTTGGGAAAAACAAAGCCTGAACCCACCAAAGAAGGCACTAATACAGAAAATAATTAGCTAAACACTTAATCTCATGTTTGGATTATTCTCAGAAGATCTGTGAGGGTTTTTACTGATTGAAAGTAATCTTGCATTGTCCCCCCAAGAGTGATTTAATCCATTCATTGTCCATCGTGCCCCTCTTAGCCTTAAATGAAGCTTCAATTGGGTGGCCATTACTTTGACCAAGACATGACTTATAGCCCGAAAAAAGGGTCACAACCCTAAAGGACCACCACAAACCTCAGAGGACCTCTTAGCAATCTCCATATAAAGTGTTTATTTCCTATTTTGATTTAGATGTGTCATTCAAAATCTCACGCTCAGTGTCGTTGCTGGCGCCTCTTGACCTTGGTTTCTTATTTGAAAACCCACTGCAACCAAAGGGCGGCTGAGTGTTGAGAGTGACAGGCTAATTTCCACGCTAAGGTCACTCAGAAATCTGACCATGCTCGGTGTCAAATGATAGCCGATACTGGGGCGAGCCCTCTCAGGGCCAGAGGGAAGATAGGAGGACCAAGAAAGAGAGAGAAAGATGTACTGCAGAGGAGAGGAGATACCAGAGATACCAATTCAAAGAGCGGGTGAGTGCTCTTGTGATAAGAAATGTCACCTGAGTGCTTTGTTTTGGTTGTGGGGTCAAGAGAGGGTTCGAGGAGAGGGGGTATTTGAGTGTGTGTTGGTGATCGCTGGGTGTGTGGAGGGGGATCAGGACATCTGCGCAGGCTTTAAAGAGGTCAGCCACGGGACAGGAACCATTCTTAATCCCCCCAGCTGGGCCTGCGAGAGAGGATTTGGACCTGTGCTCGCTCTCAGCCCCTACCCACAACAGTAGCTAATTGAGCTCCAGTGCTCTGATCGCAGCACTTCCATGCAAAGCCCTGCATGCTTTCACAGGGCTTTGGAGTCGGACCAGGAAATCCCTTTCACTGTCTACCTGCTATTATTGACGATACCTGGCATGGGATTATCCACACCCTCTAACACATGTTTGCATGTGTATGCCTTTTGTTAGATACTTTGATGGATAGACTATAGTGTGTGCACTGGTGGAAAGTAGCTGAGTGCATTTACTCAAGTACTGTACTTACAATGTTAAGGTACTAAGATACTTGAGTATTTTCATTGTATGGTACTTGATACTTCTGCTCCGCTACATTTCAGAGGGAAATATTGTACTTTTTACTCCACAACATTTCTCTTTAGTTACTAGTTACTTTCAGTTACTAGATTCAGATTATTAACACGAAATACTGTCAACAAATATCTTTGACGTACATGTACGATGTACAGATTAAATTACCCAGCAGCATATAAAGTTAGCCCCCACTTTTATTCAGAAATGGGCCAATCTGACTTCAGTAAGTATGCCTACTTCTTCCACCACTGAGTGAATGCAGCAACGAAAACAGCACAGCAGATCAATAAAGGGACTAATATCAGGGTCTATGTCAAAGCAAATGTTGACATCATTTGAAATGATAACATGACTAAGAATTCCTCTTTCATGGGGGGGGGGGGGGGGTTAGCCCTGCCCCCTATACTTAAGCAATGTCCTCTTCGATAACTCATGATCCGTATCTCGTAGACACTTGTGGGAGGTGCGTGAATGCACGCACGTATGTGGCCGCAGCTATTGCAAATTTGCGCTCTGTGAGTCACATATATATATATATATATATACATATATTTTAAATGATATACAGTAAAAGGCTTTCATCACATTTCTAATGCTGGCTTTTTTCAAGAACATAAGTTATATTTTTGACATGATAACATGCAAAGAGGCTGCTGGCCTTGAGCTCATGCTGCACTCAACATCTTTTTCGCTGATCAGTGCCCCTCCCCTTGCAAAATGACATTACCATACAGGCTGAGGGGGGTCAAGTGAAGGTTCTCGCCCTGATCAGCCAACTGGAAAACTCACAGTTTCAGAGGTCACGGATAAGCCGCCCTATTGGATGATTGGTCAGACAAATCAAATTAGCATCCCCCCGGTGATCCCCTCTTAAACTGCCACCCATGAAGAATTAGATGAGGTGGCTGCACATTTCATTTGATTCATCCTTGTGGTATTTGATCGGTGGATATGTAGAGATATTAACAATTAAACATACATTGCATCGCAGATATCACCCAGGTGCAAATGCTGTGGCGAGTCCAACTGTACAGTATGTGAAGTTCTGGTGTGCTTTTACACTTTTGTCATTATGTGGAACATGATTATTTATTTGAGTGTCAGAATGAGTTTGCGTAGCCACGCCACAACCACAAGGCATGAATGGAAAAAAATTAATTGCGTAATTACTCTGCAACCAGTCAACATCATGAGCAGTAATGCGCTCATGACAAGGTGACTAAGTCCTTCCAAAATAACATCAGAGGGAAATGATGTCGGACAAGTTTTTAGATCGGATAGAATCAACTCTCAACTAGTTCATTCACAGTTGAATATTCTTCTTAATGATGGTAGAGAAAGATCTGAAACCAGCATCTTAAACCCGAAGGCCACCAGGACTGGGGGCATCATAGGGCATGTATACTTTAGAAGACCACATAAAGACAAGCAAGGTAATTAGTCTGTCTTTATGTGTCAGCCCTATGATGGACTACATAACTGTCCAAGGTGTACCCTCCCAGCCCAATATCCTACGAATTATGTCCATATTGGACAATTACACACCTCACAATCTACTGTATGTCCAATGCCATCGTTCAGTGCCGAAGCTGGACGTAGTGTGTGGCCACTCGGAGAGAGTAAGGGTGTGGAGGTTGGGGTGATGGGTGGATTGGTAGCACATCCAACTTTCCCCAAGACTGGAGTTCATGTCCCGTCAGATACGCAATGAACATTCAACTTTTCAATCAAATCCACCTTCTTTCCCAAACCATAACCATTCTGCGGTTGTCTGGCGATAGGGTTGCATCTCTTGCACCTCATTTAGATAATAAATGCTAGCAAACAACGGGTGTCTCAAATCTCTACTTAAAGTGTGTGTAAGCACCAACTCATAGGTCACTTACGTTGGCACTCCGCTCGACCCACTATCTCTATGACTTCATTTTTATCCCCTTCCACAACTTCGACCTTGCACACCACCAGCATTTGGTAAGCAATGATTTATCTGCCAAATAAATGTGTTGGCTCCATTGGAATGTGTTTAAGGTGTGGGGTCACTTACTAGGTCAAAAATGGCAGCTCATAAATTGAAGCTGAGGCGTGACTTAAAAAGGTAAGCGAGGGAATGGTGATTTTGAGGGAAAAGGTTTCAGAATGAAAAATTTGATGATTTAAAAAAAAAAAAAAAAAAAAAAGGCAAAGGAAAACAATCTAGAGAAGAATATGGTGCAATTTTGAGATGCATAAAAGGAAGACACATAAGGTGGCATCATTGGACACCTTACCTTGAGTGAGATCCAGCGCTAAGACGGTACATCAGTCATTTTGACAGTGTGAGGTTAGAGGGCTCATTTAAGAAGTGAAGGCCGGTGTCCCTCTCAGTGATGCGAGATCATGAAGCTTTAGTTGCTGCGTGGAAAATCTACTTACCTGCCTCCTCTTCTTGTTGAGGCTAGTGTGTGCCATCTATTGTGACATTGAGTGTCACTGAGTGGAATGATGAGTGACTGCCATCTCTGAACAGACTACTTTGCAAAAGACTGTTTGTGGCACTTTGTTTGGAACTAAAATTCATCATTTCAGTCCAGGTCTCAGTGATACGTTTCGCAAAACAGCCCGGTGTTTTAGCAGTAACATTTCTCAGCTGTCATGATTTTTAATTATTATTTTTTTATATCTACTGTAGATCCACTTACTGTATGTGCAAACGGCAACGTTGGAGTTTCAAAATCATGAAAGGAATTCTTACAGAGTCCGATTTGAGCCAATGCGTGTATATAGCGACGGGGCGTGTTCATGACATTTCCATGAAACTGGCATAAAACAAGAAGAATACAAACATCCGAGAGAGCCATTCACACGAAGATGGCAACGAAGATACAGTATGTAACTGGAGAGACAACAGGATTCAGGGACTTCTGTCGGAGAAGGGCCAACGGCGAAATCGTCAGGCAAATTATAGGAACGGCAAGAGACCCTGTTGTTTATGACGAAATTACAAACTGGCTACGTGACCGCGTGTTTTTGCGCCGCTTCCTGCCTCTTGCACGCTCTCCCCAGGCGCCACTACTAAACCAATCGGAGTATTTTTAGTAAGCGAGAACACATCTGACACGGACAATCTCCTGTTGTGTGCTTTAAGAGTTCAAATGAGAAAACGGCTTCAGAGTAATCTGGTTAGTGATACTGTTTTCTTTTTTAAATATACCTTTTATCAGTGTTATTAACTCAATATGCAATATGTTTAAATGCTGCTTAGAGCCCCAATGTTATAGGATAACTTTCCAGAGTAGTAAGATCCTGTCTCATAATATTATAAACCGCTCTGCAGTGTTTTGGCATTTGAGAAGCCTTGAAATTCGCAAATCCGTTATTCAAACTGGGCTTTCTGGATCACATTTCCGATACACCACCACCAACACAGCCCCAACTATTGTTTTAACCTGGGGCTGATTTTGGTCTTAGTTCTTGACTCACCCTCAGATATAATACCAGGTTGATGCTTGGTCTACATGACATATAACACCAAGTCTCATGTTGGTGGTCCCTGTCTGCTGAGCTCTTACAAAAAGGACGGGAGTGCTACTTTTACAATTAAGAAGTGCAACGGGATCAATACATTATTTGATGATTCTCTGAGCTTGCATTTCACTCATTTTCAATTTTGCATACGTTGCAAATAACAATTACTACCAAACCACTGCCTTCAAACACCAAGAGCTGCTTTGCCAAGGTAAGCACATAACTGCATAAGATATGAGCAAACACACGAGGACAGCCTGGACACACACATTTTACTTTGTATGCAAATTTGAAATCACACATACTTCCCATTAATCTACAGCTTTGTGTTTTAATTGATGAATTATTGTGACATAAAAGACGAAGCTTTTAGCGTACGTGAGGCTCGTTGGCGAGAGTTCAGCCTCAGTCTGCCTGTGATCGGCCCTTTGTTTGGTCTAATTTGCCACCTGCAGTCAGGCCACGACTGAGGTGGTTAATACCGGTGCCAGGGGTCTATTCACAGGAGATCTGAGGGAGTGCACGTGACCTCGGCGCAGATGTTGGGAGCCCGACATTAACAACGCCTCATCACTAATTAGGGAGGGGCTGCGATGAGGCCCTGTTAACAAGAGCCCCGTGAAGGTTTGACTCAGGAGGTTGGACTTCAAAACAATTGTAATCATGTAAAAATAATTAGGGGAATTCATGACTGTAGTTGTACATCAATGCTTACATGCACTCACTTTTGCCTTATGCTAATCTACCAAAGCAATACACACTGAGGCTGCAATAAATGGAAGGAAGCCCAAGGAAAGAAAACAAAGCTAATGCTTTCCTTTGTTGTTTTTGGGTTGAGTCATGGGTGCAGTGACTGGTGGGGATTTGAACTGTACACGACCCGGGGGTCAATCTCTGTGTTTGTTTGTGTTGGAATATGACTGACTTTGGTCTGATGATGCATTTGCCCTGTGGACCGTTCGCAATGAGGAAATCAAAAGCGGGAGAGCGCGAGAGAAAGAGAGGACCAGATGGGAGACTGAGATGGATTGGCCGGGCTAACAGGCAGATGTTTATGGGCCATTATTTACAAGCTCTTTAATCTGGGCTATTTCCTCGCCCTTGGCAATGGATAGGTCTGTGGGTCATGCTGCCTGAACCCCTCCACCAGTGGTCATCCATCTCCCTCTCTAAGACAGGGAGGGAGAGAGAGAAGTAGGGGTGTGGGTCGGGGGGCAGTTGTGAACAATTTAAAGATTGCTCTTTTTTCATGAGATGTTTGGATGTTTGTTTTGTTTAAAAAAAAAAAGAATCTAGAATAACCTGAGAAATGTGAAACTATGGATCATGCTTTTTATTCACAGGTGATCGGACAAAAATTGGCCACATTTTGCCACTGCAACACCTAAAACCTTTTTGTTTTACACTGCCGCAGTTCAGCTTTATCGCTCATCTTTGGACACGTCACAACAAAAGGAATGATGCTTCGAGAAAGATGAGATTCAGAAAAGCAAGGAATGAAATAAAAAAGGAAAGAGGAAGATGATGGGCTATAAAGGCAGGAAAGAGGGAGATGAGAAAAGGCGAAGTGATGACAGAGAAAGCGGTATGCGTGATGAAAAGAAGAAGGATATCGCAGGAGAGGAAGAAAGTGCCACAGACCGACGAGATGTTGCTTCATTAAAAAGAAGCAGCCTTTTCCCTGTCATCCTTTCCCCAGTATCCAGAGCTTTCCCCTCACTGTGCATACATTCAATTAGAGGAGTCTGAGTGATGCTGCGACCGTTAGACCAACAGCGTGTCTCTCCTCTATCTCCAGCAGGCAGACTTGCGCCTAATTTTCCCATCTGCTCGATGAATATTAGCCCAATTGCCATCTATATCGATTTGTGCTAAGGTTAAAAGCTTGCAAGACCTTGGCTTGAATATCGGTTGCCTGGCAACTGCTCCATTCGACCCCCTTAACCCCACCTTGTTCCAGCCTACACAGACAGCTTCATGTGGGATGTGGATGACGCTGGAGGTGATGGGGGTGGGCGGGTCTGGCCTAGCCAGATAGCAGAAGCCCGGACCTTGATTTCCAGCCCCATCAGTGATTAAAAGCTCCCCCTTCTGCCTGACATTGTGACCTTAACCCCCGGACCTCCGTGCTCCAGGGTCACTTAACCTTGAACCCAATTACAAGATAAGGTTACTTAAGTGTGACCCGCACCGTGCTCCTCACTCAGTTAATAGGACAGGCTCTGGGAGAAAAGGGCCAGCGTGGCTGATACGCCTCTAGGTTAATTCGCTGGGTTGACAAAGGTCGCAGGCAGCGGCTATAAAGAACGGGATTGCACTTCGATTTCTCATGCAAAGTGAGACTCAGCAATACGATATCGCGGCGGGAGCCAAAGAGCAGAGGCAGCAGAGCTTGTGTTCTGATAAGATGGTTTCATCGGCAGGTGCCATTGCTGAGCCCATAGTTTGGTCCAACTATGCAAAAAGCTGCCTTTGCATAGAGTCACTCCTTGTAATAACTTCCTATATATCCCTATGGATAAACTACTTCAATGTTTTTGTATGAGTGTGCTGTTTGAAAAGTTCATCCTCAAAATTAAAATTACATGAAGTGAGTTTTTATTTTTTATTCCATCTACCTTAACCTACACTCCTCACTAACTTGGCCATCGTTTAAAAAGTACCATACTTTTTATTTAAAGCAAGCCATCAATTCCCTAGTTTCAAATGGGGAAAGTTATTTGTTTTGAATGAAATTCATTAGAATGTTCTTATAGAGAGCATAACATTGGGCAATGACAAGATTAGCTCAAAAAACACATCATGACAACATATGCATCCTAACTGAATATATAATATCAGCAAGTCATAGCAGAGTCATGTAGCCCAAGTGAAAAACAAAACAAAAAAAACTATTCAAGGTCCAAACTTTTTTTGTCGAAACAAAAAGAAAAATTATGTTTTGTGTTATGTGAGTGTTGTTTGTGAATAAGCAAATTATGCAAAATATAATAATGATTAAAAAAACTAAATCAAACCATTATCAACTATTTTGTACATTAACTAGTGTATGTAGGTTGTGTTGTGGACACATTTCTCACGGGATACGTCGTGTTTTGGAATATACAGTAAAGCCTCTTATGCTGTGTATTATACTCTTCATATTCATACCAATAGTCAGACGGGCGCAACATATTGAGAGTCAAGGCGTCTCTGCTTAACTAAGCCAATAACGTGTGACTGGTTTGTTTTGTCCTGTGTCATGTCCTGGCTGTATCATGTGGTAAACTCTTACCCTGCCTCTAACCCCTTCAATCTGGCATTATCCATCTTGGATCAAAGCCAATGGGCCGGCTTAACAAGCTGGGCCACATCAGAGCAGACAGGCATGGGGGTGAAGGCTGGAGGGGTGAGCACAGCAAGCAAACATGCACTGTATATCATGACAAAGCCCGCTGTGACATTGGCCGTGATTTGGTGAAGCCGAAACAACAACAGTTCACTTTAGTACTTACTGTAGCAGTTGCTTATTGAGTTGTTCTTCCACCGGGGAGTTTCCTCTTCAACCACAAAGCTGGTGATAAAATTCACCCGAGAGCAACATAGTCGAGATCATTCTGTCCAAAAAAAGAAACGGGCCAGATGACTCGTAAAACATGAGGAAATTGATACTTAATCTCCAAAAGCTATATATTCAAATGGAGTTCATAAATTTATCTGATGTACAGGCTTAAACATCTGGTCAATTAAAGTGATTCAACAATTTATCTTAGATATTTTAGAACTAAATCCTTAATAAAGCCTTACCTTCATTCTATGATTTGTTCTTAGCTAGTAGCATTTGGCCAAACTGTCAAGTCAGACAGGAAACAGCTGCTAAGAAATAATAATGCCGGTCATTGTACATAAAGCAATTGATTATACAGTGCATTTGCCAGACAGATTGTGTAAACAGGAACAGAATAACTTAATATTTGTTAAGAAAAAAAAAAGTATGAGTGAAAACATGAAGACCGGTACTTGGCCTTTTGAGGGTAAAGTCAGCCTTAGATTTATAACATTGCTTCTGCTACTATTACTACTAATAATGCAATGCAATGCAAAGTGAAATAGAATAGAATTAGTGTGTCGGACAGCATGCAACTCAATGGAATTTAATGTTTCACAGCATTTGAATTTGATTTGGTTTTAATCTTGTCAGTGAGGTCAGGTCGGCCACTTTGCGTGGCACTGCCCACAAATAAGGCTCTCAAATCGAGTCCCAACACTCTCTGCACCACTTTGTTTGAGGTCAGCTGCTGAAATAGGTCATCGTTTTCCTGTAATGAGAGACAAAGGGGTTTCTGATTAAATTTTTGCAGCCATAACGGTCATCAGGCTCACGGCACACGCTAGTCAAGCAGAAAAGGACTGTATGTCCTCATCAAAATTCCAATCATAACACCAAAACAAAAGCTTTCAGGTTCATTTATATGATGTGGATAAATGACCTGAAAAATAAAAAAATAAAAAAAAAGGATTAGCGTTGAGTTGATTCAAGCCAACAAATCAAAACCTTTGGCTTTCAGTGACAAGCTGTTTGCCTTATGTCCTGAAAAAAGGGCAAATCAGAGGAGAAGCATATGAAGATAAATACGCTCAATTTAACTAAACTATTTCTGCAACAGGCAGTGGAGTACAGTCTGCACTAACACCTGCAAATATTTCACTCGGCTACTTCTTGTAGATCCATATTTCACAAATATGTATGTTTGATTATGCAAATGCGTATATTTTTTCTTTAAAATACATATATATGACATGTACTATTAAACATTAGTTTTGTTTTTACTCCGTTTACTTATTTATGAGTCGCATTCCGGAAAAAATAAAGGTGTTTTATCCGTTTTTGGTTTGATCTAAGCTACGATAGTAATATGAATGTTAGAATAAAGAGTGAAAAAATGCAATAAAACGTCTTGTTTATGTAGTTTGCCATCCGATTGCCTCACAACCTGGGTCAAACAGAAGGCAAAAGATCAGCTGAGAGAAACAGAGAGGGGAAGAATTTGAGTAAAATAGAGAGCTGTATGTAAAGAAAGGGAGAGTGTGTGTGGGTGTGTGTGTGTGTGTGGGGGGTTGGTATTAGAGACTAAGAGCAGAGAGAGAGGGAGAATGAAGCTGCTCTATCAGTGGCCCGTTGACCGCCAGTTGAACCTCTCTATGAACTGAAAATGAACTCTAAACTTGAGGATCTTCGGTCACAGATCTCCCTGGGAGCTAAGCACTACAGGATGATGCTCTCACACACGCATGCATGCGCACACACACACACGCACGCACACACACACACACTCTGAACATGCATGTTCACCTTGCCCTTTGCCCTACGCACCTTTATACCGGGCACATGCTAATCCACAAGAGCTTTGCAATCATGCTGAAAAGTAACAACCTAAAATGTGTGGCATGTACACACAACGGCACAAGAATACACGTACTCGCGCTTTTGCGCATATAACAAAACACGGCACCAGACATGTCAGAGGTTGGGGTAGCTCTTTTAACTACCCCCACTGTGGCACACCCAGAAGGGCACAGCAGAATGCACTCTGGGGTCACGGACCGGTCACCACAACACATAATGATCCTGGTTCTGTCTTGTGCTCAGCTGACAGACAGACAGAGAGGAGGAAGAGGGGGGTGGGGGTGGGGGGTGATGATGGCTGAGGTTAGAGCAAAAATAAACAACAAGGGCATTTACTGTTTTTTTCCCAGCATTAAAGCCTGGTAGTAGAATTCATATTGCTCATGTTTGCTTTGAGACTGCACATGGGGTTTGAGACAGATGTAACCCCATGTGTAAAGATCTTTCAAAAAGGTGTACGCTCCCCGGCTCTCAGGCCACTCCTACGCCGCCAGGACAGGTTTAGGACCGGCTCAAGATGTCAACATCAGGACTACTAACAATTGTTTATCGATTAAATCGATAAATTATAAAGTCTATAAAATGTCAGAAGAAAGTGAAAAAGATCCAAGGTCATTAAATGTCTTGTTTTGTCAGTCCAAAACCCAAAGATTTTCAATTTAATATGATACAACAGAGAGAAAAGCAGGAAATCTCCATATTTGAGAGGCTGAAAACATTTTCTCCCGTTTCTGCATGAAAAACTACTTTAATGATTAAGAGGTTATCAAAACAGTTGACTATTTTTCCGTCGACCAATCGTTGCAGCTCTAGTCAAGATGCCACATCAAAGCTGCTACATTTACCAGATCTACACTGTCCTCTCAATCCCCAACATAGATTTAACTTTTTCACCCGGCTTTTATTCTTAAATTCTACATAAATTCTGGTGAGCCGTCATCCGAAATGGGATTGAATGCTGCTAAAATGATGCATGTTTAAACAAAGTGAAGACGAAGGATAAAAAAAAAAAAAAAAAAAAAGATGAAGGATGGGGCAGTTTACAATGAGAATAAAAGCGATGACGCCGTTGATCACAGACGATGCAGAATGTCAAGGTAAAATGTAATGGGTCTGCACTAATACTACATCTGCCTTTCCACAATATACGGATGGACGGACCATATGTGCACCTCCCATATGGTTTATACAGTACAGTTGAAATGCATTAAAAAAAATCATCCGTAAATATCAATGTTTTAAATGAAAAAAAATGAAAAAAAAGGTGTGAAAGCTGAATTGCCTGCCATGTGCTCTCCTCCTTTTGTTTGACAGACGTCACACACTAAGCAAAAGAAATATTTCATGGTAACAGAAACACATTAAACAGCTCCTCTTGTGGGACAAAACTACCCCCTCACCGTCCTCTTTGAGCTGGAGAGTAACCAGAGTTTTACATTCAGCTGGTTGCCGAAATAAAGACTTTCCTCTAATGACTTATTCATATCCCACAGGTACAATGCGAGGTAGAAAAGTGCCAGGAGTGGAAGTCTGTATTTCTACAAATGGACCTTGAAAGCGAATGGTAAGTCAGTAGGCAGTGTTAAAGAATTTTGAACCTTTATCCCGAGAGCAGCCTTCCGAGCATGCATTCTCATTTTTATTTTACCACCATACCTCAGTTATACTTTTACACACATTCACTCCAGGGAGCTGCTCAGTACATCCGCAGCCTACGACTGCGGGCTGCTGAGCAGCTCCAGCCAGGCAGCTGGGGGTCAAGGGCATCTCGACGGTGGTTGTTGAGGGGCAGATTGGCATCTAAATTATACAAACATTTCTCAGAGTTTCTCTGGAGGCAGAAATAATGTCCTTGGTTGAGTTAAACCACCAAGTGCGGGAAGCAAGGCAAGTTTATTAGAGCAACTTTCAACAACAGGGCGGTTCAAACTGCTTTACATTAAACGAAAAAAGGCATAAAGACGAGAGATAAATGAATCCCGAGGTGATAAAGAGATATATAAATAGGATTTAAATGAGTAAAACAAAAGGGAAGATGAAAATAGAAAGAAAAAAGAAGCAAACAATTGAAATTAAGATGATTAAATTAGGAGGATAAAATGTAGCGAGAGATGTGAATGAATAGTTTCATTTCATAAAAGGCAGTGGCAGATAGAAAATGTTTAACCTTTGGAGCAGACTCCAAGTTTACTGGGAGTTTGTTCCAGATGTGTGTTGCATAGAGAGCAAGAACAGCCGTTTGTTGCAGTCAGTGTAATTTGTGCAACATCTGTGCGAGTTCACTATTGACGCAGTGATATGATGATGAGTTTAATGCATCCTTTCAAAAATTGTAATCGTTCTCGTTCAGTTTGTGCCGGGGAAGATCTCTGTATGTCCCAAACAAATGTTCTATTGTTCCCAGTAAACGGGACGCCATTAGTCTCAAGCCCTGATCCCCGGTACCTGCGGTACTGTAGAAAGATTTCGGCATCAACTTGGTAGCGGAGTATCGGGTTCTTGTGACATCTATATTCGTTTTGTTTTATTCTAAAACTTGTCACTGAAATTACATTCTTTTTTTCCCCTCTGGTGGCTTAAAATTGGTAGTCGCACTATTTTCTATTCATTATCAGCATCATCATTTAAATGTAGGAGATAATGTAAATGGTGCAGATGACACATGACCGTCAGTGTCATACTGCAGTGTAACGCTGGCAGTTGTGCCAATGTTGTGTGACAGCATTGCTGTTTGTGTATGAAGCTAATTATTCAGTGAATCTACATCGTATTAAAAATATTTTCAGAATCCACCTAGAGAAACACCTCTACGTCTTTCACTATAGCCCAAATCTGAAGCTTCCTAATCAGGCAGAAAACTTTAGGCACTATTGATTGGCAGTTTACATCACATGTCTTGACAAAATTTAATCAGCTGATTAAAGGCCGGCCTGTCAAAGCTCAAACAAACAATGTCTGAATTCAGTTTTAAGCTCTTTGAAGCTCTTCTAAAAAATAATGAGGGGATTTGGACACTGTAGCAGCACTGCAGAGAAAACAAGGCAGTTTTCTCCAAGTCAACAACTGACTAGAGAAAGCATTTAACATATTAAAAAATATATAAATAAATGTCCATCCAGTTTCTTAACCTAGTTAATACAAATGATATTGTTAAGGGACCACAGTGATCCATTGGGAAATAGAAATGAACTTTTAAAAGGTTTCTTTCTATTGGGATTTCTGATCAAAATAATGTGTCTAATGTGGTTTTTTTTTAATCTGTGTTTTGTAGTAACACAGAGCCAATTCAAAATTGCTTTACATAAAGTGAAAGACAGCATTAGGAAAAGGAAAATAAAATCTATTACAATTGAACAAAATTATATTGTTTTTAAAATACACAAGATAAAAAAGAAAATACAAAATACTGACTGTGACTGTAAATACATTACAGTGTGGTTACAGTGCCCCTCATACGATAAAGGAAATAATAGTGCAGAAGAACAACAGGACAGAAACACATGAGTAAATATTCCCCTCTGAAAAATAAAAATAAAAATGCCATACTGTATATTCACACACAAATTGATTTGCGGCTGTGTGTTGTGAGTGAAGAGAGGCTCTTGTACATGTTTGTAAACACTGTTTATAATCTTATTATAGGATGTTGTTGAGGTCAGCCTGGTCTAGCTCTGAATCAAACCCTTTAATGACACTGGGGTTTGTGTAGAGACTGACAGTGTTACATACATTACTCAGTACCATAAACATTACATTTTTGCAACTGCTGTTGGTTATTAAGACGGCCGTCTGTGATGAACAGAGGATTTCTGATCGATCCGTTGTTGTTTCATAAGTTTGCATTAACGCCGATCTCCTGTAAGGTCACAGGGTGTGTCAGCCAGAGGTCACAGAGACTCTGTGTGTGCGTGTGCATGTGTGTGTGTGTGTGTGTCACACATGGACCACATGCTGGTGTCCAGCCTGGAGGGCATCACAGAGTTCTGCCAGAACAAGTCGTGTTACTTGTGCTACCACACACATTGTATGTGAAAAGGTCACAGAGCTGTCCCTGGAGGAATGGCTGGGAGACCCTGTGTTGTTCATAGACTGACACAGTCTCCCACTTCCATAATATACACGAACACTATGAAGTATTTTGTTAAGTTTGTCTACAAGAAATGTATGTGATGTAATACTGTGTTTATACCGCCAAAGAACAGAGAAAAGTCTGAGAAAATAATCACATTTTGTTTACCAGATTTCTTTTCTGGTCCTTTTCCTGGTGATTATTTCAAGACCCCCAAGATTTATTAAAATGTTATAAATAACTAACTTGTTTTGCCCCGTTGTCTTGATCCTGACATGTCACCAAATGTATTAAGTTATGTCTTGTCTCATTTCACTAAATAATACTTTTTTTTTTTTTTTTAATAAAACTTAAAAAAATAACCATTAGAAATAACTATAAATAACTACTGAAATGTTAGAATAACTACAAC
This sequence comes from Bovichtus variegatus, assembly GCA_943593645.1. Lineage (NCBI taxonomy): Eukaryota > Metazoa > Chordata > Actinopteri > Perciformes > Bovichtidae > Bovichtus > Bovichtus variegatus. The sequence goes on from CALSCE010009506.1 coordinate 2,147,350, forward strand.
TATAAAAGCTTTTTGTTTTGTGAGCTGTCAGGTTGAATATTTTATTTGATTACTGCACTGTACTGACATTTCTTTTCACTTTTTTCACAGTCATGAGTAATATCCATGGTGTGTTGCAGTTTGTCCATGGACATGTGTCATACATCAGTGATTCCCAGCCCCTTTGGCTTGTGACCTCTAGAAATTAAGCAATATCTACTTGTGACCCCCCTCACTGGCTATCGGCTGTGACCGATTCATGATGTGATTTCATTCTTTACTTTTTTAAAACATTTTTTAAGGAGGCCTAAAGGGATACATTTCCCCAGTAAAAAGAATCAGATTTTGTTAAGCGGACTTATTTTTTCTGGTCCTTTCCCTGGTGATTACCTCACGACCCCTAAGATTTATCCTGCGATCCTTGTAGGGGTCCTGACAACCAGTTTCTGAATCACTGTCGTACATCACGCTTAAACATCAAGCAGCTCTAATATACATGCATGAACACAAGTCCATGCATTTTTAAGTCTGCTTAGTTTTGTAATTCTTCAACTGAGAAAGTACTACTAAACTACTCAAAGCAAGGTTAGAATTACAGATTAAAACTACATTCAGTGACATTTTAACAACATGTTCCAGTTAATGATCACTGACTGGAATCTAATGACCAAACATTGCAAAGGAGATTTTTCCTTGAAGCAGAAACACTATTGTTATAACTTATCTTTGAAAGTTGACCCGTGATGTAATAATGATTGATTATCTGACTGATTCGTCTTTTTCACAGGAGTAAATAGTTTAGGGTCTTCTCTCCCTAAGACGACAAAAGGGATCAGTAAGAAAAAATATCCCTTTTCGGTTATCCTTGGTTTGTCTTGAATCGGGAGAAACAGTTTTTCAGAAAACGCTTCCCTCAACCTGGTGAAAAACGTTTATTTCTATAATTGAATATATTTTATTAATCTTGTCATGACATGGCAAGTTGACAGTTGAGGGGATTTATTTTTATTTTACTTTAAACCCTTTTTTCCTTTTTAATACAGCTGGATTTTGTGTTGAAGACAATGACCTGGGTCTGAACTTTGTGAATTGGCCCAGACGTGAGTCAAGCCCTTGTCAATATCGCTTGTTGAACCCAGGTCCCGCAATGTGAAGAGAATTAGTCCACAAAATCATGTCTCCACCTCTCAATGACGGCTTTTGGACAGATCAGGCTGAACTACTAGAGAGCTAAAGTCAAATTGAACTGGCTTTAAACTGCTAAATCCTACAAGATTGATTCCTTACACCGACACTGTTAGTGACTATTGCATTACAGACCATGTACCCTGAGGTCATGACAGGTGTTGGCGTCCCGAGGCCGTGGCAGTGGAAACAACCGCCATGGAGAGCAGGCACTGCCAGGCCTGGTGCAGACTGACAGGTGGTCAGTTGGGGTTGAGGCCGGTGTCAGCGCCGCCTATCATGACCTAGGATGGGGTTTCACCTCTAGGGCCAAATGGAGGTCAGTGTTTCCAGGTCCAAGAGGTTTCCATTGTCAATCTGCAAACAAAAGAAAAGTAGCAAAGTTAAAATGACAAATGAGAACCATCACTTTGTCTTTCAATTCATTTAACTTGTCATTTATCCAAATGATCCTGGTTTCAGACCTCTAAATTGCCATGCCATTAAATTGAGCCTGGCGTTGTGCCCAGTGACGGATGCTTCCGCAGGTTGGAAAACAAATCGACCAATCAGAGATTAGTAGGAGGCAGAATTAAGATCATCTTCCTGCGTGGCTATCTATGTAGCTACAGCCACACAATACGTGTCAACTTAGAGGTCTATCCATGGTGACATCTTCTGTTCCCAGCTTATGGGGTGTGTGAGTGTGTCCCGCAGTTTACTGTTTATTTTTAACCTCTAACCTTAATCCATAGTGCCTTCCACTGCTGTGAGTGTGGCTTCATGCAGAGTGACAATCTGTAGGTGGAGAGGAAGCAGTTTGGGAAAGAGCGAAGCTGAGTTTTGATCTCCCCCTTTATCAGAGAGGACTACTTCTCATAGTCTGAATACTAATTGTTGCCACTTCTACAGAGATAAAGCAGTGATTGTGTGGTACACAGTGCACCAACTTTTTTCTTTGAGTGGTCCAACAAAGGCGCACAGTTCGTAGGGCTCATGCCTTTGTAGCTCAGGGACAGACGAGCTATGAACACTAGCCTGCAACAAGAGTGCACGCATTGCTAATACTGTCCGTACACAACCTGTGCAATTCAGAACAATTGTTCAAAGATTGTACTTTACACACACACACACACACATACATACACACGTATACACACACACACACACACAGCTACATCACCCGGCACCAATTACCACAGCTGTGACCTCACACGTCTGGGTCAGTGATTCCCACAAAATGGACAAAAAGAAACTTGTCCTGGAATCTCGGCTCCCAATTACTCCGCACTGAGCTCCCCGGGCGCACAATGCTGCAGGTGAGAAGTTGGACGGGGCCCTGTCACAGCTTGGCAGAGGCACAATGGGGCCCTGTAGCAGTGCCTGGAACGGCTGCAAGCTCGTTTACAGATGAAGTGACATGATAGACTTCTTTCGAAGCAGAGCTTTCAAGATGACATCCTCTTTATTCTCTGTGTTTTTGTCTTCATAAGCTTATTTCACTGTGTTTGTGAGCAAGGTTGTCGGGATGATTTCACTTCATTTAAGCTTTGACAGACTTCACATGCTGACAGTGTAAGTGCCAGGACAACAAGAGTCAGTGGTAGTATTTATTGCGTACCTTTGTTCCTTTTATCTAACAAAACCCCGTAGCTAATATGCAGTATAGTGCATTACTTGCCAAGATTATGAAAGAAAAATAAAGTCATTGATTTTTGTGTAGCTTTTAACTTAAATTATTTTCTGCCAAAAAAATAAAAACCGCCATTTTCACTTGTGCTCATCACAAGGGCAGGGACCTCTTATGTATGTAATTATAAAGGCAATAGTGCGTTCTTAATGAAACAATCAAAAGCAGGTGAGCATTTTCTGATCTGCCACCTCTGCTCTGGTAATGTTAAGGCAACTAAAGCTACTTGGTTATTGTTAGGGAAAGGTTAACTTCTTGGTCGACAAACCAATGTTAACATTTTGTAGAAGACAGAAGACCAACTGCAGACTCTTCAGACACTTCAGTGTTTGTAGTGAAATCGCTGCCAAGAGGCGTCGAGAATAGAGTGAAATAATATTGAGTAAATAAATAAAAGCAACATTTAGTCAATACAAATGTCTACAAGTAGCCTAGTTTGAAACAATATTAAGTTGAACTCAACATATTTTAAACCATTTAGTAATTACATTTGAACCAATTCTGGAAGGAAAAAACATTTATTCATTTTACTTTTATGAGGAAAACCCAAGTGGAAGAAACTGACTTTACTCTCGAAGCTAGAACATCAGAAAATCTGGGAGAGTTGAAATGAGAGAGAGAGAGCGAGAGAGAGAGAGAGAGAGGCAAAGCAAGGGGATGAGCATGGATACTGCAGGAGCGCTGTCTTTACAAAGCAGAACAGCGGTATGTGTTTCAGAGAACGGCTGAGGTCAACAACAGAGCCCTGCATTGATTCCACATATGTTGTAAGGTCAAAAACTATCATGGGACCTTTGCCCCTGGGCAGTTTCCAATCATTCTGTTTCTCATAATCTGTGGAAAACTTGTCTGCTTTTCACAGTTCAATGACCACTCATCTCTGCAGCAATTACTGTGCCCTCTTTACACCCAGACAGTTCAATGTCATGTGCAAGTGATCTAATGTGATTTAGTTTTCCCAATGCTTTAAGCACACTGAATATTTAAACTACTGTGCAGGACGATTATATTCACAATAATGGATTGGATGCAAGCAACCTAATAAAAAGTTATAAAAGAAGATAATTAATATGCTTTTAATACCCAGGCATCTCCCTAAGGAACTGTATAATGTTTTAGGAGTTTTAATGGCTCATTGATTTGCAAGCAAAAAGCAGCTAAAACTGAGCTTTAAGGAAACTAACACACACTGAAACCTAATAAAAGGTCAATACATGTGCTGTATATTGTTGGACGTGTTAACAGTCAGTTGCCAGCAATTATGATGGCCCCCTTCTGCACAAAACACTCAATTGATTAGCCCCGGGGGCCATGTGAAGATGACTTAGTGGGTCAAATGCAGCCTGCAGTTATCGCAGATAGTGAGAGAGATGCACTAACACACACACACACACACACGCACGCGCACACACACCGTGCAGCACATACACAAAGTGGAAACAGACGGCGCTAAAAATAAACCATCTGAAATATTTAACTTACTGACCCAGAAAACAGCCTCAGTGTAATATGTTTGCACAAGCAGAGGCCACCACGGCGACAGAGCCATGATATCATAAGGGCTGACGGTAACTGTTAAAATACATGCTACATGCTGTACCGCCCGCCACAGTTTGATGCATCAGAGTCACATGCAAATGAAGCACGTGTTTCAGCTGTTCAGTTAATTATATAAGGGTGATAAAATCATGCAAAGTGAGATCAAATCAGGTCACTTGGCATCATATGTTCTTAAAAGGGTCACACCAGCAATTTAGAACTGCACTGCCATAAAGTCACAGCGGACAGATTAAGTAAAACAGAGGTAAAAAAACAACAACAACTGAAGAAACAGAACTGTGATTTTTAGTCCCTAGTATGGGTCAAGCTCTAAAGCCACTGGGTCCTACATTTCCCATAATGCAACCAACAGCATCAAGAGCAAGGACCTAGAAAACATTTTTTATAGAAAATTATGATTATGACTTTTTTGTTCTGCTTGCTGAGCCCCTGGATCCAACATTTTCCAATCCAGTGCTCTAAAAATCCATGGATTAGATTGAATCAAAATCCCAAACACAGAAGTTAAATGCCATCCACCTTCACACAAGACTACCAGTATACAGTCATGGTCATCATGGAGTGCTGTACTGTGGCACAGTGGTGCTTTGAGCTAAATGCTAACGTCAGCAGGCTCACAATGACAATGTTTGCATGCTGATGTTGCAGGTATAATCCTTACCAGGATCCAAATCATAGTTTAGAGTGTCAGCATGCTAACATATGCTAATTAGCAATAAACACAAAGTACAGGCTGATGGGTTCACTGGTTGTTAGGTATTTAGCCATAAACCAAAGTATTGGAGACATTTAAATTCTGACTTGATGGTGGCAATAGAGGAAAAGTCAGAGGATCCCCAAAGTTATTACAATTCATCCTGGGGTGACCGTGAAGGTGTACATCAAATTTCATGGCAATCTATCCAACATTTGTTGAGATATTGGTGCCGGACCAACCAACAGACAGACCGACATTGCCATCCCTAGAGCCATGGCTGAAAAGACTAAATATATTTGCACAGGTAAGACCCATGAAATGATTTTAAAATGATTCATGGTGGTACATCTTTGCCAAGTCTCCCTTGAAAAGCATCCTTAATCTCACTGGGTCTGTCCTGTGCAAAGTTCATTAGAAGAATCAAGTCAAATGAAGTGAGAGTCAAAGTTTCTCAGTGACCCCAGACGTGCCTTTCTTAGGTTGGTCAGGTTGACGAAGAGGACACGAAGATTGGCATGGCTTCCTGTCCTGCTTGCAGCTAAACAGCCATGTCCATATTCAGCAATGATATTGGCCTCTAACCCCCAGTCCAGATGCCATTACCATTTTAGAGCGTCCGGGCTGGTGCACAACACTATCAATATTAATGTTCTGTGACTGAGGCGGCTTTGGAAGAACTTTCTCCCACATCAATATTGATGGTGTTGCCATACATTGGTGTCAGGGCCCTCTTTAAGGATTTATAAGAGGAACGCTGGTGGGGGGTTGTGTCTGTATGCAAGGCAATGCCATTTTTGGTCTGCACCTCAATGATGTACATTTTCCTGCCGTTCAGAGCAATTTCCGTGGGAGAGGGGTGACTCCAACCCACGCTTGATGAGATCTGAGCGGAGAGGGGTTGTGCCGAGACAGATCCAATTCCCCCGCAATGCTTTGCCGGAGATGATAGTTATGGAAAAATGAACGTTTCATTTCAGGGGATCTGGGAATGCTAAATGGGGGTCTGTTGATTCTGGAGAAGGGGGTATTGCTTTTGGGACATCTTCACAAACAGTCCACTGGTGGGCCACACATGTAGACACAGATCCAATTCATTATAATATTAGCTTTGGAGAAGTATTGCTCTATATATCAAGTGTCAAGAGGACGTGCTTAGTAAAGAGTTTCAGGCCTGGCTCTTTTGTCATGCATTCAAGTATAAATCATACAGAGAAAAAAAAAAAAGGAAAGAGGAAATTAATGAAACTCAAAAGGAACTTTGTCTTTTTTTTGTACATTTGCAATGCCTACACTGGTGGTTGAAATTTTCAGCCACATTTGTCATGCTTAATAAAATATTATGGGTACTAGAAGCCATGGAAAGTAGGACTTTGAGTGTTTCGTAATGAAGTGACATAGCAGCAAAAGATGTGAAAATAGAAAACACACATCTTTGAGCTTTTTACAAGAATGGACAGCAAAGGTTGTGCTAATATGGATTTTTATTATTAGCAATTAATGTAGTATTATGAGAGCGATGAGAGTGAAACATAACAACGCAGTTGCGGGACGTTAAAACAAAACAAAAAGCTGCGAGTAATAGTGCAGATTTAGTAAATCTATTCTTTGTTTTTTTTCATAATTATTTTCTTTTTTTTAAATAACGAAATTCTATTTACATATTATTAAAAGGGGTCGTCTTTAAAAATCGTTTACTTTTGACCAAAATGTATCATGACAAAATGTACAATGATAAGAAACAGACTTTAACTTAATGACTAAACAATGATCAGAAATGTAATCAATGCAGTTTCGGTCTAGCAAGTGATCGATTAATCGAGTAATCCTTAAAGCCGCAGGCTGCAGCGATGCCACCCACCTGCCACCATATTCACCCTCCTAAAATGTGCATTTCTTCTTTTCAACTGAGCAGAAACACTCCATAGTCAGTCTGTTTAACATTTAGATAGAATTAAGCAACAACAGCCTCATCACATCTCATCAGGTTATTGATCCTTCAAAGACCAGTGTCACGCACTCTGTCTCTCAGGACAACTGAGAATGAACATGTTGCAGAACAGAAAGCCTCGCTCCTCTGACAAGACAAGGGTCACCGGTACAAACTGTCCGGCGTCCTCCCCCTGCCTTTCACTTAATACCCCGCTACATTTTGATGGTGAGCCAGTAAGTGGGACCTCTTCAGGGAGACAAAGAGTGACCTCAATTCAATCTGACATCCCACCTATCGATCTGCGCTGCCGTATCCCCCAGAGATGGACGTCCAGCTCGCCCTTGTACTTCTAACATTCACATTGAGCAAGAAGACAAAACATGCCTTTTTATTAAACAAAATCCCTCCACATGTCTCGCCTCCTCTATCCAAGTCTAAATTACACAAACCGACCTGCTTTCACAGGCCTTCCTCCTCCCACGAAGGGCACTGTTCATCTTCGGTGGGGCCCTTTTGCTAAATTGAAAGTGTGTCATAACAAATAGAGGGGGTGTCTGGCTTAAATGCATGTGACTGGCGCCGATGTCGTCTCTGTCAAATGAGCATCCCCTTGTTTTTTTTAACAGGGGGACTGTGACATGGACCCAGGACAATTACTGTCAGAGCACACGGGGTGATGAATCTGCTGCCTTATTGTGTTTGTCATCTCGACCTCTGGCGGGGACCTGATTGGTATGGTCGCCTACCTACAGACGGCTCAGATGGATGCTTTGTTTCTGTCCTGCATGTGTAAATGCGTGCATCATAGCACTGAGCTGCAACCTAATTGACCCTCACTTGGTTTGGTGAAGTACTCTTGTGTCGTGGGGTGAAATATGGACGTCAAAATGAGTCATCATTTGAGATAACACCTACGTTTGCAAAATGATCGGGAGCATACATTTTGTGTATTGCCTTTGAATGCAACTTTGGCTTTTATGAATATATTATTTTATGTTTTTTTTGTTTTCATTGTATCGTGAGCATGTTGGGACGGACATTTTCTACAATTTTAAAAGTGCTTAATGTTCATAATCTTTTGGTTTTTAATCATATTTGACATACAAATTGCCAGGTTTTTTAAAAAAAGCTCCTTTTGACCCAGATCTTCTGTCGCCGTACAAGTACAATCGTTGTGTTTTGAGGCGCTGATCATCGTGTTTTACAGGACATTATTACTGAAAATATGTTTGTGTAGAGAAACATGGAGAGAAATCCCAAATGAGATGCTTATTACACCAGAGTCCCTCTGATTAACTTCAAAACAATATTCTACTGGATAAAGAAGAAGTCGGATTCAAACCCGGGCCGCTGCGGTTTAGAAGTCAATGGGGTGCTGAGCTACTGGGCTAGCCTACAAATGATACTTTAAAAAAAAAAACTATTTTAACCTAGTGTAGTGCATTACTGGGTATTTCTTCTGTCGACAGCTTTTTTGTATTCAAAATAAATACAAGTTCTTCCAACAAATCAAGAAACCTTCACTAAATGCACTAAATTCCCAAATATTGTTATACAACGTAGACCTACAATAATAACCACATATTTGTAATATGCAAAGTAATTTACCCACATAGAAATAATCTGTAATTGCTGCATCTGGTTCTGATATTTACTGGCTCTGATTTGTATCTTGAAGCAACATATTTTGCTTTTATGGTTTATGCTGAGCCCAGTGTTGGCCATAAATGGCAGGTGTGCAAAATTGAAGTGCAAAAGTAATTCAGCTCCTGCCATTCAAAGGAGCTGTGTCAGTTTGATTTACCTGTACACATAAACATGCACACACACACACACACCTTTGGGCCACATGTGTTTTTTATATTCATATGGTGAAGGAGAGAAAAAAAAATGTGCGCCTCCAAAATGGAGGTTGAGGGGTCATGGTGTTTGGCCAGGAGTGACAGCTCTGAAATGAAGGCATAAGTCAATCGGCTACTCTTCACACACACACACACACACACACAGACACACACACACAGACACACACATACACACACACACACACACACACACACACACGATTGAGGGATTGGGGGAGGTAGTTGGAGGAGGGGAGGCTGGGTGTAAGGGGCACAAGGTTACCATGTGGGGGTAGTGTGTTTTGTGTGTGTGTGTTTTGTGTGTGTGTGTGTGTGTGTCTGAGGCAGGGATTTTATCATATTTGAGAGTCGAAATGCACAAACCCGTACTTGTCTATATGTCTGTCTTTCTTTCTTTTTGGTCTCGGTCTGAATGTTAAAACTGAGAGCTACCAGCAGCTACCAAACTGGAACACACAACTATGCGCGCACACACACACACACACACACACACACACACACCTTGAACCCAAAGGTCAAAGACCATGTGTGTTCTTTCTCTCTCCGTGTCCACACACACACACACACACACACACACACACACACACACACACACACACGGTGTTTGCTTACTTTCTGTCATGCACCAAACAGGCCTGTATCAACATTTGGGCTGCATCCCAGCGTGAGTGCGGGGTGGCCCCCACTGAGTTTAAAAATCATTGTTTGATCCACGGTATTGATTGACACATGCGCATCTTTCCCTCATTGAATCAAAGTTCTTTTTGAAAACAAAATAGCTGAAAAGGAGCAGTAGAATGATTTATCCTTGATGATCTGAGGTGGAAGTGTGTTAATGGTGTCAGTGGAGGAAATTTGAAAATGTACTGCTACTATGGATAGAGGGGTAAATATGATATAAAGTAGAGCTGCAGAAAAATAATTGCCAACAATGTGGATTGGCACCTTCCACAAGAATCCACAAGAAAAGAGACAAAACTCAGACAATCTAATACACTAAAATGACGAAGAATAAATAAGAAGCTCTGGACACCGTGGTGGGTGCAAAACGCATAATTATATAACTTGCAACTTTATCAGCAAAATAAAGCAACACCAAAACAACCAACACAGAGATGTGAAGACAATGTAAAATCTACAGCCGCTACAGCCGACAAACACACACATTTACTCAAAAAGAGAGCTGCATAGCTTGCAGTGCAACACAAGCGCGCGCACACATGCAGGCACGCATACGCTCGAGCGCACACACACACACACAAAAAGCTACGTTTTTTAGGAAAAGTGGTGGTTGTTGACGTCGTGCACCGTGAAGTCCTCCACAATCTGCACCAGTTTAACTTCTTTGCTCCTTAATTGTTAATCCATAAATGTAACCAGTCGTCTCAGTCTCTCTGTCCCACTGCGCTCCTCAAATTCGAAAAGTTCCTCAGTGTGAACACAAAAATCCCCCGGAGGATCCACCATGAGCATGTTAGCTTGGTATTTTAGCTACACCCAGAATGCACCTGTTCCCATCTTAGGTGTGTTTGATTTGGGCCACTTCGCATGCTGGCCTGGTGCATTAAATCAGTATGTCTGGGTATATAGATTTATTTTTATTATATTCTTATTTAAATACTTGTATATTAATGTTCTTTCTGTGTGTAGTGTGAAGGGGCTACAACTTACATTTATGTGCAACCGCGTGTTGTAAAATGACTAATACATTAACTTTGTAATGTATATACAACCTTTGTAATGAATATACAACCTCCTCTTATTTATTTATTTATTTTTAAAACTCTTCCAAGATACAATGCTAATCTTAACCATAACCCATAATGAGATGATCCTTAATTTTACTGAATTGTTTCTTTTTTTTTTTTAAAGAGTTCACACTGCTCAACATGTATTTCCTGTCATCTCTCTGGAAGTGAAGCTCTGAGGAGCTCTTTTCACATATAGCCTAAGTTTTCTCGTAGATATGGTTCAGGTGGGTATGAAACTCTTGAATCATCAACACATAAGAAATCTGGTTGTTTGATTAAAAGTTGTGTACAGTTTTGAGTTCCAATTATATATGAGAGTAAAAGACAGCAGAAAACGTACTGTGAACAACAGAATTTTATTTCAATTACTGGATAATCCATATTTCCAAACAAAAGTAGAGAGGATAAAAACAAACTCATAGGAACTTTCTGTGAATTCATTTATCAATAGACGGCTTTCTAAGGTCCCAGATGGCTTTTCCAATGCCAATGTTGATACCACAGTGCCATGTTGGAAATGTGAGACAGGTTGTCAAAACAAACTTGCTTCCACCAAGGGGAAGAGAAAAAAAAAAACAACAACTTAAAATAGTCCTAAGCTAAGTCACAGTCATAAGTCCAACAGGGATAATATTGTAACATAGACTGAGGTTTTCAGAGGTTAGTGATACTTTTCTCTACGGTATCTTTACGATAAGCTCAAATGACATGAGTCGAGGGGGTTTTCCCTACATGACAATATCATCAGGAAGTGGAAAAGAACTCGCATGAGGTCTAAAAAATGAAAGTGCTGATGATATTGAAGCAGAAATGTCTGTTGTCTCTATGGATGAATTAAAAAAATCTCTGTATTTTGCATCACTTCTCTATGACTTAATGTGCACATTAATCCATTTTACATCATGTGAGTTCATTTCCTCTCCTGTCAGGACATAATACCTGTTATAACAGGTAACGAGAGATTATGGCACAGTCATAAGATAAATGCTCAGTGACAAAATCTTTGTTCTAAGGCAAGTACAGCTAGTTTTGTAAAATGCTCCCCCCCCCCAGTCCAAAAGGTCCAATATTGACAATCATGACAATAAAACAGTAATGTGGATGAGTTGTGTCACTCCTGGGATAACAACATGTAAGGAGCTGTAATGGGCCTTTTGAATAAGTAAAAAGGTAGATTGATCAAATGGGTAGCGAGAATCTACCAGTGCTGTGATTTTACAGGAGTGAATAAGTGTAGGTTCTGTCTAGTTTACAATGCAAGTGCCTAAGCTTTTAGTTGTATTTCTTTTCTACAAACTCCTTCTCTGCCCCTGAGACCCAAAAACAATTATATAATCAAATTATAGACAAACCAAACATTACATTTTCATCACCAACACTACCACAAAATATATCCAAACAATATGCATTTTTCAGCTTTGGCACAGGCTGCTGATAAGTGTAAAATGTTACTTTGTTTGTCTTTTTGTTCTTGTATTGATATTGGCATATCTCTCTGTCTGTCTGTCTGTCTGTCTGTCTGTCTGTCTGTCTGTCTGTCTGTCAACCCACCCTTTGAACCTGAGCTTTTCACATTGAACCCTAATATGCTATAGATGCCTATGAATCAACAATATACTGTACATATGGACACAATCATGATTTTTTTTCTCTCCATATAAACAGTGCTAATACAAACACACACATTAAAACATGTCCTCTGCAAAAGTCCAAGACATTTTGGCATTTGTCTTTTTTTCTTTTTTTTAAATGGCTTCTAGGTTTCTTTTCAAAAATTGGTGAATATACAACGGGCCTTGCACTCTTGGTTGTAGAGTCCCATTGGCAAAGCCCTCTCTCAGTATTCACCATACTCAGATGCTTGTACGCAGCCTCTGTAAATGTAGGCATAGCACCAACAATAAAGCAAATGTTTTGTCTTTTTGCTGCCCCTGTTTTCATCGGGTTCGAGGCTGACATCTGAGGTGAGTCCAACAGACCTGCTAGTGAACTGCGCAATAAACCGTTCTATCAACTTGTCCATCTCGTGCCACATCTCAAATGTAGACTTCACTGTCGGCTGAGGGACTGCAACGGGCCACCAAGTCTCTGCAATGGCCATGAATGATTTGCTGGCTTGTGCAACCGGGACGGTAACGGATTATAAAGTCAGTCTGGATTTTTGAGCGGAATGGTGAGGGAGGTGCTCCCTCTGGGAAAGCTGAGAAGCTGAGCGCAGAGAATGAAAGGAAGGATGGATGAATGGATGAGTAGTTAGATGGACGTTCAGCCTGAATTTCTCCCGCAGCTTCTCCTTCGCCTGTCCGTCCACCTCAGGGCCCGTTCTCGTTGTAGTGGAGTGAGATGGGCCGGTCGCGCTGCACGGTGGGCATGTACGGCCAGTTGTAGCTGGAGCCCGAGAGCAGCATGTCGCGGAGCAGTGTCTCGATGGGTGTCTTGCCTACAAGGCGAACGAAAAACAGCTGCTCGATGACCGGAGAGGAGACGATGCGCAGGGAGGGCAGGCGGAGGAGGAGACGTCCAAAACGGTTGGGCTGGCTGGGGTACTGGTTCCTTACATACTCCTCCAGGGCACACTGGGACTTCTCCTGGATGCTCTCCACGTGCGCAACGTCTGAAAGCCCCATAGCATCTAGAGGGAAAGAAGAGAATATAAAGATTTATCAAACAGAATCCTTATTATAGTGTCTGAATCCTCCTGCAAGAAAGTAAACAGAAGCTACAAAAATGTCCAAATCCAAAAATGCAAATGACAGATGGTCATGTCTGACTTTTACTTTTTGTTATCAGGTTGATACTCTGTAGTTTGTAACTGAGGCTTGGATTTTGCAAGAATTGAACTTGGATTTAACTAGCGGTGGATGATAAGTGGAGCATTGACTGGATACTGTACATGTACTTTAAATCCCATCTAGTTGATTGAAAGAGATAAATGCTGACAGAGGCGGTTTTTTTTTTCTCCATTTCAAATTCCTCAGGTCAGAGAAATCTTGCTCAAACTTGAGGAAATCGAGGTTGTCACTGCAGAGATGCGTATCTACTACACCCCTGTGGTCTGTGTTCACAGCACACTACAGAGTTCCCTTTCCCCGCAGCTGGAGGTCATGTTCTGCCTCCCGCCTCCTCACACCTCCCCTCCTGATGGCCCCCGCCTTGGCAAGAGTCTCGCACAACCGATAGAGTGTGTAACACTGTGCGCGATACTTTTCGCACCCTCTGTGTGCAGGGGAGAGCACGGGGGATTTAGCAAAGGAGGTCACGACGTGTGAACTCAAAACAAAGACACATTTCACTGTACTATGCCACATACTGTACATTCAGTGGGAGTGCTCTCTCACTCTGCCCCCTGAATGAACCCTCATGTGGAAGACAGGTTTTCGATGAGGGCAATTTCTTCTCAAGCGCGTTCTCTTAGCCTGAAAGCGCTGGCCCGTAGTTTTTAACCTGTCACCTTGCATCGTAGGTCCCCTTTGTCATCTCACACTTTGATCTGTCCTCTGTGTAAACCCTGCTGGGCCTTAGTTCCATACAACAAAGACATTTAATTTACGTCATATTTTAATCGAGTGTGTCAACCCCTCCCCACCTCCAGCAGCCACTATTCTCATCATTCTGAGTGAATAATTGCTCCCACTCCAGCTGTATTTTCCGTCCATAGGGGGGGCAGCTCGACTGCTTTTTTGTCGGGTCGCCATTTTGGGTCCTGCGTGACAAGGCAGTCCCTGCCTGGCTGGGATTAGTAAAGCTGTCTGTGGGACTGAAACCACATCGCGTGCCGAAGCGACAGCTCTGTGGGCGCCCTTACACGCCAAGCGGCGTTTTCTTTTGTCTGATCCTTGGGCACACACCGGGTCAGTGGGGGCGAGGGATCAGGGTGGCAGGACTGAGATGCCCGTTCTCTGATGTGCGTTGATGGGACTGGGCTTCACAGGGGAAGTGGAGGGAGGGCACTCAGAGGGAGGTGAGAGACGATTGGTGTTTGTCTGAGCTTGTTAGCTCATCGTACCAGGTCTGCAGGAGTCAGGTTTATTAACGGGTCTATCTAGTGCGTGCGTGTGTGCATGTCCGTCTCCATTAAATTCAAAATTCTGTTAATATCTGCACGTTTCATTAAATGTATTGTCTGCTTTTGGCAAGACATTTGCAGTTTTTTAGCGACGTGTTTACACGTGGGTACATCTGACCGCATACAGGGAGGTCACATGGGATGCTCAGGGCTATAGGGGTTATGTAGGTCATGGCCGTGGCTGTTGCGAATCCTTCGTCTCACTGAAACCCACCATACATAATTCAACTCCCGTGGTGGGGGCAGGGGTCCCGGGGCCTGGGCTGGGCTGGGCTTGGAGTTGAGTTTGGGGAGCGTAGGGAGGAGGGGTGGATGACTGGTTTCAATAATAGATGGGATCATGAAGGAGAGATGGCTGCTGAAAGCAAGGTAGAGAGGGGAGAGGCGGAGCCACGGACACCCACATGCATGGAAAAGAGACGCGAGGTGCACACAGAGTTAATCCGACAAGCCATGCAAGGGAGAAAAGAGGGACATCTCAGTGTTGGCTTCTTCACCATCCGTTTCCCCCTGGGTCACAAAGCATGATCTCTCAGTGAAGTATCCCAGATGTGACAGTATTTTGGCTGGCACTGGAGTCCAGTGACAGTTGCGATAAACCTCAACGGGGTTTGTATATAAGCAGTATCAAAACAATGCCATGGGTTTCCTCAAGATGTAACACCATTATATTTTGATTTATTCTTGTCTGCAGCTCAGTGGGAAGAGCATGCAACACAATGAGGGTGTGAGGCTCAAGCCCGCTGTTCGCTTTTTTCGTTTTGTTCTTTTTAAAGAGCTTTGGATGCAAATAGCCATAGCTAGACAAATCTACGGCATAAAAGTATTTTCTTTGCCGTTAAGTCTAACCAAGAGTGGTTTGATTCAGGTATTAAATTACCATCATGATCCAAAATATAATAATGTTAACTAAATGTCACAAGGAAGCAATTTTAACAGGTCGTGACTGCTGGATGCCTTTTTATTAAGAGGTGGGAAACGTGTGTGTAGGGTATAAATAATGGTTCCGTCTCTAGTCTATTCTTGGTGTAATATAAATGAAAAATGTACAGTACTTGCCTATCAGTCTTCCCCACAAAATGTTTGTGCATTACATGGGCGGAAATCAAAATAGAGCTCAGCGAAGGAGCACTTAAATATAAATACAAAAGGTAAAAGCTTACTTTAACTCCAACAGCAAAAAAGAGTGGTTTAAGTGATGCGCTAGAAGCTGCTCACAGGGTCAGTAGCGGTCTTTTACATTATGAGAGAGCGATCAAATTACAGTGAAATTCATGGAGGGCAGAGACCATGACTGACTAGTGGGAAGACTATAGCAGCAGCATTTACATATGGAGCCAATGAGACAATATCTGCTGCAGCATTAGAGGTCACGCCTCGGTCAGGCTCAGCGGAGGTGAAAAGGTTGCGGGTTAAGTAAAGTTGAAGTCGGCTTCATGCGTCACACTGGATTCCAACACAGCAGAGGGTAGAAATGTTTCTCCGCACCAAGAACTTCCTATTCTGCCCGTAAATCATCGAGCAATGGTGAAAAAAATGAAATCACAGAATTCTTTGTTCTCTCTTGGTGAAATGAACGCCTGCAGGACCTTTAGCCTTCTTATTTAGTACACGCTAATGCTGATAATTAGCCGGCTTTTTCAGACATGAACAAGTTGCATCACTGTCTATGTGTTCACTGGCTTTCAGTTTTGTAAAAGTTCATTACGTTCTTCTCACTGATGGATTTCAAAAGGAATGTTGGCGTCACAGCCTTCATTTACGGACATTTTGTGTGCGAGAGGTGCTCGCCACCTTTATCCGCTATCAGGTTTGAGTCTAAATCTTTTTTAAGCTTGTATTAACAGCTGACGAGTATTTTCATGTCTCCTAGCAACAGCTACACTTTCGCCTAACATGCCGACTGCAATATAAGGAAAATAATTTAAAGTTCCCTTTTAAGTTCTTAATTTCTATAACGGTAATGTATTTTTAATTACCTTTATTTACATTTGTTATTTAATTAAATGGTTGTATTTCGCTAAAAAAAAAAAGTTTATTATTTTA
Source organism: Bovichtus variegatus (assembly GCA_943593645.1). Lineage (NCBI taxonomy): Eukaryota > Metazoa > Chordata > Actinopteri > Perciformes > Bovichtidae > Bovichtus > Bovichtus variegatus. The sequence continues at coordinate 2,164,095 of CALSCE010009506.1, forward strand.
CGGCGTTTTCCTTTGCTTTGTTGAAATGTACAGAATAATCCTCCTATTGGCCATTTCTCTTTAACTCAAGTTGAGCTGTTTGCAAGTTGTTTGATACGCTGCGATTAACTGTCCCCGTCAACACGAATAAACCAATTAACAGGACGTTTCTTGCCAACGGAAGTCAGCTCACCAGCCTGCTAATTCCTCCCATTGCTCCCTGAGCAATAGTAAAGTTACTCACAGGAGGGAGTTGATGTTTTGAATCTACCCATAATCCTCTGCGACTCGAGAGGGAGAGGGTAAGATCAAGTTAAAGGACGGTTTCCTGATGAAAATGAATGCATCTTCAACTTTCTTCTCTCAGCGGAAGTACGATCAACCCGAGTCAGTCCCAACAACTGATTGATGGTTAGTGTGGTTATATGGATTAGTATTTGATTTATTATGCCAAAATTGCACTAATAATAATGCTACTGTTAACCTTCATTTCTTATCAACTGTTACAGCTCTATGTTTATGTCATTTGTATCTTTTCCCCTGTGACTTAAATTGCATCCTCGAACGTCGGGCAGGATTTCTCTCCTTCTCGCTCCTCTTCTTTTTTTCTCAATGCCCAATTTTTGTATTGTTTTAATGAAGAGCGTAGAGAGCATTAATACCACAGAGTTGACATTTTTGGGTCATGACTTTCTAATCATTTTTAAACTTTGGATCACCAACTCTGGGGCCATCCACCACAAGTTAAATCCTGCTTCAAAGTCCTGCTTCAACGCGACGCGACACCATTGACATTTCATGCCGTTTTCCCTGCGACCCTCAGCTGTTCGTACGACACATGTGCTTCATTCAAACTCACCAGACGTGAAGAGCACGATGGACTTGAGGCAGGAATATTCAGCCGTGTCGACCTGCAGGGCCTTCAGCTTCTCCACCTGCTCCTGGAAGACACGGATGTGATCCATGAAGGCCACCACGCGCTCTGCTGACATGGGCGACGCGTGCAGGCCTGCCGCTGCCAACAGAGGGGCCACGTGGAGCGGCATGGAGCACTGGGCGGCGTTGAGGACGAAGAGCTCGCTCCATGACATACGCAACAGGGCCACCTAGGAAAGCAGGTTCAGATAAAATCAGATTTTCATCATATGTGGTCGTCAGATCCGGATTCAAGATTTCCACTATAAGCCAAATATTGTTTTTTAATCCTAAATATGGACCTAAAGAAGACAAAGAATTGATTTCAAATATTAGATGTTTGTTTACTGGAATGATCAATTAAAATGTATCGAACAGGAAGGATGTTTGAACTGTTACAGCGCGTTTGACACTTCAAGTGCCTTTTTAGTTACAGCAAAGCAGCATTTCCACCTAGCGTTATCATGAGTCAGGCTGTAATTCAATAGAACAATTATTAATAGTAAGTGTAAACAGACACGGTGTGATCACATTATCAAAAGAGGAAATGCAAACTAGCCATACGACATGCACATTTTTTGTACACAAACGCAGCACAAAGCTCACAGAGAGCGGCTAACTGTCAAAAGCTGATGGTAAGGACAAATGAACGTGATGAAACCGTTATTGTCAGATTTAAAGGTCATAAAGTTTACAAGAGGACGTGTTATGACAAAAAAATAAGACAAATATGCTTTTAACATACAAACATAGTGATCTTGATGTATAGTAGGGGTTGACAAAATAATGTCAAAAACTCTGATATGATCACAACTGGCACTGCTACAAAGTTCAAATAATTTGTGCAAGTTACACATCGTAGGTCAAAAAACTGCAGAATTATTTAATGGTTTTGAGAGGAACAACCGTAAAAAAAAAAAAAAAAAGAAAAAAGAAGATTCTTATATATTCAGCAACAGCAGTGAAGAAGTGAAGAAGTTGTAGCTATTCAGCGAGGATATGGAAACATAGCGGATTGATATGCCCTGCGATCGGCACTTGGCAGCATTTCAAATAATGGTTAAATAATACGAGTAAATTCTCTTCTTTTAGGGGTTTACGTCATTGTGCCGAACCTGGAAATCTAGACATCTACAGTAAGATTTAGATGCAGTTAAGTTACAAGTTACAATGTGTTGCTGCTGGGTGAAGCTTTTTGATATTAGGTTGAAAATAGTCATTAAAAGTGGTTTCACAGAAAGCTTAGAGCCGCTGGTACAATTCTATGTAACTTGCATAGAGAGACGGAACAGATGAATGCTACATGTTGACATGACGTTGATGATATATTAATGATATGGTCCAGCTATAGCATGACATATTTGTGATGACTATATCTGCCCAAGGTGCACGTGAATATTTATAGGTCAGGCGATTCCTTCCGTGCCAAGACTTTACAGCCGGTATAAATCAACAAGTGCAGCATTGACATGAGGCCTGTTTCTGCCTTCAGTGAATAATAACCAAACAGATTTATTTTTATGTGACACTGACTGATGATGATTCACAAATAAGGAAAAGAAGGAAAAAAATCAATTATTTACAAGCTCAATTCTTCTTCAAAGTGTGATGAGCGGGTGAGATACAGAAAGATCACACTTCATGAAATGATTTAATTGGATTACAGATTTCTTTTATCTTATCTTTTGACAGAGCATGGCGAGCTGTTTCCCCCTGTTTCCAGTCTTTATGCTAGGCTAAGCTAACCAGCTGCTGGCTGTGGCTTCTTATCTACTGTATGGACACAAGAGTGGTTTTGGTGTCCTCATCTAACTCTTAGCGGGAAGGCAAATAACAAATAATTTGATTTAGGGCTGCAACTATCGATTAATCTGTGGATTATTATCTTTTAATCGATTAATCGTTTTTTCTTTAAAATATCAGAAAATAGGGAAAAGTGTCCCTCCCAGTTTCTCAATGTCTTTGAAAGTCTTTTTTTTCAGCCCAAAACCCAAATACATTCAGTTTGATATGATATAAAGCAGGAAAAAGCACGAAATCTCCATATTTGAGAGACTGAAAATAAAAGGATCTGCCAATTTTGCATGAAAATCACGATTAATAAACTTGATTTTTTTTTTTTTTTGATTGATCGATTATAAAAGAAAATTGGCAATTATATTTTCTTTAGATTTTCTAATTGATTAGTCAACTAGTCATTCCAGCTGTAATTAAATTAAATAATACCGTCAACGTAGCTGTTCGGATATTTTAATATAAATTCCAGTCAGTATTCAAATTGGCAGACTCACCTGATCCATGAGCTGCAGATCGGGGAAGAAGGGGATGTTCTTGGCCCACTCGACAGCACTGAAGAGCAGCCTGGCCGCCAGCTCGCAGATGTTCTCAATGCCCATCAGGTTGTTTCCCTGCATGCACTGGGCCCCGTAGCGAGATGTGGGGTAGGGTTCGGCGCGCAGCAACAGAGAAATGAAGCCGGACAGGTAGGGCTGGCCGTTGTACGGGTCGGTGCCGTTGGTCAGGTACTGTCCTGGGCTGCTCTGGGAGTTCGATGTACGTCCTCGCTGAACAGCTGATGGGGGAAAAAAAAGACAGGTGAAGATGAGAATGCAGCAGCATAAATCTGAACTTTTATTCCATGAATATGTGACATTTTTACCAGTGTTTATGTTTCGCCCTCATCTCAGTAAACCCGACAACTTTTAACTGACGGTAAATATCTGTGAGCCTGCACAGCCCGCATGTAAAGCGAAGTGAAACCTCAAAGCCTGAATAGAAAAAAAAAACTGAATTGAAAGGAGACGAATACAGACAAGAAAGGGTGGAATTGGGTACGTCAAATGTGTCGGGTGGGGGGGGGTTTGTAGAATGGGGTCAGAGGGGAAAAAAGTGTGGAGACGGGAACATTTCTCTGGCTCCTAAATATGTCAGTGCTCGTCTTTTCTGGGGAGCGGTGGAAAGTGGCGAGGCCAAGGCCATTCTGCACTGCTGTTGTGCATCAATGAGTAATGACAAGCAGCAGCTGGTAAAGATATAACACTTCTTCACACCTACATATGTTATGCACCCGCATATGCATACACACATGAATACATACAGTAACATGTCCACACCCCCCCACCCCCCCCTCCCTCTGCTGGCAAATGGCTCAGCCTGAGGCGAAAAGGGCACGCAGAGGCCAAGCTCTAGTACACACACACACACACACACACACACACACACAGACACACACACACAGATGCCCACCCAACCCCCCCACCCCCCTGTGGAGCGATGATGATGCGGCGAGTGCTCAAAGGCCCACTTGGAAAACACCTGTTCAGTCATCCCCACTGTCTGACTAATAACTCCATCTACTGTTACACTGAGATAAATAGGGGGGGTGGGGGCGAGGCGATGAGAATGCAAAGGGGGATGAGAATGCAAAGGGGGGCCATGAGTGAGTCGAAAAATTTGATAAAAAGGGTGAAATGGCGAGATACATGTAAGGTGGAGAGGGAGAAAAAGGGAGATTGGGGGCAGAGAGAGGAAAGGTGCGGAGCTCCATATAGCCGGAGATGAGGCTTCAGATAGAGAGCGGTGGTTTACATAAAGAGACAGGTGGAAGCAGGAGCTGGAGAGAGGGGTGAAATTAAAATGGGAGGAGGAGGGGGTTCGGAAAATGCTTTTCAACTCTGCATCACCTGTCACCTCACACACAGCAGCTGTGTCAATTGAACGCACCGTGACACGTCTGAAAAACGAGAGGTCAAATCACTCAGGAGCGTGATGAAAATGCCTTTAATTCTAGCCTGCCCTCTGAGCAGAAAAAATACCTCCGCACAAAAGGTGTTGACCTCAAACTACCAGTTTTCCCTGTGAACTTGTGTCAGCCTGTGTGTTCCCGGACAAGAATGTGGTCTCCTTTGGCAAACAGCACAGTCTCGCTGGGCTGAGCTATGAAGAGGTGTTGCCTGTCACAAAGATGTTGTTGCACAATGGGACATTCCTTGTCACTCGCAGCTCTTGTCTTGCTTCGCAAAAGGACGGCTGTCAAATTAGCCACACGTGTCTGTCTTTTTTCTGGGATTCACGGAACAGAAGAGTATGTAACACCGCCTTGAGTGGCAGGGGGGAAAGTAGTCGAAAAAAGCAGGGCGCTGCAAATTTCCACTAAGTTTACGTCAAAGTTTGGTCAAATATGTTTCCAGTCTCTCTGAGGTGCATCGCACAGCGCTGTCGCTGTCAGTCAGAGAAGCTATTGCAACATAATGTTTGTAAAAGACTTAACAAGTGCTCCAAAATGAAATGTAACACATTGAAACGTGTGAACTGCAGGACATCATTGTGTCTTCCATAAGCGGCACTAATCCCTGTTGCTGTGGTTAAGGTTTAGGGAGTCATTGTGGTTTGTGTTCAAATAAGTAAGAACTCAGTAAAGGTTAGGGGACCTTTGTTGTCGTGGTTACAGTAACAAGCATGTGGTTAAAGAAATACTTCACCCGGGAAAATTACCATTTGTATATCAATTACTCACCCCCGCGTTACCTTAAATTGTAAACACTTTTGTTTCTCTCGCATTCAACGAAGAATCCAAAAACAGGAGAAAATTCTGTAAATGGGGGTTCGCGTTTAACATCAGCAAAACTACGAATGCATGTGTTTGGGAAGCAGTGAGCATCGGACTGGATACACGAGACTTGTATTATACTGCACAAATTGTGTGAGAGTTTGTAAATGGATGTTTTGATATAGTTTTTCTGTTGCTAAATGCGGCCCCCCATTCACTTCAATTCATCAGGTCTTTTCTCTTTTTGTTGATTCTTGATTCACCGTGAAGCCATGCAGGGAAAAAACAATGCTTTCTTTATTAATAAGGTGTTATTAAGGTAACACGGGGTGAGTAATTGTTATGCAAACGACCATTTTTGTGGGTGAAGTATTCCTTTAAGGACGATCGAGGGCACGGTTAAAAGAAACGGACTTTGACTGTCTGTAGGAAACGGGAAACGAAATCAGACGTTTCTACGTGGACTTTGTCGCTCTATAATAACATAACCCGACTTCCTCTCTTCCTCACAAGGAACAACAGCTACAATTTCTCAGGCCGCTGGAGGGCTTTGTGGCTTCAACCATGTCATTTCGGGACACTTGCTGAAAGGACCGATTCTGATGTTCCCCGATAGGAAAGTCTCGACAGACTCTTTCCTGACTGTCCATATCTAGGTCAGAGCACTTCTCTAACCTAAAAATGTCACCAAAAAAACCATCTGTTCTACAGGGGGGAACAAGCTGGTTTTTACTTTGTTTTGGCTGTTCAAGTCGTCAAAACTCATTGTCCCTCACTTTCATGGGGAATATATTAAAATTCAATGACGTTCCACAAATTCCACAACCTGTTGTGACCCTGCCGCCTCTCACGTGTCTGCTACGTGAATTCATAGCTATTAATCTGCTCTCATATTGATTAGTGGTTAATCCTGCAGATGGTGGCGAATCTACTTGATCCACTTGACTTTTCAAAAGCCTCATTGTGGGGGTCACTCGTGGCTGAGAGGCAGAGCACTTGAGTACTTCTGACTCAGACACATAACTCTCTGTTTTTCCTCGCCTACAGCGGGCTGTACGAGACGGAGGAGCAGAAAGAAAGAAAAGGGAGAGAGGGGCGATTATGGAAAAGGTCCAAAAGAATAGAGAGAAAGACAGGCAAGTGTAGAGACAGAGAGATGTTGTATCTTGGCATAGAGGAGGGCAGCAAGCGTGAGACAGACAGAAATGACATTAGAGAGAAGCAGATGCCTGAGGATAAGACAAAAAAGGAAAGCAGGGTCAGAGATAGAGAATAAAAGGGGGGGATGGGAGTATAAAGTCAGATTTGGGTGTCTGCCATAAGCTGTTTCCTGCTTTTTAATTGGTGCACTGTGGCTTAGCTTAATGTAATTTGTCATCAGACAACAAGAGGGGGGGGGGGGAAAGCTTGAAATCTTAAAGGGATAGTTCGGATTGTTTGAAGCGAGGTTGTATGAGGTACTTATTCAGAGTCGTATAGTAGTATTGCCTGCAGTAGATGACGGTCAGCGTGCCACCGAAGCAAAGCAGTGTACTGCTGTGGACGAGGGCAACAGCAAAACAAGCGAACGCTGAATTTAGAATTGTTTCACCACTTTTGCAGTACATTGCTTCTCTTCCGTGTCTGTCTGTCTCTCCAAACCGAGTGCCGGGCTACTGACAAATATAGGGAATGCACTGACTATAAACCTCATACAATCCCACTTCAAACGATCCGAACTCTCCCTTTCACGATATACAAAGTTATTCTTCCTGGCAAGCAAAATTATTCTGATACAAAATCGAGGGTGGAAAACGCACTAAAAAAGACCTATAAATCCCCAAAACCCAAAACAAAACAGCATCACATGTACGTAGGTGGGGCATAAAATGAGGGCAGGAGAGTGAGAGAGAGGAGGAAAGACGCATGCGAACAGAGGTACCATGGGACATTTCAGCTGCAACTTTCAAAATGCCACTTCAGCAAATGGCAGCTGGCAGAGTGCACAGTTTGCTGCCTGGCTGCCCTGGATTAGCCTCTGGGTCAGACTGTTAGTGGAATTACAGCAGCTAAATACAATTAAGGCCTATCAACATTTGGACTAAAAGGTCACGGTGCCGGGGCAACACAGACGCATTATAGATTTGGCTCAGTCTGACAGTTGCGTTTAATAAGTAGATTTTCCATTTCTAAAGCTTCCATTGGAGAGAGAAAAATAAACACGTTTCCCCGCATGAACCTGCGCCTGCCTCTTCACGCCACATCTTGCCCCAACTGCCGAGGGGCGTTGTATGCGTATGAGAGAGGTTTAGAATATTAATAAAGTTCTGCAATCCTGCGATCAACAAAAACACATGGTTGTCAAAAACCCCAAAAATATAGTTTTAGTTGCTGAAAAAACATTCGGGGGGGGGGGGGGTGCCTATATGTGCGTGTGTCACTGCAAGTCTGTGTAAATGTTCACGGGGTGTGATCTGGATCAAAGGGCTCTGTGTGATGTGACACCAAGGTAATATCCTTGTGACTCTCCCAGTTTTTATTTTGGCTCTGAACTTCGACCTGCAGGTCACTGATCTGCAGCAGGGCAAAGCGCCCAAAGAGAGTCAGATATGTGGCAGAGATGAGCTAATGTGTAAACCAGGAGAGTTAGACATAAAGAGGCAAACAACACGATGTCACTGAGCAGAAACAAGCCAGGGGGAATAACTGATCTATGAAATTCTCATATGGAATTTGTCAATCAAACAGCGAGCAGCCATCATGGTTAGCTTAGACTGCTCCAGGGCTCACTGGACTGTTAATAAGATACATTACTTTGCACCTATTTCTATGAGAAGAGCGTCATCTGTGCTACAGATACTGTAATACTTTCACACAGCCTGGTCGAGTCCATGGTCCACGGTGTATGTCCCAGGCTATTGTGCAAGAGCAAGTTGTTCTCTGTTTATTTTACAGAAACATTTCGTTCTGCCAGAAAACAAGACATTCAAATGCTGATGACATTGAACATCGACCAAACAAGTGTGCTTGACATTCCCAACATAAAAAACGGGTTTCTATTAAAGCTGCAATATTAATATTTTTACATCAACAATGGATCACATGACTACTATACAGAGCTTTTTTTTTTTGTTGTTGTTGCGTCTTAACAGCTCATTATTTAGGTTTTCCAGCCAGTGAACTTCACTGTTTTGATTCACTCTCAAAACCCTCTGTACACTACCTGCTCAGCACCAAGAAGCAGACAGACAAAGTTATCAACTAGCTGGTCACCATAGCGGAGCGTTTAGCAGCTAAAGAGCCAGACAGTGAAACGCAAAAGCTGGAAGTGTAAAAAAGCAACAGTTCGCCTCAGGACATATTACGTTTTTAAGGATGTAATATGTCAGTGCTGTGTTTACAGCTTGTTTCTGCTGCCCCCTAGAGGTACAAAGAAAATGTGTTATCGAAGGTCTGAAGATGCCGTTGTCTGTGTATCTTTGAGGAGAAAACATTGAAAGTGTAATGTTTATGCTCCATAGCGCACTCCATAATTGTTGCACCCCACTGAAGGGAAACACACCAATCCAAAAAAAAGAAAAAGAAATAGAGAATAGCAAAATGGATATTTGTTACTATAATAGTGTTGCTCATAACAACTTGACTACTCAGCTAACCTAACCTTACTAACAAGCCATCTTCACACTGGAAGAGGACTGACTCTGTCCCCAGTTGTGTGTCGAACATGAAAGAGCAGAGGTATGCGGCGAGACATGAGAGACACAACAGAACGAGAGTGCAGAAAAACCGGAGGCAGTGCATGAACGAGAGGGAAAACAGTGACACAGACAGAGAGAGACAGAGACATGGAGGGCAGAGGAGGTTGCGTGTGGAGGTTTGGTAGCTTTGCTGTGTGTGGATGCAGCCTCAGTCTTTCTCTCTCTCAGACTTTGATGAGGCAGTTCCTGAATTAATTAGTAAACCAAATTCACCCCGACCTCAGTGACTCTGATTCACGCTATCCTTATTTACACTTCTCCTCTGTATTTAACACACAGTGGGCCACAGCAGGCTATATGTTCGTGTGTTTTTCTGTGAGTTTAACCTTTGGAGAAGACATATGTGCGGACACGTGTATACGTCTCTCAGCTGCACGGCTTTATGCAAATACCCATACAGTACAAATAGAGACTATTTGAATTATTCGAGTATTTGAAAGCTGATTGTGTGTGATTTGTGCAGGAGCTACCTTTACTTTACCAAAATAGTTTCCTTTGTTTCTTTTTTTACAGTTAGATGAGCAATACATTTAAAGGGCCAGTTCACCGAAAAACATAGATTCCCAGTTATCCCTGGTGGCATCCAGCCATAAAGAGAGCTGCTAACGAACATGTACGTCAATAGTTTGTGTTGCAGCACATCAAGCTATTTCAGTGGCACTTTTATTCTGTGATGAAGGAAGGAATCCTTTAATTTTTGGCAACACTAGTCCACACGAAAAATGAGATACTTTCACATCGACTCTTAGCATCACTTAACCATACTTATAGTTGTATGTGTAGGTCTCATTGGCGGACCTCAAAATCTGAGCAAATAAAACCGAAGCGACTGGCCGGAAACTACAAGGGGTTAAGGGGGTTATGTAATTTCTAATTTTATTTTTCACCGGAAAGGTCCCATTGAGATACAATATCTCAATGGGACAATATATGATATAATATGTGATAAAATATGATAATATAACCGTGGTCAGGGAGGGGCCTCCATCATATTAAAAGTGGAAGACACGACAGGCCAATATCCTATATTTATTACCATGTCAATATAAAACTGTTAATACAAACGGGAACAAATAGAAAAAAAAGTTATTGGTGCATTGTGGCTTCTTCTGATTCTTTTTCCATCTACTCCTTTCATCACTGCTGCTGCACTCCCACTCAGTGAGCGTGTGTATAAGATCATCAACTAAATGCCTAAATTGTAAATGCGCACAGATTCCCCCACGGCACTATATTAGAGAACGAATGTGTGCCAGACGGAAGGAGAAGCCTTGTGGGGGTTAAATGTTCCTGACAAACTCTGTGCCTCTTTCTCGAGTGTGTGTGTGTGTGTGTTATTACAAGTGACCCGAGTGGCACACGAAAACAGGTTGAGCTACTTAAGTCTCAAGCCAAACAGTCCAGAGTTAGTGGAGTGATTGACTGAGTGCACCTGAGAGGGTCATATTACCTCAGTCACATTAGTGATACAGTGGGATGTGCAGAAGGAAGCTTAACCTTTAAAGAGAGGAGGTCATTATGTGTTGTATTGCAACATCAAGCTTTCCTCACCTTGATGTGTCCAAAAGCATTAAAAAAAAAAAAAAAACAGCATCATTCATCTATTCTGTGATATTAAAGTTAGCCTTGGAGATAACGCCACAGGCTCCAGTGTGTCACTTTAATGGAGGCTGCAGTAGTGAGCGATTTTTGTGAATGGGAGCCATTTTGCTCTGAGCGGCCTCTGATAATGAGGCTGCAGGGGTTAAGTATTTGAATTTGTCAATAGCTAAATTACTGGGATATGTAAAGGATTTCAGAGCCAAAAGGAGGCCAGACTGCAGTGTGTTGGTGTTAAATTGCCCACTGTGGGGTATGGATTAGTCAATACACGCTGTCTGTTAGACTTTAGTGGGGTATTTATTCACTGCCCGGGCCCCGGCTGGTTCACACATTTGGACTTTGACTTGAGCCTGTCTGTTATCAATGTTTTAGTTTGAGTTGACCTATATTTTCCGCTGCTGCTGGTATTTTGTCAGAGTGCAATATGGGTCAGAGGATGCAGCAGACTTCTCACTGCACATGTTTAATGTGGTTATTCCTCTGATACGAATTGATATTTCAGTTATTTACTATCACTCTACTTACTTGGTGAGTCTGCAAGTATTTGCTGTGCTCACAGCTGCGCAGGTGAATGATTCAAGCAGTCTTGGGGAAATACAAAATACATGAGCGGCGTTATGTAATGAGGATTTTTTAATTTTTTAAACTAACTTACTTTCTGACAGTTACAGAAAAGAAAGATGTAATCAGACTACCGGCACATTTTGTAAAAATGGGGATTATATTATATTTTGAAATCACCGCACACAGTACAACACTTCACCACATCTCACACGATGGCCTCTGACATTAGCGAAAAAATAATTTCACTGGGTGGATATTTCAACATTATTTCGTATAAAAAGGAAAAACGTCACAGTACAGTGCGAGTTACGCCTTCCAGCTGTGGAAATGCTGTCAACTACATATACAGGTAAAACTAACCACTGCCTGAATTTGCTTAATGAAAAGTAATTTTCACATTTCAAAGGACACATTTTTTATGCTAGAAATCTTGGTTTCTCCATTTTCTTTTTCTTAGGTGACATAGTTCGGTTTTCCATCATCTTATTGATCATCTTTTCTTGTGTCTTTATTTGCATATTTGGCATTGAGGGAATCCAAAAGCAATGTAAAGTAATTCAAGTTACTTTAATATTGTGATACTTGGATCAGGTTACTGACTACACTTTTTAGATAATAGGTAATTGTATCGGAATACATTTTTAAAGTAAGCCTCCCACGCATGGATCCACCTCACACACACACAACATGACATTATCATTGCATGAATTAATCAGAGCGGTAAACTAGCACACGTGACTTTCTGTCCTCAGTGAAGTCAGTAGCTCGTCTTGTGGGCTGCTCCAAAATTAAAACATTCACTCCAGCTCAAAGGAACTGTCAGGCTGATTCTGTTTGCCTCTCCGCTTCCTATTCAACCTAGAAACTGTGCTGACAGAGAAACAAGGAGGAGGTTCTGTAGCTGCATGGTGAGACAATGACACTAATGCTGCCAAGGTTCGATTCCCACTGAGGCCAGCACAGACATGTTTGCTGCCATGGTGCTGAAAGGTGCTCTGGATAAAAGTCTCCAACAAATGATATTATGTTCCACACAGCAGTCTGCAGAAAGAGTTTGAACATCATCCTTTGGGGGGGGACACTCTCTTGAAAGTGAAGTTCTAAACCTGACGCGGTCCACTCATGAAACTTTTAGCATGTCTTCTCAGGGAGCTAAATATTAGTTCAGTCCAAACAGAAAAGTCACGCAGCAGTGTTAGTGATATCAAACCATGCTGGAATGTGTTTAACCGGTATCAAACTTTCTCTTGTGATATCACCAGCAGGGCTCAGATATCCAAAAACAATGATCTTTACGTAGCCGTATACACTTCATTTGTGAATAAAACCAGTCGACACAGTCAAATTGTTCAAAATATAGCCTATAACTCGTTCCATCCACCGGCACTTTCCCCTCACACCGTTCGTACTTTGTCAAGATGTGACGCAGGTTATGACCTATATGCTATGAAACTAAGTAAAAAGGGTTTTAAATGATTAACAACATGTCAAACTCTTTCAGCTCAACAAATATACACTTCCCCTGGTGATCTTCTGCTTTTTTACAACAGTATCTTTTCAGGAACTTTTGCATATTGCTGCAATGTTGTAAAACGGAAATATCAAAAATGCATATTTCACCTGGATCATAACTGAGCACAAACACCGCATCCCCATGACAACCTTAGGTGAACCTGTTGAATAATGCAGATGAAACATGACTTATGTACGACCTCGGGGGAGGACGACAGTGTGCTTTAACAGTCTGGCCACTTTTCAGTTGACACCCTCAATCTGTGGATTCTGGGAGGCGGCAGTGTTTAATTTACTGTAGATGTTGCGATAAAATAAAGATGCCAGGATTTTGTTTCAAATATTGGTTTAATATTTATGTTTACACAAATGTTCATATATGTCTTTGTTGTGACTTTTATTTCATTGAGACAATGGGAGTCATGCTTAAATAACTAAAGGATCTGTGATTTACTTAATGTACTGTATGTACAATATTTATAATTAATTCTGATCACTACTTTGAGTAGCTCTACTTTTACAAATTGCCAGACAGTTCATGTGTCCAAACAAATATGGTAAGTAGTAAGTAAGTATGGTAATGCTAAGTAGACAAATGAATGCTGATAAACAGAAGTCAGCCGACAAAGAGGATTTTAAGGACACAGTTTAATCCTGCTGACCTCAAATGCACCACCAGATGAGCTCAGCCAATGTGAGTTGACCTGCTTTACATTTAAGCCTTTTTCGCACATCTAAAAGAGAACACCGCAAAAAGAGATAATAAGCAGATAATGAATTTTAAAACCTCATTATTTCTAAAAAAATCAACAATATTGTTTTAAATCGAAGAATTTCCTTGACATTATCTGGCCTTATTTCAACACACGTTTTAGAAATGTAAGAATGATCACAAACTGAATTTAAAGTTCCAAATGGAAACATTTTGCACTTATTTTAAGACACTGGATTATTGTAAAATGAATACTTTTTGCAGTGTACACTTGCAGTGTTATCTCATCTAAAGAGCAAGATTCATTCCTTGTCATGCCATTCTTAAGGCGTATAAAATATTTAAAGTCTCATGAGCAACATGGGCTTAAAGGTCGCCACTGCAAAAATGTCTAAAACATTTAGTAATTGAACTAAGTGTGAAAAACATTTTCCCTGCGGAAAAAAAAGAGGATCTGCTACAGGAAGTGAAATAAACGTTTTGTTTTGCATGCAAAACATTTTTTTAGAGAAGTAATTGAATGTTAATGTATCTGCGAAATAAGAAAAAGATGAGTTGATTTGCAGAAAAAACAAAAAGAAGAAAAAATTAGGGAAAAAAAAGCCACCGGTATATTTCGACTGTTTGAATGTTAGAATTCAACTTTTGATTTCAAGTCTCATTACCAGACTGAATCAGATAGTTCTGCAGTAAACAGGCTGCGGCGCGTCAGGCGATTTCCTCGGGTTCATTCAGACGAAAGACGCACGACCGAGTCGGTGTGGCCTGCGGGTCTTTTACATGAGGTAAGACTGTGTGTACAGTGCGCGCGCAGGCACACACACACACACACACACACACACACACACAGTCAGAGAGGCATAGCAGTGCACTAGCGGGAACCCTTAAGGGATCGTCTCATCTCAGGCTCTAAGGTGGACGGGGCATTTCCACCGTCTGTGTTTTTGGCGCAGGCAGAGAACAAAGAGCGGCTGGGTCGTTGCAAAGACGCTATCTGTCCTTCAACATGCCCTGCCGAAGTGTCCTTGAGCAAGATTGCTCAATGGGATGCTGCCGCTGACCTCTCTGAGAGGGTAAATAAACGGTGTGTGTGTGACATCTTTATTAAAGATGAAGACCTTTGAGGACAAGTGGGTGAAACGCACTTTTTTTTTTGTGGCACTCAAAAGACAGTTTAAGCTTAATTGCCCATGGCTCACCCGTGTTAAAGCGGGGTGAACGTTGTTGTTGGCATTCGCACTCATTTCCCGAGTATATTACAGAAAATCAAATGTGTTCAAAGGCTTTTGCTGCATGTGAATCATAAAACTGTCGCCTCTAAAAGCAGAAGGTTGTCTGTGGAAATGAAGTAATTGGAGTCCAGAGTTCACTAATCCAAACTGCATAAACAAAACACACACACACACACACACACACACACACACACACACACAAAAACGAACCAATCAGTAACGCTGCAAACACAGATGTTTAGAGAAATACATTTTGGCTCCATTTGGTTGAAAGCGTTTTAAAAATGTCTCTCATGAATGGGACGATGCTGCTGAATGATAATTAATAAAGGGACGCGCTGTCCTCCACCAACACGTTTCCACTGCTCCCTTTTGGCACTAACTGACCCGTTGTTAATCCAACACAATACAACAAATGTAGCGGCATCCTCTTATAGCGGCTCTGGGTGTCGGTGAACAAACAGCATAATTAAAACAGAGGGACAAAGGAGGGATTTCACACAGAATAGAGCGCAGCAGGGTGAATGGTTTAGATTTGGTAAATGAATGTAAAATAAGCATTGTGGGTGCCGCAGGTGGTGAGTGATTATTTACCCAGAATAACAACAGTGGCTATAAACTGTGTCGCACATTAGATCAACAGGCATCACAGAACATGACGCGTATTTTGCGCACAAAATCTCTCACTGGCACTTTTTTCAGTTTGACCCGTGAGAGGACAAATTACAAAAGTGTCCTGTTGGGTCTTAAATGTGTAATGAAAAATGAGCCAACGTGGCGAAATAACGGCTTCCAATCCAAATGCGTTTGTCTGTATAATGCTCCTAAATGTTTCCTTGCTACACACGAGGTGGTCCGCGCTTTTAAACTTTGTTCTTTGGAGAGAAAAAGAAAAAAGAAAAGTCCATGAAAGAGCACTGGAAAGAAGAGCCCCAACCTGTGTGAAGACTTCACTTGTTTTTAAAACAGTAAAATCTTTTACGGCTGACTTTCAGACTTAACGGCCTGTTAAGATTTATATTTTACAGTGAGCAACATTGCGCAAAACTTTACACACAGAAATACAATTAGTAAACAAATGCCTCGCACTTGACACCCGTCACACACCTATGGTCTTACCCTCTCTTCTCATGCCGACTTTCAGGCACTTCTTCAGCCGGCAGTACTGACACTGGTTCCGGTGGTGCTGGTCGATGGGACAGTCTCGGTTCCCCCGGCAGGTGTAAGAGAGGTTCCGCCTCACCGAGCGCTTAAAGAAGCTTTTGCATCCCTCGCAGGTGAACTGACCGTAATGCTTCCCACTGGACTTGTCCCCGCACACCATGCAGTCCACGTTGGGGATTTTGTCCCCGGAAAGTGCGTCGTTCCCCGGGGTGGAACCGTTGGGGGTCCCCGGTGCCCCGCCGGGCTCCTGGCCGCATATCTGGAGCTGAGCTCCCGGATCTGCAGAAATGTTCTCTGGCCACTGGTTTACTACCATTGCCATGCTATCCCCAAACACTTTGGTCTTTGTTTAAATCACAGAAGGAGAGACTCAGATCCGTCCTGACGTCTTGGGAGAGAAAAAAAAAAAACGAGGAAGGGCGAAAAGGCGCTTCCCACTTCCTCCAGAGGTCAATCTGAGCTTATCTGAGCGTGTTTATTTAAAATGTATATCTATATTACTGAGTTATTTCCGTAAACATCTATCAAAGTTCACAGCAACAGCGAGGTATCAACATGATCGATGCATAAGAGCGTAGCCTACAACTCCCGGTGATCCTCGCTGCGCAGCAATCCATAAACACGTTGTTTGTTCTTCAGAGTGCAACCTCTCGGAAAAGTCAGTCCAGCAAGTCAGCGTGTGGGCTGTAAAAAAACAAAATGTTATCTTACTTCTTCTTTGCCTCTAGGATTTGAAAGACGGCGGAATATAACAGACAACAATGTTTCGCCTCTCAGCCGGTCGCCCCAGTCTGTCGGCCGATCAATAGCCTTCTGCGCTTGGATTCACGCAAGATACAATTTGTCTCCCGAATTCATGTTATTCAGTGATTGATTTAGTCCCAACACGCTCTTGGAGACAATATAAAGCGCAGTCACCGAAGGCAATCCCCGCTCCTCTTGTTCTTGCGCGCCGCAGTGAGGTTTTGGAGAGCGACGTCTGATCTGTATTTACCCAACGCACAGCCTAAATATCCTCGGTGATCGTCCGTGCGGGAGAAACGGCTTCAACAGAGACACTTCACGCGCACACCAGTGTTTGCCGCTCGAGTGTATCGCTTCAGCCTTCGACTGTCCGTCCCATCTCCGAGAGGCAAAGCTACAATTTGGGGGAAAGTGTCACCAGCAGGCTGCCTCTTACGGCTGCCCCCCTGGCGGCGCTCCATATAAGGTCATAACTGCCAAATAAGGTCGTATGCCCTCCCCTCAGCGGGAGAGGTGAGCCATGAAGGGCCTGTCGTGATTGGCCCCAAAAGTCTGTTAAAAAAGTAAGGAGCTTTCTGATTGGACGGCGGTCGATTAGGATGGGTTTGACTGACAGGCGCGGTTGTTGTGATCCAAGTACTTTAAAGTGTCCCATTGAAAATACAATGTTCTGCATCTTGTGCGTCCAGAGGTATAATAAACATGTTGTTAGTTTGTAATTAGAAATAACTTAAACAAGTTAAACACGCTCTGCAAACTGTCATTGCTGCGTATATATTCTATTGAACCCGTTTTGTCTGTTAAACTTTACGTATTTGAAAGGATAATGTAAATCCTTATTATAAGGATATAAGGGGTTTAAAGTTCCCCTCGACACAAACTGTGTCTTGCTTTTTGTTACTTGAATGTTTGGCCTTCACTGTGCAGAATGAGGACAGCTGCAAAGTTGTTTTCACATTAATCTGCTGATGAAGAAAGTTTCTCTGTCCTCACCTTAAATCTAAAACCTGTGTGCAGGATTGTGTGACTAGTTTGGATGATAATCCTGGTCCAATATGCAGTTTACACAAGTGTGATATGGAAACCTCCAGTGCACATGCAGAGACAATTTACGTAACAGTGAAGTAGGAGTTGAAATGATCAATATTTGCATTTCCATAGCTTCTGGATTTTCAACGAGAGAGAAGAAATAGACACATTTTAAGATTTTCAACGAAGCATTCTAACTTTTTGTGGAGAAAACTAAAGTTTCTGTATATTAATTGTGATTCAAAGCATTTACATATGTCTTAAAAGGAGTCTTTAAGATATAAGAAGGTATGTGTAGGACCTGGCCGTCTGGTTCTCAGGTTTTCTAAGGGTATTTCCTGACATGCAATAAAAATGTATGTTTTCTCTGAAAATATAATGTCATGTTGTTTATTGTTTTGCCCTCTGATCAGTGACTGAAGGTCACAGTTTACCAGCCGTTTTATCTACCATGCAGCACTGCCTTGTCATGAATCATGGGCAGCTGTCCAGTGCATGTAATCCCACTGATGTTTTCTAACAGACTGATATCAACAAAATATTATTCAACCGCACCTAGAACACCTTTTAAATACTGTAGCGTAAACTGTGCCTACAATAAACTAACAACCACATTTGCCGAATAACAAAATGAAGATTTTAAATATAGCATAAAAAACAAAATCCCCTCTCAGCTCCACGACAATACCAAAAGGTGCCAAACTTCTCACCAAGCCATACAAAGCTCCCTGAATCGTTTACCAGTCGAGAAAGTGTTGATTTTGTCGCTTTGTTGTGTTATACAGTCTCTGCCAGCGCACAAAAGGCCATTGCGGTAATTAACAGTGACAGTGTTGTTCTCTAATGGCTTTTTTTCCACACCGAGAGCAGCGGGGACCTGATTATTTTCCCAGATCGGGTCTTGATTTGTCATGTGAAGGTAATTCCAACAACACCGCTGCCTGGGGGGGCGAGTGTACCATCACCGCCCCCGTGCTGCATGGGACCGGGGTATGAAAAGTGATAATGTGTTTAGACACGCTCTCACACTTCCCCTCTGTAAGACATCTATCTATCTATCTATCTATCTATCTATCTATCTATCTATCTATC
>CALSCE010009506.1:2182935-2202233 GCA_943593645.1 Bovichtus variegatus
TCTATCTATCTATCTATCTATCTATCTATCTATCTATCTATCTATCTGATTGTCTAAACAAGTTGGACTTTTCCGCTCCTATTACCAAGATTAAGCTCCATAATAAATATTAAATATGTTTTCAATTTGGCGTATAAACAAACTTCATTATACTTACCTGTTGTTGTAATTTTTTTTGTCAATAAAATGCACCCACGCGTTTACTAAGCAATAATAATAATAATAATAATAATAATAATAATAATATTAATAGCCTAACGATAAGAAAATTAAAATACAATAATAATACAAGTAAATAAACAGGAGTAAAAACAAGTGAAACAGTTGATAAATAAGCCATTTTTTTCCAGCTATATTTATATAACCAAAGTGCAACAACAGCAGCTGAATACAAAACAACAGGAACTTACATCTTACTTACATAATCGTATCTATCTAGAGACACAAAAAAAAAGAAAAAAAGAGGAACTGTAATTCCAAACTTTCCTTTCTCTCATAAGGAAAGAAAGCGCTAAAAAAAAAAAAAAAAAAAAAAAAAAAAAAAAAGACAAACCCTCACTGGGGTCCTGAGTGCAGCGCGGGGCTCGCCCGGGGCCATGAGGTTGGCCCTGCGCGCGGCTTAATTGCTGTCACATGTAACCTTACCTGTCTCCCAATTAGCCCCATGACTCGCTATTAGCAGATTCCGCGAGCTGTAGGCCAGAGACCAAGGGCACCTCAGGGTTTGGGGTCTAATAATTAGAGTGTAACTCTATACAGCTGAGGCTTATGATGAATTTGACCAGAAAGGGGTTAATTAAATGAGGATCAACTTCAGGTTTACTAATGTAGGCTGTGTGGTGTCCACGCATTAATCCCTCAATGCAAACACAATGTCAATCCTTTTCTTTGGGACATTAGGTTTTTTTTGCTCTTTTTTACAACTAAAAAAAAGTGAAGCTAAAATTGAATAGCATTTATAAGTGAGATCTCCCTGGAGCTGCATTTAGACAACAAACTAAATAACTTCAATGTGTATTGTTTTTTTTTCAGAGGTGGAAGAAGTCTTCAGAGTCTTTACTTAGACAAGTAAAATAATGTAAGTATTAGCAGCAACATTTACTTAAAGTATCAAAAGTAAAAGTAGTCATTCTGTTCCCTGTCAGTGTTTTACAATTATATCTAAAAAGTTTTGGATTAATATCATTGACGCATTATGTTGCATTTTACTGCTGTATATGTTTGAGGTTGTGCTAATTTTAACTGCTTTATATTGTTGGATAGTTCAACCTATACAGCAATGCATCATATTATATAAGATGCTCGCATGTTTGTAGCGTTGCTGTCTTGTGAGAATCATTTACCTCTAAAGTCAACTTTTAATGAGCTCAGAAAGACGGCACTGATTTCAGCTTTGTGACGATTGCATTTCACAGCAGATCCAAAAGGGTTTTTAAAATAGATCATTTAGTTTAAAAAGAAGAAGACTTTTTTATCAATTCACATAGTAACACTTCACTGGACAGGAAGGGTTCGACAAATCGTAACTAAAGCTGTCAGACAAACATAAAAAGAGTATGCCGTGGCGTACAATTTAAATATTCATAGTACTGCACATTTGTACTTAGTTACTGTCCACCACTGGGTATTGCCAACATGTTTAGTCGCACTATTTGTGCAATCAAGCTTCATGGTAGAATGTAGTACATAGATAGCTGAAGTGAAAAGTGAGACTATTAACTATTAAATATTAATACTACTAACATGTTTTCCTCATAGACTTTTGAATATATGACTTGAAAAACAGGCAAAGAGCAAATGTTTTATTTGTATAAAACACACTGCATCTGCTTTGCCAGACATTGTTTTTAGATTCAGGAGCATCCCTGGGCTCTTACTAAATACTTTGATTTAAATGTGATTTTAACGAGTTAAAAAAAAAATGAGGCTTACACAATGACACCAGGAATAAAAGTACTTCACATTGTTAGGTGTATGCCACATGAAAGGATAGGTTTAAAAGGACATTAAGTATATCTTAAAACAACACTCACTGCCATATGTAGGCGACATTGCTACAAGAGTTATTGTTCTGTTTCTTCTGTCCATACTGGAAGTGATGAGTGCAAAATCTACAGTTCTCATTCTGACTCAGACTGCTGAAGCCTCATTTTAGCTTCCGCTGAACTTTTTTTAATGCATTATCTGTGGATCGTGTCCCCTTTACATTAGAATTGTATCATGAAGGGATCTCTTCTCTGCCAGTATGGACAGGAGCAACATTTACAGCATGTGAGTATTGTCTTAGGATGGACTTGAAGAAAATGTGGCCTATTCTTTTAGAGGTTGAGTTGTAAAAGATATGTTTGAAAATGTAAATGTTTCTTTCAAAAGTCACTTTCAAAGTCCACTTGTTAAATGTCAAGATCATCGGCAAACGTGAGTAAAACAGCACCTGCAAGTTTTGTTGTGGTTTTTTCCCGAGGGAAATGTATTTTCTCCTGGATTGCGGCTGCATGTGGTTAAAGTTGTAAACTGAAACAAAACAAAACAAAAACACAACAAAACTACTTTGTTGGTTTTAGTAAAAGATCACGGTTTGGCTTAACTTAAGTTACGTACGTCAGTTCGATTTAAATCAATGTTGAACTTTTCTTTTCACACGGGACACGAACATGGGTGAACGTCCCGTGGTCGTTAGACCCACCCACCCACCCTGACCTTGTCCCGATGCAGACTTCCACGGAATTCGATTACAATCGTATTTGTGATACCTCAAAAAGAAACGTGATCCGAGGTCAACGTATTTGACAATGCAATTTCGTTGTTTGGGAATGTCATTTTCAGGAGAGCAGGCTGCTTCCGCAGCAGTCCAGGGTCACATAGCACCGTAAAAATGTTCCAGGCAGATCAAACAATG
This sequence comes from Bovichtus variegatus, assembly GCA_943593645.1. Lineage (NCBI taxonomy): Eukaryota > Metazoa > Chordata > Actinopteri > Perciformes > Bovichtidae > Bovichtus > Bovichtus variegatus. Next base: position 2,185,835 of record CALSCE010009506.1, read on the forward strand.
AAATGAAAGTGGGAAATGAATTTAGCATCTTTTCTGTGACGGATTTAGCTGCTGCACCTTGAACCGTCTTATCGTAGTAATAAACCTTGCGCTATCATACCTAAAAGTATCTTAAACAAATGCACAGAATAGTTTGCCGGTTTGCATTCCTCGGTGATGGATGGCTGGACCAACTGGTGCTGTGAGGCTCTGACACACCAGGGTGTCAGGGCAGGGGCAGGGGGTGGTAAACATGACCGCACCGGATGGCCTCGGAAATGCGGAGGCCACCGGTTTACTTGTTAATTTATGTACGGCCTGACAACACCAGAGCCCACAATGCAACGCTCCACTTGCTAAATATGATCCCATTGAGGAAAGGAGCCATCAAGCGAGCAGGTATGTAACCTGAGCGTGCTACCGAAATAGAAATTCAAAGCTAAGAATGACATGTTTGTTAGGAGGTCTTACGTCTGCAGCCCGTGTCTCGCATGACCCGTGAACAGATACTATCTGGATGCTCTTGTGCTCACAGGAGGTTAAACGCTGACGCACTGCTCTAGAGAGGCTCGCTGATGGATAGACAAGGAAGAAGTAAATTGTAGTTTTACGAAGAAAGTGTGTGCGTGCATGTGTGCGTGTGTGCGTGTATGTATGTGTGTGTGCGTGTGTGTGCCTGTGTGTGTGTGTGTGTCTGTGTGTGTGTGTGTGTGTGTGGGCGCGCGCAAAAAAGACATCATGGGAATAAGTTAATGGCGTGTAACCTAAATTTCAACATTTGAATCTCCTTCAGACACACTGACGATGAACTTTATGTCAAGCATGTTGTAATTAAATTGTCACAATGCCGGAGTGAATGACCCCGCGTTTACACGCACACAGCTCTGGTGTACAATGTGCAAATGTGTGGGGGTGTTTACTCACTGCAGAGACACAGATGATGAAGTTTTTGAAAGTCAGCGCTGTTTCCTTTGGCCGATTGGGGTTGATTAAGAGGTTAACTGTGGAGAGGCATGGCGTCTTTAAGGGAGATTTATCTGTTCCTGCTCTGACCCCTCGGGGGTAGCTTCCCTCACCCCCAGTGTCCCCAGGATTTATTTAGTTATTTGTTTATCTGCTGGAAGGGGTCACCCTTTTCTCTGCGCTACATCTCAGCCCTGTTTGTGCATCTCAAACCCATTTTTCATGTCGTTTCTTGTGGGATTATGGCGCTGGTTCCATTTGCTGACTAAGCGAAGAGGACACGAGTGAAGGCCCCGCCGAGTCTCGTGACCTTTAACATTTGGCAGCGATACACTCCCAAAATTGGTTATTTTCATTTAACACGTATTTTGCTATCTGTTCAACTTTGGCCCCCATTTGGAGGAATTATGGTGTTTTCCTAATTGCTTCCTGACAGTTTTAATTCAGCTCCACTTTAATTTATGGTCTTGTATTTCCTATTTTTGCATTATTTCATTAAAGTGCTTGCGTATGTTTCACAAAGGCAGTGAACTATAGCTTGTGATCCTGACAGATGAAACTTTAGTTTATCATTTCACACAGGAAAATGTATAACCTTCCCAGATTTACAAAAACAACAAACATCATCAATACACATTACCAATTTATTATTACAACCCAACATCCTATGTTTATTTGCTTTTGCCGTTTAGATTCATCACAGTGTCAGAACACTGAATACAATTTCCAAGAAGTGAAATATATTTATTAATTTAACAGTTTTACTGTAGGGAATCCATCAGTCTTTCAAAAACAGCTTTTTAGATAAATATCAGTAATTCACCACTTCATTAACATGTTTTACTATCAAGCTATCAAGCTACCAGTTTGAATCTCATTTTGTGTTTAAATCTTGGTTATACATAATTTTTTTTTTTAAATCTGTAGTCAGACGACATCTCTAAAACCACCTTCAGCAACGTAAAATCCTGAAGTGATTGCTAGTACTCACTATCTCTCAAAATGTCACACACACTCTTACTCAGCCGCACATACTCTCACACCTCATGTGTAAGGGGGTTTGTCACTGTTAAGAGGCAGTGGGCCTTTTGCTGTGGTAAAGGGGGGCGGGGAGGGGTGGTGGGGGCTATACAGGGAATGCTATGTGGCTTGCATGACCTGACATGTCTCTGAAGCTGGAGGGGGTCTCGACCTTTGACCCAGGGCTCCAAAACTAGGAAGATGAAAAAAGGGGATAGGGTGGGAGGGTTTCGCCTCTAAACAAGGGCTTCTGTTTCGACCACTCCAGGAATGTCAGTTCCATAAAAAGATGCCTACCGAGTGAAAGAGAGACGGAGTAAGAAGGATGAAAGAAGAGGTACAGAGAGAGAAAGAGGAAGAGCTATCCTTCTATCTGTCTAGCTATTAGGGGTGGTGGAAAAAATGGATACAGCATAGTAACACAATAGTGTGTGTGGCAATACCGTATTGATACACTGATTCCAAGTATCGATCTTTTATTCTATAAATTATTAATATTGCGAATACAAATTAAACTTTTTTAAACAATTGCTTTTTCAGTCCACTAGATGGTGTGGCGTTTTTTCCTGATGAGGTCAGATGTTGGTCAAAACAAAAATTAATACATCGAACAAAGAAATCAGAAATGAGGCAAAAACTTTATCTTATTAGATAAAAACAGATGTTGACAGTTGAAAACAGGCAATAAATGGCAATATAGGTTATCGCAAAATGTTTTAAATCGCAATAATGTCGTACCGGGACTAAAGTATTGTGATAATATCGTATCGTGGGGCCTCTGGTGATTTCCATCCCTACTACCAGGGTTGGAAATTAACTTTTTTGTCCACCAACCCTGCTAGCTAGCAAGCTATCTAGCTAGCTATCTAACTATCTAGCTATCTAACTATCAAGCTATCTAACTATCAAGCTATCTATCCACCTAGCTATCTAACTATCTAGCTAGCAAGCTATCTAGCTCTCTATCTAACTATCTAGCTATCTAACTATCAAGCTATCTATCCACCTAGCTATCTAACTATCTAACTATCAAACTATCAAACTATCAAACTATCTATCTATCTATCTATCTATCTATCTATCTATCTATCTATCTATCTATCTATCTATCTATCTATCTATCTATCTATCTATCTATCTATCTATCTATCTATCTATCTATCTATCTATCTATCTATCTATCTAACTATCTAGCTGTCTAACTATCTAACTAACTATCCAGCTAGCTATCTATCCTGTTTGGTCAGTGGTGGTCAAGCAGGCCTGATTTTAAACCATCAGGCGTTCAGACTGTGACCAATGCACTTAACCAAGCGACATACATTCTGTAGGCAGACTCTGATTCTCCACCCTTCCTCCACCGTCATAATGCAACCTTTACTGCCATTTTTACTCCAAACTGCGGTCATGCGATCAGGCAATAAATTAACCTCTGGACCCTGGCTGAAGGCTGAGCCCTTGTGACTCGCCGGTCGAGGCGAGCTGCAGCAGAATGGTGTTGACTCTGCACTGCAGGGGTTGAGTCAGGAGATAACCTTGTTTTTCACAATGTCTTCCTGGTTGTGGAGTGAAGTCTGGACGAATGCCCAACGCGACCCAGAGAAAGCCTGTAAGCTGTTCCCCTGCACAGAGAAACACCACCTGGGGACTGCTGTGTATCTCAGAGAACTTGTATATTCAGACAGATGTCATCTTTGTGTGCACTCAGGTTGTGATAAGGAGGCCAGTCAAAAATTAGACAACAAGGGAGTTCAGTGCAGAGGGACTGGAGATAGTGGGGGCAGTTTCGATTCATCTTCAAGTAGCTCTTGAGGGAACGAGCTGCAGATCTGTCTGGAGTCGGCTACATCGAATGTGTTTGGAAACGATAGTGTTTTTATCACAAAATGCAGAGTGCACTTGTATGTAGTGCTTAAACAGTTAGTGGATTACTTAATCAGTTGATGGAAAATTAATTGACAACCATTTTAATAACCGAAAGCCAACCACTTCACTGTGAGTGTTTGGTGCTTTTCTCTGTAGTACATTATTGTAAATTAAAGAGAGAAATAGAAAAATAAATGTTTTATTTGCGTCTAAAAAAGTAAAAGATTGAGAAAATCATATCTACTCTTTCTCCCTCCTTAATAATACATATATCTATAAATACATATACAAAGGTAAATAAGTATTTTTTTGTTTCAAAAGTTTTACTGCACACAAGATGTCTCCAAGAGGAATCCATTCTCAGCATATTTGCACTGGAGGTTTCAAGTTTCAACATCACACTTGTCCAAGTTGTGTATGAACCACAACTTCCTTCCAAGGTGGTAGTGACGTCAAAGAATTACACTTATACATCCAGGTGATCAACGAGACACTTTCCTCCTTCAACGAGTCGAGCTACCTACTAGTGTCAAACTCTGCACAGTGAAGGTCAAACATCCAAATTAAGTAACAATAAGAAGAGAACATTTTTGAGCAAGGTGGGACTTGATATCGACGGGTGGTCGGACAAAAGAAGTAACAAAAACACTTTGCACCATTTTCCACTATTTTCTCCCACTTTCTATTCTAGTCAATTAATCAATCAGTCAACACATTCATTTATAATGTCAACTATTTGAAGTTGCAGCCTTACCCTCCTATATTTGACTGAAAACGTGCATCAATTGTGTGAAGTACAGGTGAGATTAACAACTGGTCAGCAAGCATCTTGATGGTGATTTTGATGAAAGGTCAGAGGAGCTAACTTGTTCCTACAGGTTCTATTTGTGGATCATGAATCCCTATTGACTGTGCCAGCAACTAATCAGAGGCTCATATAGGGTTTTCAGAGTTGCCTCGGACCGATCGTAACCTCTGATTGGATCAGCACTAATCCTCCAGTGTGACGTCCCTCTGATGGAATTTCCACAGGCCTACCATAATTACATGACCCGAGAGATCTTCAATACCCTGAATAAGCAATGAGTGTGACGTCAGGATATTCTCTCAACTTTGCTGCCTGGTTGCTGTGCAGCACCAGTCAACATGCAGTATACAATCCCCAAAATCATTCACTGAAGCTGTTGAAGTTGAAATGACCCTGCAGTGGCCAGGGGCGTCACTTCACTTAACTGCTCTGTACTTCAGCATTCAGCCGCTAGCACACAGGTCTACTCAGAGCCTGTCCTCTAACTGCTAAACGTGTGTAGGGGTGGAAAAAGGCCAAATTCCCCTCCCTGCAGTTAAAATCTCAGACGGTGGTCTTTAACGCATACTCCCACTCCCGCTCCCTCCCTCCCGCAGTCCCAATAAAAACCTCTGACCAACAGTTGACCTTTTGCATGGCCCCCTTCTCCCTGCTCCCCGTCCTTCTCCCTTCTTTCCTTCGCTCTCCTTCTCTCCGTCCATTCCTTCTTCCCCTCCGCCACAGCGGCCCACGGCGGGCCAATGGGAACCAGCAGCTGCAGGGAGAGAGGGTTGGGGTTTTGGGTTGGGCAGAGGGGGGTGTCAGAGTCAAGGGGGGTCAAAGCACTGGTAAAGTCATCGCAGGGGCTCCGATGCGGGGGCATCGCTTCCCCCTTCAAAGGCTGTGCAGTGACGTCCATACACCCCTTGCACCCCTTCTCCTCTTCCACCCCCCACCTCTCACTCCCTTGCGGCCCCCTTTGGCCCTGCTGTTCCTTGGCTCTCAGGGGTCAAGACAGCCGAGGGTTAATAAAGTGATACCAGGTGTGGGCCAGAAAGAAGCGTTTTCTTCCCCCCTTCTTCTCTCTTAACTCCCACCAGCAGCAAGCTGTGGGCCCCCCATTTCACACCACTGAATCCTGCTGGGACGTGGAGCCTGAGAGCGAGCCCGTTGGAAGGGGTGGCCTTGCATGTCAAAGTAAAAACAAGCCTCAGGTAGCATGCAGGACATGCCTTCTCTATGTTTGTGTGCATGTGTAAGTGTCACCCGTTTCCTGAATGTGCGTGTGTTTGCACATGTACAGGTTGCACAAAGCTGCCACCACAAGCAGAGGGGGAGAGATACTAGCAAGCTAAATCGCATCAGAGCTCTAAGGGGCCTCCAGGACAATATGGGGTTAACCGACCCAACAAAGTGGTCGATTATGTCTCAGTGGAGGAACCTTGCAAGCAAAAAGATCCCAAATCCTACCACTGTCATTCCCCTGGATCAGTGGACACACAAACACACACATGGGGAGGGGGAGGGGGTATGGGTGGCTTTAGGGCTGTGCAAAGAGTTGAGGTGGAATGGTGGTTTCTTCTCTTGACCACTAGAAAAGAGGAGGCTGAATAGCTGCAAAGATCAAACCCAGTGAAAGGGAGTCATTGTGGCGAGAGCAAATGGCCTCCGACAACGAGCAAAGAACAAACAGAAGGAAGCCGTCAGCGTGCTAGAGTGCGAGCAGCAACGAGATGCTGAAATTAACGAGGAAGTGCCCTGGCTTGTGTGTGCGAGTGTGAAAAAAGTGTGCATGAGAATTTGACCATGTGTGCACAAACATGAGCCAGGACATTTGCAAAAACACCAGCAGCTCGCCTCGGCTTTTCAATCCAACCTGCTAAATGAAGGGGGTCCTAATTAACGGTAATTAACATCAATGACAAGTTGGGGCCATTAGTCCGGCTAATCCCCCGTTTACATTTCCCCTCTCGCAGGAACCCTGCTGGCCAATTCTTTCCCAGTCACAGAAAGGACGCATTGTTAACGGCTCGGCATCAAAGATACGAGCCAGCTTCGGAATGAGTTGCCTCCATTAGGGCCTGAGAGTCGGTCCTGATCCGAACACTCTGCTCAAACAGCCCGGGGAGTGGAGGAAGGGAGGTCAAGCCCCACGTTTACACTGCTCCATCCGATCCATCAATGACTCGTTTGCACTCTTTCATGATCCCTGGCCATGTCAAAAAAAAAACACACCGGAGCATGAAAGAGGCAGTAAAGGATCTGATACTGTTAAAAGACTTGCGTGTACAGGCATTTTTAAAGTGACAACTTCCCCATGTAGAGGAAGAAGTAAAGGCAGTGAGGCATGTGTGAGTGGATAACATGTTCATGCTTCTGAACATGAGCACAGGTGCTGGTGTGAGCACATGCATGTGCAACAGAGCAGTAGTAACTGGGAAACAAAAGCCCTGCTAGTTTTAGAATTGTCAAACTGGTGACTTTGATAGTCCTAAATATATGTTCGCACACAGACAGATGCACATTATGCACACACACAAAGATTGACCAGTGTTTGGTGTAGTTATTTTTTTATAGTTTTTGTTTGGCATGAATGTCTTACGCTGCAGGAGGCTAAACCTTCTGACAGATCTGCCATGTGAAAAAACTTGAAATATCTGTTGAATAAAGAATGTTCAAGCACTTAGCATACAGCTTTCCCTTTCTGTTCCTCCTCTGAAAGGGCACCTCTTCACTTTTTCACTTTAAGGTCAGTTTACTCGTCATGGTTAGCACTACTCTGCCAGTGAAAACAGTTGTATGTCTTCTGTTTCTCGGGAACAGCTTCCTTAAGTCTGATGAACATAACAACAATACAACTAAACTGCATCGTCAATTACATTTCGGGGGGGAAGATATTTTATCTCGGATTATGATTGTTTTACGTTACTGTGTCATCAGGGTTATCACGAATTAGGCTTGAGACAAATATTTGACAGGAAACCTGAGGTATGAACTGGGGGGAGTTAGAGCATTTAACAAGCAGGGGAGGTCTCATTAAGACCCTACTGAGTTGCATTAAGGGAAATGTCGGATCCAGCATTTTGAAGCATTTTTGATTGTTTTGATTTTCTGGATTTTCGATATCGAATCACTGGAGTACCATTTTCCAGTAAAGCCCAATTAATGCTTGTCACATCTGTGTGGCTGTGAGGGTCTGCGCAGTGGTCCATGTCACCCAAAATCTGTGACCACACACTCACTACAACTACGCATGAACTAGAAAATTTCCCATCCTTTTGGCCTATTCTTGTTAAGCAGTCGAACACACCACCCCCCCACCCCCCATTCGCTCAGGGAAATACAGCAAACAAAGGAGCTTTTCTTCTTGCTGTCGCAAGATCGCCGTCTTGTTTTCGAGTACACATGTGTATATGACTGCAAGTTCGCAGCTGTATGTTCCAATACTGAAGTATGGAGAAAACTTAGGTTGAGGTTGTTAAACTCATCTCCCTCCATACCGTCAGAATGTGTGATGTATATTCTGTATGAGTTTCCAACACTTCATTGAGGTTTAATGATATTGCACTGCAGTAAAATATTCAGACCCAGGACTCGAGTTATGTTTTTTGTGGCTGGGCCATTCAATCAAATACAAATTTCGTAGCTCTCGTGTGCATTTCCCCCAAAATTCACATGGAGATATTTTCATATCTTTAAAAACATTGAGATTTCCAGTAGAATTAAATATAAAATTGGGTATAAACATTATTTGGTTGTACAGTATGAGTCTGTAATGATGTCCTCCGGCTAGCTTGTTAAGGGGTTAAAGGAATTTGCATAAACTTCTTGCACACAATATTTTTTTCTGTGTGATTTAACAGATTCTTTGACCCCAATTTCTCCCCTGAAAACAGTGAAGGGCACAGAGAGAGGATGAATTGTTCTGGATCTGCTGTCGCACAGTCAAAGTATGGCACTTCCTCTGCCCACCACAAAAACCACAAAAACCGCAAAGTGCCAAAGGCATAATTTCACAATACACATATTGTGAGGCAGAGTATAAGTCAAAGCAAGCGTCATGAGGGAGCTGGACAGTTTTCTTTGTCACATTGAAACAGCTGACAAAGAGCTTTTATTGTAATGTATGGCGTTTTACATTTTTTTGTAGTTCACTGATCTACTGCAAAGAGCTACCATGTCAAAAATCCTATGTGTAAAAGTGTCTTTTATGAATGTATCTGAAATCTCAAGCTTCTGATATATTGTGTAATTAAAATCAACAAGACATGGCCCAAGATAAAGGCTGTCATTGAATATCTGTCTTTTGGATGTAAGTGTCTCAACAGTGAAACGCTTCCCTACAGAGTTCACACTGCCTCCCCTTTAGTCTCTTCAATTTTCATGTAACATCATCATCCCTAAAGAAACTTTAACATCACGCCAACATAAATCACTGCCTGTTTTTCGGTTTGACAAACGCTCTCTCGTTATCCTCAATGTTCCCTACATGCTGGACCAACTGCAACTTCTTTTTCAACCTTTGCTTCTTTACGCTTTGGAAAGTAAATACAATAAATTCCAGCACATAGCCAGAGCTGGGGTGTTGTGTTATTTTTCGGCACCACGGGTAAGCACAATAGAAACACAGCTGTGGTGATCAGTCCGGGCTCCCCGGGAGCCACCGGAGGCCCGGAGCACATGTTCGTTAATGATCAGTTACAAAGGCCACAATGGGAGCTGCTAGTCGCTGAGGTCTGTACTCCTTTGCATCTCAAACCATTTCAATGACTTCACCTTCTGCTAAATGTTTAAACCCAGGATGTGTCTCCCTGGATTGATTGCGGTTGAGTCGACAGTTTAAACCCTTACTGAGTGAGTTGTTAAAGGTTTTTGTTGGTTATAAAGAGACAGCTTCAGTCCGTTGAGAATGCAGCTTTTGGATCCATTTCAATGCAGAATGATTTTAACCAATGTTTAATACACGTTTCATCCATTCTCTGTTGAGCCATTTTGAGCACTAAAACAACTCAAGGAACACAATCTGCAGCATACATGACGAAGATCTCTCTAACTTCTTAGTTAAGGAGGCCTAAGCTTTGATCCCTCAGCCCTGTTTCAACTCACTTTGTCTCCAATAGGCAAAATACACTATTATCTGAGCAATCAAAGTGCTTCATCTGTACAAGAATGACACATTATCCAAAAAGACAGCATTGCAAATAAGATGACTGATATCATAAAAGTAAACTCAGACTCATCCTTTAGTAAGAAGAATGATTTAGTTTTTTACAAATCATGACAGATTTCAACGCTCCTCACTGACAAACGGCCCAAAAATGGATCTAAAGCATTTTTGGAATAGATGTCTTTCAACTGTGGACGATGTGACACTGAGGTCAGGGGAGTTTAGGTGTTGCCTTATGATGGGCGAGTCTCCTCCAAATGACTCCCACAAAGCAGTAAACATCAAGAGAAAGTTCCAAATGCTCTGAGCACTAAAGCTGCGAAAAGATGTTTTAAAAAAAGGTCCGCCCGAACAAGCGCACACATAAACACGTATTTTTGCACACGTAGGCTGAGGACGCGCACATGCACGCTCGCGCCACCTACATGTATATATGCACTCACGCACACAAACACATGCGCAAGCACCTATCCCTCTAGGGCGATCCACGACCCTCCCCCACCCTTGAAACCCGATCTGTCGGCATGCAGCGCGGAATTCTCCAATCGCCCTGACTTTTGACCTCTGCCCTTTTTGGCAGTGCACACAAGAGAAGATGAAGTGCCCAAGCCTCTCTCTTCCCCGACACAAAAAATCCCCTGTTCTAGCAGCCCTCCCACACATGAACGGGCACGCACACACACACACACACACACACACACACAAACATAGTAGACACACACACACACTGATTCTCATTTGGGATTTGAGGCCAAACACTCTCTGTGGTTCCTGTCAGGCACATGATCAAAATGATTCTTGATTATGTAGGTAGCAGATACGTGTGTGTGTGTGTGTGTGTGTGCGTGTGTGTGCGTGTGTGTGTGCGTGTGAGACGTAGGAAGGGAAATTTTGACTTTTAAAATCCCTTCATTGCATCTTTCACATAGCAAAGACACAACCGAGGGTTTTAGTGAGCGACAAGTACTTGTTATCATTACCATCATCATCATCAACCCAATCATCATCATTGTCCACGTCCACAGAGAGGAAGAGACTTCAGTGAGAGTCAAAGAGTGTCACAGCCATGTGTTTCTGTCATTTGCCCCTTGACTTTGTGTTTATGTGGCGTCAGAGTGTGTTTTGTGTCTCTGTAAATAACATTTCTTGTGTGCTTGAAGTCTCATCTGCCCCAAAATCTCCATCTAAACTATCTTTAAAAAAACGGCTGAGTTGTGGGAGTAAGAAATCACATTATGATGATCTGGTGTAACTAATTTGACTTCCTCGTTCTTTCTGGACTCTGGACTCTACACATTATGTCACTACAGGTGGCTGATTAAGTTAAAGGATTTAATTTTTCTCACTTTTGTCTGGTTTTATTTGTCCAGGCTTTGAGATCTTTGAGGTTTCACCCAGGAGACCGCAGTTTGTGTCAACATGTAGAATTATTTAAGTTAGTTACGTAAGGTAAGTACGTTACGTAACAAACATACTTATTTTACCCCAAACCATAATCATTCCCTAAACCTGACCAAGTAGTTTCAATTCACAACATTAGCCATGTGTGTAAAGCTGTTCACAACATGCAACAACTGATAGCGACCATTTAATGGGCTGATAACATTCGAAACAGGTGGAAAATATATTTTTTTGTCATTTGGGTGAACTACCCCTTTAAAAGTCGTAATTTTGGTCCAACTGATAAAAAAGAAAAAGCAACAATCATAACACTAACAAACTTGAGTTGGCTGAAAACAGTTTTTAGGCGGCTTCTATAAGAGCATACAGGCATAGGATTCTCAGTATTTCCTTTCTAAAGGTGCAATGTTTAAAGCACCTTTAATCTGTTTTCAAAAAATATTTAAATATGTGTTGTGTGTTTATGTGGGCTACATCTTTAAGTCGAAACCTAATGGCGTGAACATATCCTACAGATTTCACTTGAACATAGGACACAAATCAAATCAAAACAAATCAACCGATGACCATTTAGCAAACAGAGCTGCGATATTATATCTCACTTATGGAATCAAACTCCCTCTTGTTTTACTAAGTTGTTTAAGTGTTGTACTGTATGCTTGGTGTGAGAGAGTTTCCCATATGTCTGACCCCGTATCCCAAAATCCATCTTTAAAATCTCTCTCCTCCACCATCTGACCGCAGCCATTTGTGCATTGTGTGTGTCCGGCATGACTGCTCTCGTCATTTTCCCCTTTGATTGGCCTTCACACAATGTAATCAGTGTTGCAGCTGTCTGAAAAGGCCTCTTGTGCAGTATCTGAGCAATGCCGATCACCCCGATGCGTCCACAACTTTGCTTTTAGTTCCATTCAGGCACTGTGACAAACGGCAAACTGTCTGTGAGCATGTGTCAAGCCACTTGATTTAGTGCTTTGTTTGACTGCAATGGCCCTTTTCTGAATGTCGCCTCCGTCTTGTATGGCCTTACTGTATTGGTAACAATTGCCATGGCCGTAAGCTTGAAATTCTAATGTACAGACAAACTGAAAGAATTGTCCCACTGTGTGTGTGAGTCATTTGATGTACCACCAACACACAAAAGATGATTTATTCCTTAATTTTCAGTTTTTTGAACATTGACTGAAGAATCAATCAAGATCATCTTTTAGTCTAACTGCACAAAGTCGGCTCTCGAATGCCGAAACATAACATAGAAAAAAATATTAGAACAATGATATTGATAGGTTTTCAATGAAATGTGACACATTTGACAAATTGTAGCGTTAAACTCGCGTCTGTCGTTATATGTGGTTGTAATTATGGTTGTAGTCATGTATGTTGAAAATGTCATCTGAAAACGTTATTTACAAAACTTTATGAATATCAAACGTGATATAATAAGAACACAGATTTGTTGTTCACAATGTACCATTATTGGGGAAACAATAGGGTGCCTGGATGCTTCGATAGTTGAGTTTGCAATGCGTCCGAGATGCGGAACGCGTCGCCAGCAACATCGCTGTAAGAACCAACATATTTTCCATTTCTAAACATGGAATAAAGATCCAAGCGGGTACATTTCAGGGAAGTGCCATGTGGTTTGAGTTATATTGTTAGGGAGTGATGTGCTTTTAACTAGGTATAACTCGATGTGCTGGACCCCTAAACTGTAGCCAATCCATTAAGACAAAGCTCTCTTGATCCCTTTCTTCAAATCCTCCACCGTGGCTGATTAAATGTAGCCAATTTTCACGCCTGTGCTGTGGAGGCTGCGAGGCCTGAATGGCTCCTCACAGCACGACCACAGTGTGCTGTCACTCCAACAGCCCGAGGAGGAAGGAGAGGATAACCAGCAGGCCGCTGAGAGCTGGACAGTAGGAAGGTACATCTTTAAAGATCCTGGTTGGACCTTGATACTCCTGTCCAGTTGTATACAGACTGTGTGTGATGTGCCATCACTACATTTGACCTTTCTGCTCAGCATGCAAACGCTCACACTAAGATTCTTTGCAAAGTTTCCCTTCACAGAAACAATCAAAGGAACCTCGGAAAACTTTTCTGAAATAGCTCATCAATTATTGTATAATGTAGCGTCCCAGTCGAATAAATGCCTTGATTTCTTTTTCGTTAACTTCCTCAAGCACACGTCATCAAACCAATGTAAGAGCAAGGTAATAAATTACAACTCCATTGCAACGCTATTAAATTACATTAACTTAATTGGCTAATGGCAACACACATGCCTCATCCACTGCATGGTCTGGCTCGACTCAACTTGACTCGCTTTTGTTTCCAGGTACTTTTCTCCCTCGATGTAGGCAGGATTCTCAGCTGATGGCTGTAGCGAAGCCGCGTGAAACTGCCGTGACATCATCTTCAACGGCACACTCTCTGAATGCATTCATCGGCAACCAAACAGAGGAACATCTGCATGACGTCAATCGTACTGCATGGTGAAAAGCATATTTTTTGCAATGTGCCCTTTTGTGGGTCTCTATTGACGGCAGCTAGGCTATCGGTGGTCTGCCGCATTTTAACTCCACCTTCTAGTATCGGCTCAGCTCGCTGGGAACCTCGACCTACGTGGTACCAAAAAAAAAGTAACAACACATAAAACACATAAAGTCAAACTCAACAAATACTCAAATACATTAGGCAAACCTTGATGCCACGACTGGAGCTAAACTGAAGCAACTCTCTCCCCCTTAAGCCTTTTTATTTATTTACATCTGTAAGTTCAGTGTGTTATTGTGCCGTTTTAATTTGTCCAACTCTTTGGTTTTATGACCAATACCTGCAAAACTGACATTCCCATCATCCTCAGCTTTATATTAAGTGCTGATTAGCAAATGTGAGCATGTTGCTGCTAAACTAAGATGCTGAGCATGATAAACATTACACCTGCTAAACATCAACACGCTGATGTTAGCATTTAGCTTGAAGCGTCACTGGAGCTACTCGCCGTATTGTTCGCTAAAGATATGATTGTATTTGCAGTTGCAATATTTTCTGGACTCAATTTTTTCAATCAACTGTGGAGGAGAAAAAGCTACAACTCTATTCTTGTTACATGTTCAAAATTCAAGGATTTATATTACACTATTGACTAGTTTACAGGCATCACTGGCCGTCCTTGAATATTGTTTGGATCCTCAATTAGTGCGTTTACATGCACCTTTGTCACTGGGTTACTGTTAGCTTTCTGCACTAACTTGATTTCCATAACGTCATCTAAACAAAAATCCTGGTTTCAGTTATCTTGGCCGTGTACCCTTAACGGAGTTTCTAATCAGGTATTAACACGTGTGCATGTTCAGGAAAAAGACTTCAGACAAGAAATGAAAGACGAGTAAATAAGTGGGTTTCTACAGGTGCATCGTTTTTGTGAATTTCTTTTGTGAAAAAGCCATTACTACAGCGCAGACAATCCAGATGCTCCACAAAATCATCTTATTTTAGTGACTCCAAAATGAAGTCGGGGTTAAAGGAGGAATCTGATGACTGACCTACACTAACCTGTAGCGCGTGTACCTGATTTCTCCCAATAACCAGGTGCTCACACCTTCATCTTTTACTCATTTCAGATGAATAGATTTTATACTTCTATAATTTATTGTACGAATGTTATAGTACGCCATTTATTGAAGCATCATTGTGAATTCTGATGTTTCTGACCAACTGCTGTAATAGTTCCCATGATGCATTGACCTTTTTCACCTCTCCAATCTTTGTTTCATGAGTGGTTTCAAAGGAAAATAACCCAATTACAGGCAAATCCAGTAAATTCCTTCCCCGAGATCAGTCCAAACAAAGCATTACTTATGCATCACTTGACTCCCAATACGTGACCCTTCGGACAACAAACTGCCCTCCCCTCTCCCTCGCCCTCCTCCCTTCTCCAAAAGGGTGTTAAGACCTGTCCTTACTCTCCCAAGGGAATGCTGGGAAAGGAAGGCCTTCACATCTGTCCCAAGCCTCGGGTGGAAAGAGTGAGGTAACGAGACGGAGAGGGAAACATTCCTTCATCCGCAAAAAATACAGAAAGAAAGAAAGACAGAAAGACAGAAAGACAGAAAGATAGAAAGTAGGTGACCAAGATGGGAAATAAAAGAAAAGAAAAAAAAGTGAGGGCTGTTATCGCTGACATCAGAAAGGAGACGGCGAGAGACGGACTGAAAATGAAAGAGTCATTTAAAGAGATTTTGTGAATGAGAGATGGATTTTGTCTCTTTATGAAGCCATCCATCACTCCTTCAATAGCCCAGTGGGCAGAGGGAGGGAAGCAGGCACCCCGGGCTCTCCTTCAAAAGGCCGGGAGGAGAGGAGGGAGGAGAGGAGGACGGCTGCAATGTGCTGGTGGAGCTGTGATCTTTAACTCCCTCCCTCCTGTGAAGTCAGCAGGGAAAGTGATTAGGCCTGCCTCTCTCCTCCTCCTCCTCCTCCCTCCCACTATTTTCCCTCCAATGCAGGTTGTAACAGTTTTGGGCCTCTCAATGAGGCCTGCTGCTAATTTCTTCACCTCACTAATTTACCCCTGATGCAGACTTTACGTCCTCAATACACAACGTATACACCTGCAATACACACTTTTACAAACTACTCCCACTCTCTCCTTCATGTGCTTTCCCTCTCGTTTTGAAAAACCTAAAATAAAATGTTTAAATGTATTTTGTTTGTTGCTTACAACCCGAGTGTTTAATTAAAGATACGTGGAATTTGAAGTAAAACACACACACACACACACACACACACACACACACAATTATTTTATCATACATAATAAACTACAACAAAATCCTCGTAATACTACACTATCCAAACATCAAAAATTTGAAACAGACAGAGGTAAATAAAAGCAATTCACATACACATGAGGGTGGCCCAATATTAAAAACACCTCTCAATATAACGAAGTCAATTACAACACCACCACTAACTTGACCTTTGGGATAAAACGTATAAATGAACACCTCTATAAGGATGTAAAAAAAAAAAACATAATAAGCATCATAAAAGTAGAATTAATGCCAACTGTTGCATTAGATTGTACAGGAGTATCTAATAAAGTAATTTTTTTATCCAAAAACCACACCATCCAGAGAATAAGAGAAAAAGTACAAATGGGCCTAATAATAATAATAATAATAATAATAATAATAATAATAATAATAATA
>CALSCE010009506.1:2202243-2246308 GCA_943593645.1 Bovichtus variegatus
TAATAATAATAATAATAATAATAATAATAATAATAATAATAATAATAATAATACAGACATGCCAATACAAGCAAGTCTGTATAAAAACATTTTATGTACCAGAATGCCTCACCTGGAGTGGCTATTAATCGAACCGGACAAATATAGTCTCTTAAGTACCTGAATTAGCCCTAAAAGCCTGAATAAATTATAAAATCACGTTGATTAAGAATCCATCGTTCAGTCCTTTGGGTGACAACATTTTAAAATGAATAGTAAATATCCAAAAATACTTATCTTCTTTTGTGTAGCCTAATAGATACAAAAATATCCACACACAAGGCAGACTTTCAAATACTGCGTTCATGGCAAATGTGTATATAAAAAAAACGAATTCATCCACAATCACATGGATACAAATGAAATCAAAACACATTTCTATTTACTCATCAATGTTTTATTTCTCTTTTTAACATATCAATTTGCCTCACTGTCAACAGTATTGATAGAGAAATGAGATGTAAACACACTTTCACACCGGGGTGTGACAAGTGTGAGATGTTGTTGACCCCTGTCTGTCCCCTCTCATTCTGTTAAGGTCCCTTAACGTTAAGGTCACAACCTAGCAGTTTTATTGGCCCTCTAAAGTCATCAGTGCATTGGGATTGGATGAAAGCCCTCTAATGGAGTCAGTAATTGGTCCAGTTTATCAGTTTATTAGCTGCTCTGGCTGTGGGAACAGCTTTGACGTATAAAGTAAAGTATACATCATTAGCGAAGAACCAGCTCTTTTTGTCAAAAAATGAGTGAGCAGGACAGCGTGTCGTTTGTTTCAAAATGATATTTTCAGGTTTGTTTTAAGGAAGAGTGAGAAAAAGATATTCATTGGAGCTACCGTCTTGAAAAAACGAACCTCAGTTTTGATGTCATCTCTGTATTTACGCAATCATTTTGCATCTAACTGTAAGTCTGTAAAGATCCAGGGACTAACAAAAGCTGCCAGAAATCAACTGTTAACTCACAACAAAATGTGCACTTTTCTCTCAACTCTTTTACTTATTTATGAATCTATTTATTGTCTAATAACCCCATGCACATGCACACTTTCTCACTATTCCTAAAGCTGCAAGAGAATCGGTTGCAAATAAAATCCCCAACTTAAGCTGTCATCTAGATATATTGTGTCCTAGTTGTTGTCTGGTGCTCAGAGGAGTGACAGGCCGTCAAAGGCTCTGTCCACGACCTCCAGTAAAGAGAGAAGCTTTGGTCTTTGGTCTTTTCTCTCGGGTTCCCCATTATCTGTGTGACCCATCCCCTTAAAACACTTCGTACGAGTGAAAGGTCCTGACTCTGCACTGAGCTCCGGCATAGATGTCAACCTTTGCTATTCAACCTGCACGCTCGTACACCCCCCACTGCAGGGACGAGGAAACACAAACACACACAGTAACCTGCAGACGTGCACGCATGCAAAAGACAAAAGAGACAGAATCACACGCGATGTATGTAAAAATATATATCGGAGGTTTGATTCTGTTGCACACACACACACGCGCGCACACACACACACACATCCACACACACTTGATGAATCCATTGAGGTTTCAGGGGGAACCTGGTTCTGGATGAGCTGTCAACAAAGAAGAGGAAAACAACTGTATAAAAGCCCCCCTTCCCCCCCCCTCACTCACTCACCATCCCTCTCCCCTCCTCACCCACGGACTCCTTTCTCCCACTGACCACTGTTCAGAATTGCCCCCTCACCCCTGTGACCCCCCCATTGGGCCCTTTCACTCCGTGACAATGGCTGCCGGGGGCCGTGTTATTTGAGGCACTAAAGAGCCATCCCACCCGCCCGCCCCCAGGACAATGCCCACCCCCGCTGAGAGCTTTCTTCCCCTCACCTCCCTAATGACAGGTTTCATCCTCTCTGCCCTGACCCCTGGGAGGGACTGTGGCTCCCGGCTCGGCCCACCGCCTTTCTGCCCGCTGACCCGCTCCGCCAACAGGCCCGCCTCCCGCTCACTAATACACATATACACACTTTCACTCTCTCACATGGATTGTATGCACATAGAGGCAGTGGTAGAAGGTACATTTACTCAAGTGCTGCGCTTAAAGGAATACTTACACTCCCAAAATGAGCATCAATATATCAATTGCAACGTTGTTTTTCTCGCATGCCTCTACAGTGAACGAAGAAGCCAGAAAACGGAGAAAAGTCTTGATGATTTAAGGTAAATGGGGCCGCGTTTAACAGCAAAACTATACCAAAACATGTGTTTACAAACTCTCACACAACTTAAGTCTCATTTATCCCGTTTGTATGCTCATGCATTTTTGCTGAAAGCTTACTATTTAAAACGCTTCTGCATGAACAGTCTCACGCTTGCGAGCTACTTGTCCGTGCGAGTACTGTTTTTGTCTTGCATTATAAAAAAAGCCGTGTCTAGTTTGGGCCCCTGTCATTCATCATTTCTAAGCAGTTCCGAACCCTAACCCTTCCAGACGGCTCAATTCAATAACATTTTTTATTTTATTTGGTGTAGCAGAAGTTGTTTTTTTCTTCCTTTCCCATTAATGTTCTACTGCCTCATTTCCACTGGATGGTTCGACTCGACTGTCGCTACCCGGTCCTTTTCTCTATGTCATGTTCATAGTGCCCCCTCAGTGTCGGCAGGGTTATCAGATGCAGCGATGCAGCATGAAACTGCCCTGACATCATCCTCAATGTGACACTCGCTGGATCCTTTCATTGGCAACCAAACAGAGGAGCTTGGCTTTTTAAAAATGGAGGATTTATGCAGGAAGTCCTGTGACACGCCAGTGACGACCAATCAGTGTTTTAGTATCGGAACCTCAACCGAAGTGGTACCAAAAAAAACCCAAGGTACTATCCTTCAACATTGGCTTTTGCAGTGGAAATGCGGAATACTTTAAGTGCTACAACCGTAAAATGCTGCTTAAACATTGTTGCAACACATTAACAATTTTAACAACATTTTTGAAATAGTTTGAATAAAGGACATTTACTTGTTGTGTGTTTTTACATTGTACTTCTTCCACCACTGAAAGGGAGTTAGTTGTCTGAGGCACTGTATTATGTTTAGTTCCTGTGTTGTTTCTGTCTGTTACTGGGAACAGGATGCAAAAAAAAAAAAAAAAAAAGCAATGAAAATAGATCCAACAGACAACACGCATGAGCAGCCAGACAATCAGACGGTTCATAAACATGTAGCCAACACAGATTAGTTCCAAATTTCATTTGGAGATAAAAAAAAAAACCCTGTATTGTTACAAATAATCCCTTGTACAGGAATCTAGCATATAGGTCCGTCTCTAAAGTGTCATTTACAATGGACACTTTGAGTAATATAAAAATAATTAACTTTATCAAACAAATTTGACCAACTGCGCATGTTTTTTTTTGCCAAATTTGGTGCACAAATGTCAAAAATAAACCAAAGTTTTTTTCTAATTTCTGATGTGATTTTTTTTTTTTTTCTGTTTTAAAAACTCAATTTAATTCATTAACAACGTACGTATGGGCGCAAGAAATACTTGGTTGGCAGGTGCCAGTTATAATCGCATTAACAGGTCTCCTCCAACACAGTTTGACTGGTTTGTTTGTAGCATTATGTCAAGGAAATATCTCAGGCATTCACAAGACAAAAGTGGAAGAAATGTGGATTTTTCTTTGTCGGAAACCTGTCGTCCAACCTTTAAATACCTTTACTGGGTCATCCTGCTAAATATTCACATTGGAGAACACAGCAGCCTGTTCACCTCATTTAACCTCAGCGCACAGCTTATGGCTGTTGACTGATAAAAACCACCTCCTCTCTTTTACCGGTTTTGGAAATGATTCAATCAACCTCCAATCAACACATTAACAGCCTCGCAAACTTCAGATTCAAGTAAAGAACAACACTAAAATTCAGTCGGACATTCTTCCATGACGGAGGCTTTATTCTTGGACTGCGTGTTAAAGGAAACCTCTAAGTCATCACTTACAACATGTCACTCACAGGCTAAAATAGTTCCCTGGTCATTCATTATCTGAGCCTGAAGCATTGCAACACCTTTCCTCACAGGGGAAATCAATCTCTCTGCTCTTATGTAACGTCCGTCTTTGTGATGATGATGTATTGCAGTCAAAGAGGCTAGTTTAGTAATTAAGCCTGTTGAAGCTCAGTTACCTCGAGCCAGCAAAGAGGGGATTTTCCGTAGTTAATTAATGACAATGATTAATTAAAGTTGGTTGTTTTTGTTCAGTTGCGTTCTAGATAAGGGGGACTCTCTTCCTGTCCTGCCCCAGATGCGATGCATTCTTCCTAATTCTGACTTTAAGTCATGATCCCATTATAATCCTGAGTAATTATTTCCTTCGTTGGGTATTACAGAGCCCCTGACCTGAGAACAGGGGTAGGTCTAAATACAAAATGCGAAGTTTTTAAAGGAAAAATGTGTCCTTTAATGTGATACAGAATGTGTATTGAACCACTAACCATACAGAAACAGCTGCTGTTAATAAAACAACTGACAGATGATAATATAGATACAGTAACATACAACCATCAAAAGAAGGATTGTAGTTGTAGTTAATTGCGAGGATTGTAGTTGCACTGATTTGTTTCAAGGACCAAGGACAAGGGAAATAGTCCTACTGCCCCTCACTCAAATAAACAAGACTGTCCTGAGTCTGCATGGCATTCTGTCTCCTCTACCATAGATTTCTCTCTGGATTTTGAATTTCTTTGCCAAATGGTCAGAAAGAAGCCTTCACCTTTTGATTGAGATCGCAACCAACATTTACTGTTATTATCTTAGACAGCTGATCAGAATTCATCCGATTAGCAGAAAGTGGCTCAGCTAAATTCATCAGTGGAGCTTTGCAAAACATTTCATTCTTGAAGGTAAGTGACGTAGTGACGATTCTCGCAGGGCTTATTGGTAAACTACCGTAGCTGGTGAGCTAAATGCCAACACGCTAGCCAGCCTGCAGATACAATAACTTCCTCTATTTTAGACTCTCCAGCTCTCCATACTTTTTCTTTATGTTTGTCTAAGAGTGTAACACATTTTGACACTAAAATGTATTTTGTGTGTGTGTGTGTGTGTGTGTAAGTAGCCCAAACTCTTCTATTAAAGTTATTTTTTTTAAAAAAGGCCTAAAACTGTGTTTAACCAGTTCATAAAGAATGTGTATCATTGGCACCAAAGCCTAAATGAACCCGACACTCTAAGTGTTTGGAGAAAGAGAAACAGAAGTGGAGGCTGAGTGGCGGTGGGAGTGTCACTGCTGCCGGGCGCTGAGGTGGAGCGGGGGCGAGAAAAGCGGCCGCCGTGCAGCAGTGACATGAAGGCGACGGGGTGTGACAGGATGAGCCATCAGACTGCAGGGCGCACAAGTAGGAATCTTTCACTTTCTCACACAAAGACGGACGCACGCACACACACACACACCCACACCCACACACACACGCACACACGCACACACCCACACCCACACACACGGAAAAGAGAGATCAAATGTTGGTACCATTTTCTTATAGGGGACCTTTTCTCTATAAATTGTAACTTATGGCTTTATTAATGATTAATAGGTCAGTTATCAGCCGTCATGTTGCTGCTGGTGTTTTAAATGATGTAGTTATACATGTTGCTAATCCATTAAAAAATGCCTAATGACTTTTTAATAAATGTATTTTGGTGCAAACACTATACCTGCATGCATTTGTACACATTCTCTTCTACACACAGCTGAGAACACTTGAATGGACCTGCATAGTCACACACAGGCAAGCCCGAACAGTCAAACACACACACACACACACACATGTATGCATGCATGCACACACCTGTACAAAGTTGTATTTCTGCCTTTATCCTAAGAGCACTTAGCAGCCCTACCTGGAGCATCTTGTCCACCTGCTGACAAGAGACGCCGACACTGAGAGAACATTAAACTGCAAGCCTCGGTTTGGACTTTAGAAAAATTCCTCAGGGTGTCGTCAAATTCACTGAACCAGTCTCAATTGTATTTGACAAATTTTTCACTGAGCCTGAGGTTAGGCTGTTTATCGAGGCTGGCGTTTGCCTACTCAGGCAAATGCTATTTTGCTAAAAACAACCTCAAAGAGTCAAAGGAATATCTTTTAATGTATCAATGCATAAATGTACAAGCCTGGTCTCCTAAGACTTATGTTCCCATACAAAAACCGCAAACTGTAAATTACGTTTTGAGGGAAACGTATTTTGTATTTTTGGGGGTATTACAAATAGATTTCTAATCAAAGTCGACGGAAGTTCACATATAGGAGGAGGTCAGGGAGGCTGGATGGGTCAAACAAACACATCACTTTCACCGGTTTAATTTTAATTTACATCCGGAACCTAATTGACATTACAAACTTAATTATTTTAAGCCAAACCATGATCTCTTTCTAAACATAACCAAGTAGTTCAGTTGCATTTCGTGTATTTGTATTTTGTTTAATTTTGTTTCAATTTACAATGTTAACCACATGTTTAAAACTGCGACCGTAATCTGGTAATTTCCCTCAAAACGTAATTTAGAGTGCAGTTTAGTTGTATGGGAACGTAATGTTGTACGAGACAGGTTTGAAATCTGCTGTACTGAAAACCTACTGAAATCTACAAATGCTACATTTACAGCTCAATTTATTAACCCGTGTGCCAAGTCTTCTTGGTGTATACAGGTGTCCCTTTCATCCTACAGGTGTCCGTTTTTTACCAACAAACAGGCCTGTTATGTACTGATACTGTAGCTACATGCTACCAATGCCACATATTACGCCCACATCTTTACTCCACTCTGCTACAACCCACTGCTTGTCCACAGCTCCTCCCTGGGGGGTCACAGCGGCAAGGAGGGAGGGATTTCACGCTTGACCTTCCCCTCACAGCTTTGTGAGCCCCTTCACTCCCGCCTTGATTCTCTTGACCTACTTGGTCATCCCGGAGCAAGCCACTTATAATACCGACATCTTACCCAACAGCACGCTCTCTCTCTCATACGCAGACATACACATCTGTCCAACACATCTGTCTGCTGCTTTCTCCCTCTGCAGGGCTCTGTAGCTGTGGCCTCCGACTGTGACTGATGCTAAAGTTGAGAGATAAAGGTTTAATCCCTTTGTGCCAAATATTGTTTTTTCGACCGCTCACTGAATTCTGGGAAATGCACTGCCCTCGCTCTCCAGCCCCTTCTGTTTGTTTTGTTTTTTTTAATCCAAATCCCTTTGGATCCATCGTGTGTTTTCACGTGTGGAGGGCTACAACTTCACATCAACTTATATGGAGATGACTTCCCTTGAAAGCACATGCAGTCCCGGCACAAAGGAGATAATCATAGAGACGGACGTTACATCTAACAATTAAACGCTGGTTTTCCTCAATAAAAAAACATTAGCACTGTTTGTCTGTGGTGGGAGGGTGGCATGGTAATCAGCTAGTGATTTGTTGTTTTAGATTTACAGCAAAAAGTGCAATCATGTGCTGCTAGGACTCCGCCGTTCACAGTCTCTCTTTGTGCCCAGCTCTGGGGATTCCCCTCCTCTTCCTCATCCTTTCTCACCCTCCCTCACCCTTCTACACCCCCAGAGGAGGTTGATGGAGCGTCTGCAGCACTCAGCGGCATCCAGAGCCCCTTGTTTCTCCCCCCGGCGAGCACCACTTAAGGCCTCCTGTCTCACACTGCAGCCCCGCCGGTAGATGGGAACCATTTTCTACTCAGATGAGCGCAAACAAAGACATGCATGTGCGGGAGCGAGGGAAGAGGGAGGAGGAGGAGGAGGAGGCCGTTGGTGTGTTTGGTAAACAGCGAGAAAGCCGAAGGGAGCGGCTACACGGGAGGAGAGGAAGAGGGGAAGTGGAGGAGAGGGAACACGAGAAGGAGGACAGAAGGGAATCGTACACTGAGGTATGACTGAGTCGGAAGCCGGTAAACAGTTGAGTAAAGGAAATTGCAGGGGGCTTCCACGTCACAATCCGCAGTTAGGCTGATCACAAAGGAAGGGGACGGCACACCTGGCACTAAACAAACACACACGTATACTCAGACACACAGCTGTACATAGTGGCACTTTCATGTGGCACGCATGCATCCTCCTGCAATGTAAACCATCAGATAGCAGAAAGTGCAATCAGATGTAAACTAAAGATGCACCCATCCAAGTCGGCTTTGGAGTACTGAGTACTGTTGGAAGTGACTGGGATCATTCTTTTACGTGCAGGCCAACGTCAGGCTTGAACCAAATGTAACAAATAAAAAGATAGAAATTCACTGAATTGTTATTAAATGTTAAAATAATAAATCGTACACCGGCAACTTGTAAAAAAAAGTTTTAAAAATCGGAAAAAATAAACAGGAAATACAATTAAAAGTGTTTTTTTTTTTTTTTTTGGGTCCAAACTGAAACAGGAATAAAAAATTCAAGTATATAATGTACATAGTATATAAACATAGATTCATTTTCACCCTTGGTGCATCCCTAATGTAAACTATAACCACTACTCACTAATTCATTTGCATACAGCATTCATAAAGGCATTGCTCCTGCCACTACAAACAGAGAAAGTGTGAACATCCATTAACGACTAAGCTCTTCAGAAGAACTATGAGCTTTGTATTATTCCGAGGATAAGAGGGTTGAATCCAAAGATGACAAAGTCCTCATATCAAAGCCCACACACTCCCAATTGACCCAGCGCTTCCCCCTGACCCCGTTGTTTTATTTGAGCCCTAATAACTCTCCTAATTAAAGCCCCTACCTATTATTTTTTCCCCCCTCCACTCCCCTGTAAAAGGCCTGGGTTTCAAAGTGCTAATAAAATAAACTGAAGGGGGCCCATTTCTTTATTTGTATGTGTGTGAAGAGTGTGTGGGAGAAGGAGGCAGGGAAAGGAGAGGGGGGGGTTGGAAGGACAGAGGTTTTAGGTTTAGATTGGGGTAAAAGAAACAGAGGTCAGTGGAAACAAAGGAGTGCGAGACCCCGGGGTCAAGCTGCCTGGTGTCCACAGTCACCGGGCTGGCGTTGTTGCAGGGCGAATGGCCCCGCTTGTATAATCGCCGGGGTATGTTTTGTCCACGAGTGTAGGATAGAATATATCACGGCGCTGCTGACAGATGAACAATAGATCACGTTTTGTGGAAGTCCGAGTGGAGCCTTCGCAGATCCTCTGAGTTGGCCGCTACATCTGGGAGAGCCGAGATTAACCCTGCGTTTACTGGCCTCGCGTATGGCTAACCCTTTTGACCCAAACTGCAGCTTCAACAATATCGCTTATGGGGTTAATATAGGACTCAAAGACGCCCTATAGACGTGGCATCGGTGAATCATCCTCTAAGAAGCCACTGGGTTGCAATCAATACAAAAGTGCTGCGTGTTGTTGGGAGATTACCAGCAACTGACTGTTTGGAAAGAAAGTAAAACCGGACTCTACAACAAAAGTCTACCGCCACACTCCCGGCGCTGTGAGGCTGGGCTTTGGTGGCTAACATGCTCGCAATAACAATGCTAACATGCTGATGTTTTGCAAATATATTGTTGACCATGTTTACCATTTAGGTTCAACCATGGATGTAGAGAGCTGCGCTAGAGGCAGGGCTCCGTTTATTCCTATGAAAGTGGATCAGTGGTGCATGAAGCCAAAAAAGTTTAAATGCCGGGTATAAAAAAATTACCATCCATGGGCCCATAGAACAAGCCCACCCACCCCCCCACAACCTCTCTGTCTCGGCTTGCTCACATGAACAGAGGAAGGGAAATAACTCTGGATTCGGCTATTAGTTATGTTTGGCCACCACGAACATTGTTCAAACCACGGTTTCAAAGCCCTGCGCTGTTCCTGGGGGCTTGAGTTCAACATATATTAGCATGCCAACGTTTGCTTATTAGCACTGGACACAAAGTGCAGCCGAAGCTGGAGGGAATGTCATTGTTTTTGCAGGTATCTGCAGGTCATAAATCAAAGTTTCAGTACAATTCATGCTGAAGGGAACATGAATGTTTGTATCAAATTTCATTACAATCCATCCAACATTTGTTCATACAATTCACCTCAAAACCACAAATGTCAGCCTCATGGTGGAACTAGAGGAAAAGTCAGGGGATTAGTAAAGTCACCAGGATTAATTCTCTGGAAACCATGAATGTCTGCACCAGATTTCGCAGCAATCCATCCTATAGTTGTTAAAATATTTCAGTCTGGTCCAAAGGGGTGGACCAACAGCTGTTTCCACGCCCACTATCATCTCTACTAACTGAGAAATAATAACTAACACAAACATTTATGTCTGTCATCTAAAACGAGGGTTCAGCAGGTGCAAAGTGACCACTGCCCGCAGGAGAAAACCTGGTGCTAATCAATTTTTTTATGATATTTGAAGCTGAGCCATAAATGTGCTCAATCTCTGTTAACCCTCCCTTTGGTTTTATGATGATAAATATGTCGGAGTGGAGGTTTACGAGTGTGGCTGGGTCTTTCTGCAGCGACTATAAACGCAGCTATGTGAATATCATATGCTTCACGGTGCTGCTGCATGTTCCTATGTGCTGGCTGTCATTCAAATACCACAAAATATTCTAAACAGTGGTGTTTGAATAACTTACACCCTCTTGACTAAAAACATCAGCACCGAGTAATGTCCAGGGGGAGAAGCAATAACATAATATGATGATATGATAATAGCTTCAGGCTGTGCGTGAGATATAAACATGATCATATAGGGTGTTGAGTACTCCAGGGGGTTAAGTGAATGTAATCCTCATTGACACACGGTGCTGAAGAAGGAGGGAAAAGGGAGGCAGAGAAAGTCATGTGTCAGGGTTCAGACATGAGCAACTGGGAGCCCCGGAAAGGCTGAGGGCAGATTTGTGGTAATCAATACACCAAGAGAGGGCTTTTTAAAATTGTTGAATGAAAGTTTGATAAGAGGTCAAAGGAAGTTTATGAGGTATGATATGTAACATTTCTGCATTAAAATGTCAAAAACAAAACAAACACGACTAGACCCATGTTGTATATTTCGTTGAGTTGTGTACTAACATTATTCCAAATGTTCACGGCAATTGTCAAACCTAGAGAAATCTACAAGATTTATCCAGTTTTATGCCACTTTTTTTGTTTGATACACTTTAAAGACCTCGGTCGTGTTTAACTATATATTTTAACAGGATGAAGGATTTCGGACGTCAGGATTTAAAGTTATCAGAGAAATAAGTTGAGCAAATGTTAGCAGCAGCCGAATAGTGTTGGAGAAACACAGATTTTTTTAAAATGCGAAACCGTTGTATTCAGTGTTTTTACTGGTTTTAATCACCCAGTCCATTTGTTTTTGGAGAAAAGGAGGCCTCTGGGGATAATTCGGCTCCTGGTAAAAACCTCCTGATAGATGAACACTGAAGGAATCTGTACCGGGAGAAGTTGACGCCAATGGTGCTAACGAACGCTATACTTCACCACGTCACCAAACTCCATCTTTTGTTATTGTGTTGATTGAGAGACTCAATGGCCTGAGTGGCAGAAAACAACACATTGTGCATTTAAGGCAAAGGGTAAGTGTGCAAACTGGGTCATCGCTTGCACAGACGTGATTGACAGCATGTGGAGACAGAGGGGGTGCCATAGGAATGAGGCACAGGTTCAAAGGTAGCGAGCAGGAGTGGGAAGATCACAGAAGTTGAGCGAAAAGGTTGAGAGAGGGTACAGAGGGAGCCCAAAAAAAAAAAAAGACCTTAAAAGAGCCTTATCTGTGACTCATCTGTCTTGACATGCACACTCCTCTGGTTAGTGCCCTGGAGGAGAGGGGTGGGGAGGGGACCAGCATGCGTGTCAGTAACTGAGTGTGCAGGGCTTAGGGCCTGTGCACTCTGGCCCGAAAACCAGCCTAACCAGCCCTATGCCTTAACACCCCCAGGACTCTCATGACTTACTGCTGTGATCACGTGATTGACTGAGCTGTACAAGGGGAACAAAAAAAGCATTAACAAAAAAAAAAAAAGGCTGTCACACATCAGTGAAGATACAGATGTTACTTCCTTTGACAATTCACTTTTTCATCTTTTCCGTCAGCTGATTCGTAACTTCTTCAGTGGCTTCTCTTTTCTTTTTGGTCATTTGTGGAAGACAGAGGATCACCTGATCTGCGACGGGGCTGTCTGATGTGTGTTTTCAGGAAATATGTGGAGTTGCAAGCAGAGTCATTTTTGTTATTGAAAACAAACACAATAAATCACCTACGTCAACAACTTTTATTCTTCAGGTGGAGTGAACCACGAAACGGTGACACGCGCGATTGTTTTCCTATTTGTTTCTATAACCCTAAAACTAGTTTAACTTCATTAGATGCAAGGAAAGTAAAGAAAGGAATTAAAACCAGCTGCCTAGTAACTAATACCTTTTGGGGACACATCATCTATTTCAGGACTTGTCGGGAATCATACATCACATGACTGCAAGTCCATTGTCCTCATGAGGGAAAAGTAAGTCGTGACTATTCAATTAAAATGACTCACTTTCACTTGATACTATCTTATTTCTCCAGAGTGAAATTAACCTCTTGACTCTCAGTAGTTTACAGAATGATCAGTCAAAGTGAAAACACTTTGCGGCCATGTTAATATGCATTTAAAAAGAAAAAGGTTGTGTTTTCTGTCATGCTTCAAATACAGATGGTATATCTGAATTTACACCTTATTTAGAATTTTTTTTCATGCTGGTAAATCAACAATCTCAGGGGGAAAAAAGGTGCGGAGGATTTTGTATCTTATTTCCTGATAGTGCAACAATAATCACGACATGTTCAGCCCGTGTTTCTGCTACAAAGAGTCAGAAAGCCACAAAGAATATCACTTAAATCGTGATTTGGAATCAGTTTGTGAGGTCCTTGCCAGTTCCCCACTCTTACTGTCCACAGCAAATATCCATCAGTCCAAATTGTTTTGCATCAAATCCAACCTCCTAAGATGTTCGACTTTACTTGCATGTAGAGCACACCTGGGAGATTTACCATAATGAATACCTGATGTGGTGAAGCAGTTAATTCCGCCTATAAAATAACTCCCTTCCTCCTTCCTGTGGGCCCCGGCTGTTGTTTATCAAACGAGGTAACGTCCTGTCATGTGACCCCTCCTCCCTCCCAGAAACCCACCTGTGTGGACTTTTCTCTTAATCCCCCCCCCCCCCCCCCCCCCCCCCCCTTTTTTTTTTTTTTTTTTTGCTGTGCGCTTTGAATACTTAGACTACCGAGTGTAACTAATTCTCCCACACAAGGATATTGTCTTCTCTCTATCTCTGCTTTTGTCCTTCCCTTTCAAGCTGGCTATTCACTGATTTCATTAGTTGGCGGTGTGGTGTGAGAGAGTTGGCTAAGGGCTGTTTTTTTTAAACAACATGAAACCAGCTAAAGATTAATCACCGGACCAGCGTGGGAGCTTTTAAAAGCCATTCTCTGATTAATAAACTGTAATTAGGAGTGATGATTTTGAGCTGCCTTCTATGATTTTGCTACAACAGTGAGCAACATGTAGTTGCCTACTATTTCAGTATTACAGGGACAATGCTACTCTTCAGTTTCCTTCATGACAAACCATTTACATTGTGAAAGTTTAGCATTAAGGGGCGACACCCCAGGTGAATACGGTAGAACTTTTCACTATAAAACTTCCCCAGGTGATTACATACATTAAGCAATTGTTTTTTGTATTACAAGTTTTCTGAAATGTTATGTTAAAATATGCAAATGATGCATTAGCTTATTAAATATGTAATAAGTTGCATACATTTCTGGAATAGAAATCTGAACAGGTTCAACATTTTTGTTTCATTTTGTTGTCACATTAGAGTGAAAGTAAAAAAAAAAATGTGGATATCTCTTTGTATTACTTCATAGATCAGAAAATACTGTCAACAGTCATAAAAAATGGGTTTCCGCCTGTTTTTACAAATAAAATGTTATATAAATCAGAATATGAATGATATATGAACAATCCCCAATAAAAACCTTCAGAAAATAGATAGGAATTAAACTGGAAAGTTTGGTGTATGTAAGTGCTACTGAAGTGGAGATTTCTGAATAAGAGTATGAGAAAAAGACTCATTTAAGAAAACTGCTTTTAAAGACTTGTAATGTAAAATTCCATACACTTTGCAAGACACCTTAAAAAGACACCCAAATATCTTAAACTAACAGATATCACCATGAACTTCCCCAGTTGATTACTTAAATTAAGAGAGTTACTTTAGTTTTCTGAAATGTTATGTTTAAATATGCAAAGCAGGCATTATCTAATGCTAACTTTTGGTGACTTTAGGAAAAAAAGTTGAGACACAAATAAACAAAGTGTAATAAAATAAACAGCTAAATGTACATTTTAGATGTTCTCTTTTCCCTAGTCTGAAGGAAGACATGTTATGGAAGCAAAATAACCCAAAATCTCAAAATTGATGAAAATGATGTTTTTGCCTGTAGTGCGTCGCCTTCAGACAATAAAAGTAATGATTGTTGTTCCTAGTGGGGGCTTAAATTAAATGTGTTTAACAGGCTGCTCTTCCCACACACATGCTGCACAGATCCTACAGCTGACCCAAGGATGAAGTCCCCTGGGATGACCAAACCACCCTTTCTCAGACACCCATTTGCCGTACCCACCTCCTCCTCCTCCCTCTCCCTCCCGATGGATGACCCTGCAACCAGCAGGGGTCAGCTGCGCAGAAGGAGCCCCCCCGCACCCCTGCCCTCGGTCCGGAGCCGCAGCGTAAATCAGCGGCTGTTCATCGCGGGAACCCTGCCCTGCCCGAGGTCTCAGCCCAGCCTGGCACCATCTGTCCCGGGGTTCTGACGCAGAAGCAGCGCTGCCAAGGTGGGTTCCCACTGACCTGCTGCATCCACCAGGCCATATGGGCCAGACCCGGGACCGGAGACAGATCCATCATCACTGCAGACTGGACATGGTAGAAGAGGGCTTGGTGTACATCTACTGTAAATTAACTCTGAATGAGCAGTAAAGATGGACAAATTAAAAAGGAGTTCCTTACAATAAAAATGCAAACCATTACATCACCATTACACCAGTGTAAGTCAAGCCAATAGCTTATTTATATGTATTTTAAAGATTTTTTCAATAATATTATTGTGTTCATCTGCAGAACTGCAAAGGGAAATTAGCTTATAGCTAGATCTCTTCTCTTTTTAAGATGAATGTTTTTTATGCATGGTCCTTGTTTAATAAAGATTAATAATAATCATTCACAGTAGCAAGTTTTCTGCTGGGCGAGTAATTTGACTTTTTATGGTTTTTGCTGGTAATGGAGTATTTCTACATTGTTGTATTGGTACTTTTACTTAAGTAAAGGATCAGAGTACTTCGTCAGCCTAAAATAATTGACATTTTAAACCAACCCCATTTATAAACAAGCCATCCTGTTATGGAAAACAATTCTTAGATTAATAATGTACATACTCTTATCAGTTTAAATTTCGCTTTTGAATCGGATGGATTTGATTAGAAATATATTCATGAATGGCCAATATGCTAATTTTTATTACACTGACACACCTAAACAATAACATCCTAATGGACTGACGTGCATAACATCTCCCGATTAAGAAAGCAATAACAAAGGGTGCAGAGAGTACTAGCATTATATAATCATGCATAAGTTGTTACTTGACACAAGTGTTACTGAAGTGGAAGATTGCTAATGTAGAGAAGCAGCCCATTTGAAGACAACACTGAAAAGTGGCTTTCCATTGTAGTCTCAAACATAGTGACCACCTTTAGTTTATAACAAGGTTTTCTCAGAGACTGCCCAAACAAGTAAAAAAAAAACAAACAACTTAAGTGGACTTCCTCTTGATTAGGCCTTAATTGCACAGCTGTAGGCTACTCTCAAATTGCTTCTTTTCGTGCCAAAAGTAGTTGAGCAGATAACTTTCTCAGCATCTATTGAAGCTGGGTAAAAAATTGACTGATCTTAGAGTACACTAGAAACAGGAAAAGTTCCAATTAGAGCACTCGCAAATCCACCTCTGGCCCAAACAAGTCCCATTCTACGAAGGTGACCTGACCGACCCTGTTATTTAGCTGTATAACTGCCACGGACTAAATAGATGATGTACTACTCACACATGTAAAACAGTCCAACCTTTAAAGTGCAAGACAAGTCTCTACACTCCACCTCATCACCCTTGACGACTTGACGTCTTTTCCCCCTCCATCATAACAGCACCTGGAATTGTGACACGTAAAACTTATCGGCAGAGACAGTCTGCGAGTCCCCGGGCAGTACGGCCCAGCTTATTGCTTTCTCCCACAGCCCCGACCTTGCTTCTTGCCCCCTTAGGCCTGGCTCTAATGGGTGAGCAGGGGTCATAAAGTGGTTGTGTTACCGTTTTCCTTTTTCCAAACCAGTGACAACAGTTGTTCACCCTCCTCACCGCGGCCTTTTGTGAGGCTTGACAGGCTGTCAATTCCAGGCGGAGGATGATTGTAGAAGACGACACGCATTACCTTGAGGTGACACCACATTCCACTGAAGGCCTGTCTTTATGAGCTAACAATAACTTTGAATAGCTTTTGCTTTGACTCTGTGGTTCGGTTTGGTGCCGTCTCATTCTTGTCGAATCTGGACTTGTTCTTATAAAAAAATGTTTTGAGCGAATTCATCTTGCAGATAAAAGATAATTAAGGTAAAGGATCGTCGCTTGTTAAGACTCCCACCAACAATTCTTTGACAGTGTTTGTGGTCTTATCACCCTCACAGGCTTAAAGACTGATTTTGGGCCGTCATCAGGGTTTGAGGGCAGGACAAGAAGACCTTCACGGTGACACATACAACCCCGACTCAAAAATAGTCGCCCACCCACACACATGCACCCACACACATGCACTGCACACGCACGCACGCACACATGCACTGCACACGCACACACACATACAGTAAAGAGTGTGTCATTCTGAGAACAAGCGCAAACTACCGAACATTTTGTGCTTTTGTCCTTTGGTTTGTTTAGATAGTTACTAAAAAAAAATAATTTTAAAAAAGCTACAATATTAAATCTACCAATAAATATAATTCAGCAATCATTTATAGAATCATAGGATAATTGTATGAAAGACTTTTGCCACCCTTAAATACAGAGACAATTTTTCTGATTTTTGCTTCCTGTGTTGTGAAGTAAAACATTTGATATTAGGTTTAGATGTTTAAAGTTTATAAAAATATATTATGGTTGGTTCGGTTTCTCAAACGTTAGTCCTAGGGCATACTTATTTTATCACTAGATTGTGTTTTTAGTAAGACTACATGTACAATTATGAGGAAATGAAAACTGACTGGAAAATTTGACTGTTAGGTGACTAATGAAGACATCTTGTATTCATCAGCCCACTCGCCCAATTCCGTTTGTCACATCATTTGTGCACATACTGCCCTCCTGTGTTAAACCTGCAGTACTGACACTATACTCCAAGCTCAAGCGTTTCACATCAATTACATGAGGCATTAGTAACTGTCCATCATCACTAAAACAGGCTTCTGCACAGCTTGTAGCATTAACATCTTACTAGATAAGATCATTTATCTTGGAACAAGAACATTCTGAATTATTTTTCATTTCATAACACTCATCCGATATGGTTTTTAGCTATTTTATACTAGCATAATGATGATGAGTGATTATTGGGCCTTAAAAAGGATGTTGGTGAAAATGACACACTTTTGACCAACAGGCTGGCAGGTTTGTAAAAAGCATACAAGGCTTACAGACTTGAAGACACCATGTACCACATGACTGACTCCATCTGACTTGTTTTTGAACAATTAAATGCATTGAAGGCACAAAATGAAAAGTATTTGCATTCATGGCACCCATTGTTGGTAATACCTTTGCTTTGAGTATAAAAAAAAAAGATAATGATTCCTTTTTATATTGAATCTTGAAGAAGCGGTTAAAGGAAAGGGTCAAATGTTTTTCAGTCCGTCTTAGAAAATACTCGCGTGTCCATATGAAAAGTTCTCGGTCACTACAGATGATGGTTCTACAAAAGCTCATTAGGGCCATTGTAGGTAAAGCATTTTTGAATAAATTACCGGGCTGGGGGGAAAGATTTTTCCAAGATTAAAGTTGTATATTTACAAGGTAGAAATCTTGGATATTCCTTGAGATAAAGTCACAAATTAACGAGGAAAGCACTTTGCAGGGTTGGATCAACCTCATCACACCACGGACGCCGCTGCTTTCCGTGTAATCAAATTAAACTTTGCAAATCGGATTTTGCAAAAAGGAAATACTCTTGATTTTATCCCAGAATCGTAAAACTTTTCTAAGAATCAGGACTTTGACTTTATTCATATATTTTACCATGTTAATTTCAGTTATGTAAGGACCACTTACCTAATTCAAGTATGACCCCTGCCACGCACACACATTCAGTTGCCAAAAGCGTCCATTTTGAATAAATGTCCTGCCTAGTTAAATAATATTATTTACATTTTCAATCATGAATCGTAGAAATGCATTTAGATTTTTTTTTAAGAAAATTGTCTATTTTCATTCACTTTCAGAAAAGCAGCCATGACCATCCACTCATCACCTTTGGTCCTTAGTGGCAAAATACCCATGACCACCTGCGGTGAAACGGGCTATAGTACATGTACCTCGATAACAGGGTTCTCAAACTTTTTCCGACCAAGCACCACTTAACCAAAAAAAAAAAACACTCACGGACCACCTAACTCCCCAAATATCCAAAAACAATAGGCCTGCTTACCACTCCAACAGTATATTACACATTACAGGCTAATGTTGAGCTTTATGTGACCTTCTCTACATCGCTCGTTCACACATTAAATCAACAATACAAATACAACTACGGATTCTACAAGCATTTCATTCATATGTGATCTAAACAGTAAATGCTGACAGATTTTACACATCATATGAAACGTAGACTACATTTATTACTGAGTTTATGTCCGAGCGAACAGAGCTGCAACTTACTTATGAAAATTAAGTATTTTGACATCCAAGCTTTTTTCATGAATATTAAGGTTTTTTTTTACAGCCAAGCATTTTACATCAGGGTTCTCAAACACACACAAAATCACTTGTTGTTGCTGCGGCTGAACCACCTGTAGCTGCTGAACCACCTGTAGCTGCTGAATCACTGCATCAGGACGATGCACCTTGACGGTCGTGTCAGATTTTTCATTTAATTTTCTTTTAACTGATCCCGTCTTGAGCCATCGATCTATCTCGTCAGTTGACGCTCAAATTGACCGCGCAGATCATTTATGACATAAGATCGTAAAACGAACCCACGTAGCTACGTAGCTACATCTATGCTACACTCTATACTAGTCACTCTTAA
Organism: Bovichtus variegatus; assembly: GCA_943593645.1. Classification (NCBI taxonomy): domain Eukaryota; kingdom Metazoa; phylum Chordata; class Actinopteri; order Perciformes; family Bovichtidae; genus Bovichtus; species Bovichtus variegatus. The sequence goes on from CALSCE010009506.1 coordinate 2,221,623, forward strand.
ACAGTTTGAGAATTTTTTTTTTAACTTATATTCATTTTAAATGTGACATTTTACCAATATACTCACAGACCACTAGGGGTCACTCACTTGAGAAGGACTGTTCTATAAGACACTGCTGAGTTAATGTTAACAATTCATGTTTTATTATGATATGATAACCATAGAAACCCATTTTTGTATTGCAATCTGCAACAGAATCCTGCCATTACATTAAAGACATTGATCTGTAGACCTCTCCTGCAGCATTCACCTGCCTTCTTCACAGCTCAGTCCAACAGCTTCATTAGTCCAACCTTTCATTCCCGCTCGGCTTTCAGTTTCTCCTCCACTGAGTGATCTCCCCTCGAGCCTCCCATGCAAGGTGGACTCTTAGCCAGGGAGGGGTTACTCCCCCACTGCTCAGGAGTCTTTGCCTGGATAGCTAGTGCATGAACGCAGCGACTCAACTCCTCCTTCAAAGCCTCATTAACCAGACGGTGGCGCTTTATCAATGACAGACCCTCAAACTGGGAGCTGACAACCAGGACACGGAAATGGGATTCAGAGCCGGGGGGCACGGCGTGCATGTGGCTTTCATTGTGGATCTCCAGGTGCTCCGGTCTGAGTTTGTCTGTCAGTTTGGTTCTGATAGACCTCTCAACGGGCCGGCTCGGGTCTGGGTCCATGTGTGGTCTGAAGTGGGCCAGAGGCCGGCTTAAGGCAAGACTGGTAGAGACGGGCCGAACACAGCGGAGGACAGTCGGCAGCATCAGACGCTGTGGCAGGACACCACCACCATGAAAGCTAGATGGGTATAAATACAGAAAACGCACATGTTGCTTTGGTTTGTGTGGTTCAATTGGATGGCACCCTGTTTTCCAGCTTAGCCAATGCATATCAATGATAACCTTATTGGTTTTACATTAAAGCTGAAACAAATAATAGCTTAGTCGAGCCACAGAAAATCTATCCACAACTATTTTCATAATTGCAAACATTCTCACATTTCAGCTTCTGAAATTGTGAAGATTTGCTGCTTTTCTGTTATATTGTGGCTCTTATAGAAATAAATGATGAAAAATATTGCCAGTGACCACTCGTTCTGGTATAACCAGTGTGGCAAGAACGGGAAAGGTGGAGACAGATGTTGCAATAGTATTGCACTAATTGATTGTGCAGGTGTAGCTACTACAGTGGCCCCTAAGTGTATTTCACAACTGGCCCTTCATAATGGGGACATATGCGTCTCATAGAGATTTCGATGCCATTACAAAGCTTCTCAAGTTATGCAAACGCCAAACAATTATAACGGGAAAAAACAAGTAATTTACGAAGTTCGTAAACCCAGTAAATTAGCACGGTTAAAGCATTTCTAGTGACAGCCTAGCTTTAGATAACCTGAGAGCCTCGGTTGTCCGCTCGAATAAATAACACAATAAGTGTCGTTACATGCAACTGCACTGCTGAATTATAAGTTGGCGACACGACTTTTAATGCCTTTACAGTGGCAGTTTTGCTGATAGCTAGGTAGCTTAATTCACTCATCGTTGGTTAGCATTAGCTGTTAGCTCTCATAATAAACATCACCCAATATGCAAGAAGACTGAGAACGTAACAAAGTCTCTGCGCCGAACAGCTCCACAAACGATAATATATCGGTCTGTTGATTATTACACTTAAACTAGTAATTAAGATAACGTGTAAAGTGCATTTTGTAAACTACTCACCTTGCAAGTGAAGTCAGTTGCGTCTCTGCTACCGTTACGCAACACTCACCGGAAGTGCCAGAACACTGGGTTGTGTAGTTTCTTTCTTTAACACGTTGTAGTCCTGTAGCACCATTGCAGGTAGCGGCACGATTTGAACCATTTGTAGTGTCTATTATAAACGTAAAACCATAATGACAGACATAAAACATGACAAAGATTGACTTTTCATATTTCTTGTTTATTTCATGGTTCTTTGTTATCCATTGTGATTCCAAAGGGCCAGTTGCACAGCATTGTGCAAACCCAATCAACAATGAGAAAATATAAGAAAAAATCTCACACACCTTTTAACAGAACTGATGTTGTCACATTTAGGCTAACTATGATTCATAACCGGTATTTAACATTGATGTATTTACTTATATTTCATTTCTCATTTACAAAATACACAAAATCAAAGACAACATACAGAATTGTTCATTTACACTTCTTTTTTTTTTTATAACTTTTTTTTATATTCATGGTTCCACAAACAGTTTCTATACTTACAAACAATCAACTACAGTTTCTACAGCACAGTACAATGACAAAGGTGATAAATTCTTTGTTACATTTAATTAATGGCAATGCAATCTTATTGACAAAAGCCTCAAGACTTAGGGTTGTTTTAGAGAGTACACACAGATGTTAGCTGTTGAGTCCTGTGTCATTATTAAGCCAACACAGCATTTTAGTGGACAAGGCCAGCATATAGTAAGTAATGTGCTCCAATTCCCAATAGCTTCAAAAGAAGAGGATAGGAGACAAATACCCAAACACTTATTGCTTTGTTAACTTTTTGCACTCATGACCGACTGTTGCTCAGGCAACACGTTAATTATACAAAAAAACCCTGTAACATAAGCTAAGATATGTATCTACGAGAGACAATTTTAACTTGGACGGAGCCTGAACTGAGTCACTGAGACAGGTTAGCGATTTAACAGCATTCCATGTTGAACAAATACAACAGTTATCTTGACATCGTTGTTCTTAAATTTCATGGGTGATACAGGACATACAGAGAGTAGGACTTCTGACTCTTAGCTTTCATATTTGTGCAGTTAATGTGCGTTCATATACTATCAATGTGCTTTTAAGAGGGAATCTGGGCAGATTTTGTTTTCTGACACGCTGGCCATTCTGGCTTCTTAAACCATCATTTATGGCAGTTTGAAAACAAGAGCACCTACAGACAGGTTCTCTGATAAATTGTGAAAAGTCTTCATAACCATAATAAGTCAAGTTGTTCCTGTTTCACGTGATCGATGGCTGAAAACCTACAAAGACTGACTGCAATATTTTGCCAGGGGTCAAAAGGTGTGAAGAACGATCTTATTAGGTACATTATAAGTACTTGTATTTACATATATTCATATCTATAACATATAATTAATTGATGGTGTAATGTGTAAACTCAGGCCATAGAAAATATTTGGCACAAATTAATGAGAGGTGGTACTCGTGACACACTCATAGATGATGATTTCAGATTAGATCAAGTTAGATTGGTGTGAGTAGGAGGGGCGTTGTGTAAGGGGCAGGTCATCGAAAGCTCAAAGCACCTATGTTCACAACTGCACTCATGTTCACAATCTTGTAATTTGGTAGGTTTTGGTCTTTGTGCTCTTGCTGAACGCCCACCTTGTTCTTCATTCAATCTCTAGCAAGGCTGCATCAGATAGTGTCTTGAAGAACTTGAGGCATTCACAATTGTGCATGTACTACAGTGTACATTTAGTGCAATGGGTTGTCTATTTATTTAACTGTCTTGAGTCTACGTATGGCTGCTATCCTAAAAAATGGCAGTTTGGACGAAAACCTTTTTTCGTTAATCTGACGTGTTAATGATTGTTTTTCTTTTACCATGCAATTGTGAACATATCACCCTTGCTTTTCTAGATCAGGGGAATGCGGCAATTATTATTCACCAACACTCTGTGCTGTTACCAATGTGCGATATATGACAATCAGCCCTTGGCAGTGAGTTCTCTATGGTGAATCTCATGTTATATCAAGCTACAATTGTATAATAAAGCACAAGTAAACACAAGGTCCCAGTGCACTCCAAATCCATACCTTCATTAGCAGAACAATCCTTTTCAACTGCAATTAATCCTCACTGTTCTACATGTCATGTGACCCTAATCTTAAATATAACAACTCTGCTGTATGCCACTTTTCTTTTCTTTTTAAACTTTGGGTGCAGTATTTCCAACAATTTTAATATTTACTTTAAAATCTAATCTTTCAGCCTGCCTTGATCAAAAAACAGGTTAAGTCCGGTATGTTATCACACCATGTTCAGTTATCAATATAAGACAGCTACCCCACAAACTTTCACAAATCAGAATAGGGTTTGCGAAATATGAAATGGTAAAAGACATAAAAAATTAAATAAAATCTCAATATTGCACTAAGAAGCACGCTCACATTAATATAAACATTCAGTTCACACAAACAATTAGATTATAGTTTATCTGTCATTTCTTACACACCTGCACTGAAACCATCAAAAATAAAAGTGTAGCCTTTTTTTTCTCCCTTGTGATTACCTGTTTTTCTTCCACATGTGTGTGTATGTGTGTGTGTGTGTGTGTGTGTGTGTGTGTGATTTGAGGTAATAAAAGGAATATTTTCATTTTAAGAACATCCTATGGAGTGTGCTCTAAGAAGAGTTTGGTAAGGTTCATAAACCTTCACGTTCTCATTGCTACCAACTGCAGAATAAAAGCACTGTGCTGTATTTTGTGGGACGGAAATGTCAAAAATATTACGGTGATTTAGGTCAGACTAACCAATGAGCATATGCAACTTGTCCCCAACGCTGCTCACATGTTGGACTCTCAATTTTCATAAATTTACATACGTACTTTGTGACATGCATAACACCCTCCAAAACATATATTATAAGAGACAAACATACCGTAAAGCTGCTTTCACATGATCAGATAAAAACCGCTCTGCGCTGGCAGTGCAGCTGTTTTCCTACGTTGAGAGCGGTGCCGCCCGAATAGGCGGAAACGCTACCCCTGGCGCGGCGCGGCGCTCGGGCGCTCAGAATTCTAATGATTTCAACTTTGACCTCGGCTGCCGCTGACCTTTCAAAGCGCAACCAATGAGATAACAGCTGTGTGAAGCAGCACAGGCAAGCGGGGGAGGTAACCATAGAAACAAAAACTAACTAGCTGCCTTCACCGCGAGGCTCACACACTGTGCTTTGAATGTACCCTTTAACAAACAGCTTCATCCAATTAGGACAGCACACCATTTTCACCTGACATGGGAAACATATCCATTAATTGATTGATGAATGATCTATGGGTTTTTGTTTTTGTTTTTTTGGAGGTGATCAGAAAACAATGTTTTAAAGGGAAAAGGGGCTTGATTGATCTCTTGTCACATTCTGATAATAACAAAAGCAAACCTGGAATGTTTCTATCATCTATAAAATGGCAGTTAGTCTGTACACCAACACAAGACCTCAGGAGATAAAGAATGAGGGCAAGTCTTTGTTTAAGAGAAAGCCAAGAGTGTTGGGTCTTGGTTTTACTCCGCAAAGTCAAAAATGCTTTAAATCAAGGCATAACATGTCGCATTTTTGATTCTATGTCCAACAATGGCAAAGTACTCAAGACTTGACAGGTGGGTTGAATTTGCTCAGAAGAATGGATGTGACTACAGAGAACTCTGTAACAATGGCTAGTGGTCAGTCTATTTGCATGGCTCATTATCAAGAACCCCCATCCCCTGACCTCCAACCCCGGGTGTATGTACTTATATTGGCCCCATCTAAATGTACTATTATATTCCAGGGGATTTAAATGTCAGGCTCTCACTGAACATGCTCATATAACTATTGCCTCTGCACCAATTCTGAGCGATCATCAGCAATTTGTCTCCGCTCAACGCTTATTCAGGCATTCTAATGGTTTGTCACAGCTTCACGATCAAATAATCACCAATCCCAAATATTTACAGCAGATCTGCGTCGCTCCCCTGCGCTGTGCTATGTGTACAAACTTTACTCTATCGTTATGAGGGAGGGGTTAGAGAGAAGGATTTTGAGGGCTCTTGAGCTGTTCATTCACGGTGTGGTGAAAACTCTTCGGCCCCCCCGGAGGGTTGTTGGCACCACACTATTGCAGCACCTGACCCCGCGTCTCCGGTAGTTTGAGGGCCAGAAAACTGCCCGCCGCCAGCGCCCCCGAGGCAAAGAGGATGGGCACCGCCTTGGTGATACCAACGAACGAGGTAAAGATGCTTATGCCTAAAACAGCTGCTAATTTACAGAGGGCGTTGAGGAAGCCAAATGCTGTTGTTCTGAGAAAAGAGAGGGGGCAGAAAAAGAGTACAGTCAAGTGAGGTTATTGTCTGTTGTTTGATAATATATTAAAAGGGACAGTTCATCCCAAAAAACTAAAATACATATATTTTTTTATATAAGGAATAAAATATAAACCAAGAGTAGTAAAGCGGTAGAATTATAGAGCAATAGAAGATTCATCTTTTACTTTGTATGCCAAATAGAGAGATTAACAGTTAAAGTGAGTCTCAAGAGTTGAATCTTCATTCATGGGAAGGCTGTATGGACTGTGTATGCCCACAAGGTGGAGCTACATCTTCTAAAATGAAAACCCAAAAGCTGTTCTCACGCATGAACACAGAGAACACAACACAAAAGATCCATGTTCTTGCTTTGGTAAAATGCTCGAGTTATGTTCCACAGCACTACTCATATCTTATCTTATATGATGTTGCATCATGGTGGCATTGCACTAAGGGCACATCCTACTAAAGCCATTATTAGGTGGCAACAAGACAGCAAAGTGCTTTACATCACATGCCCCACCAATGATTTCCCCCCTACAAAGTCATCCATCCCTGGAAGCCGACCAATCATTGCAGGGCTTCACTTCTGACATCATTTGACATGTCATTCAGCACCGCTGACCGTGTCTTTGTGGTGTCAAGGAGATTTCAGGGCATGCCTAAATTGCCTACCTCTTGTCAGAGGGGTAGAGTTCGACGGTCAGCACATCCAGGGCGTTCCAGGAAGCGATGCTGATTCCCCCGAACAGGCAGAGCAAAGCAATCATGGCTGACTCGCTGTTGCCAAAAGACAGGAAGAAACAGCTGATGCAAGAGATCACACTCGAGCCCGCTGGATGTAGACAAAGGGAGAAAAAGAAAGATGAAGGGAAAGAGATTTTGAATAAAAAAAGGAAGGAAATCCACATTTGCAAAAGCCCTTGTGGTTGTTCAAAGGCCTTATTTCAGATATTATATTAAGTGATTGTAAATGCTTTTCTGTTTGCAAGCATTGTTTTACACCTTGACACTGTTGCAAATGATACCTCCTCAATGGTCTTTCCCGATTAAATAAATAAATACATATATGTCAAAGAGTTATTGACAAACTAGCGTGAAGTTGGTCTGTTTTCCAGATCCTGCAAACATTGAGCTGTGGAAGCAAATTTACTACAGTATGGTTGCATCAGCCAGCCAGTGTCATTTATCACTCTGCACTTAGTGCACTTTTTTATATAAGGGCCGACCTTGTCTCTGTGTCAGAAGAAAAAATCACTGGCTTTTGTTAATTAATAAACTTCCTCTAAATAGATTACCATTTCATTAATCATCAAGTTTCAACAGAAGATCTGGAATTTATCAAACTTGTTTTTCAGACAAAGATATCCCATCATAGACCTGAGAGACACAGTCGGGGTCTATCACATGGCGACTAAGAGGCCCTCTAATTAATACCTGTGAAAAATGAGTGAACAAGTATACTGTCGTACTTAGCTATAATGAGGCAACCACGTAATTAGCTGGGGAACAGCGAACCTTATCCCTTATTAATGTGAGGTCACAGTAGCAGCCACTGAACTATCCTACATTTTTTAAAAACATATTTATGAGAGCAACGGTAGCGTAGTCTGCCTGCCTTGAACGCAGAGCCCAGGGTTTGTAAGGTACAGTAGAGGAGGGTGTTTCAGTTTCAGTGATTCAGTTTTCACCCACAAAATGACCATTTGTATATCAATTACTCACACCGTGTGACCTTGAATTCTTGAAAAAGTCTTTGTTTTTCTCGCATGCCTCCGTGGTGAACGAAGAATCAAAAAAAATTAGAAAATTCTTGATCAATTTAAGTAAATGGGGGCCGTATTTAACAACAGCAAAACTATATCAAAACATCCGTTTATAAACCCTCACAACTTATGGCCATTACTTCCCAAACACATGCGTTTTCACTAAAGACTTTACAATATAAAACACTTCTGCATGAACAGTCTCACGCTTGTGCAGGCGCGCTACTTGTCCATTTGAGTGTATTAAATAGTAAGGTCCTAGCGAAAATGCATGTGTTTGGGTGATTAGAAATCAAACTTGGATTATACTGCAATTTTCTCTATGTTATGTTATTCTTCAAGAAGTCAAGGTAACATGGCGAGTAATTGCAGGTAATTGATATACAAATGGTGATTTCCTGGGTGAAGTACTCCCTATAACTCCCATTCTACTTTTCTTTCAATACACATGGTGCTGAGTAATTTGGCCCAGCGCTCATATTACCCAGCATCCTGAGCCGTCCGATCTTGTCCATGAGCAGCGCGGAGACGATGTTGCCTGGCAACACAGCCAAGGTGCCCAGGAAACTGACAAAGTAGACCATGTAGGCATTGTTCTCGTCACTGACGTCACTGAGCAGGCAGCCTTCTTTGTTGTGCAGGAAAGTGCTGTTGATGAGTTTGCAGCTGACCAACCTATACTTGAAGAGATCTGAGGAGAAAGGAGGTGGAGGGTGAGACAGAGACAGAAGGGAGCAAAGTTAAAGGGGTTGATCAGTATAAAAAAGATGCCCATGATTAAGGCTTTAAATGTGAAACACCTGCAGGAAGTAAAGTCAGAACCATTTGTACGGAAAGACTAGCAGGACCTATAATGAAGAAAAATGCCACATCATGTGTTCTGATTGGTCTAAAGTATTGAGAGGTACATATATGCTTTGACATTTTTAGTCACAACATTGTGTTTGTTAAATGTCTTCCATACAAAAATATTGTTTACATTGCATATGTGTGCAAATCTTTGATATTTAACTTGATATGAGTTCATATATAACAACTATTTTATTGTGCACCTTAGTTTCTAAGATATATATTTTTAATCTTATTAGCCATTGGGCCCATGGGACTACCATTTTGTCCAAAAATATAATGACACATACAGAAAAAAAGTACACATATGTGGCCAAAGACTAAATATAGTATGAGTAAAACTGACCGATTTTGAAAATGTTTTCAGATTTGTGTTTACACAAGCCCAGAGAACATTTCCACTGAAGTAAATTCTAAATTGCAGACACAAATTGGTTTAACAACATTTTCTAATGATGAATGCTTATTCTAAACGTAAGTATGTGTGCCAATAATAAACCCTGAAAAAGTATACAATTCATATAACAGTAAAAGTAATTTTGTTTTTGTTTATTTATAATTAAGGGAACCGGAGCGGCCCGGGGAAAACCCTGTTGATTTCAGTGGCAGGTCTGGAAGAAGGCGCTAATCAAGCCACAGAAATACAGCTACAATGAGTGCCAAGACCCTGCTAAAGAAAGCTCGAATAATTTCTTGTGCTCTAGAAAGTGCAGCTGCAATGTACCTGAAAAGAATGCGGGAAGCTATGCTGATCCAACAACCCATAACTGCAAGCAGACCACGCAGGGGCTCTTGGTCGTAATCCCTGGAAAGAATAGCGTGAATATCTGCTCGGTTGTTAGGAAAAGCATTTGAAAATCTGGTTGTGATGATGGAAAAACCAGCTGCAATTCTTGCATTGATCCAAGAGACAGCAGTGGTAATTCCTGTTCCAGCCCTGGATGAGAAATCCACTTCTGTTGCTTGGTCCGTAGTGATGAGATCTGTAATTGTTGCTTCGTCTGTAGAAGGTTTTGCTGCAGCTTCTTCTGAATTTCTGGCATCGGACTGTGGTGGCTCTGGGTCAGGTGTTGTAATATTGTTCCAGGATGCCTCATTCACTGAGTACAAAGATCCCAGGCCAGCAGTCTGTCTGTCAATATCTTCATGCAGAAATCTGAGATTACGGTATCTTCTGGTATTCAAATCCGTTTGTGCTGGTGGTGTTGCACACTCGTCTCGGGGTGATTCATGGAGCGTAGGTTCTGGTGGGTTAACTGTGGAGGGTGAGTTGTGGTTGAGTCCCAGACTAGATCCGATGAGACTACCAACTGTTTTGGTGATCCACGGAAGCACAACAAGGCCTGTAACTAAGATCGGCATGTCGGCGGTGGAAGGGGGAGTGGAATGAAGTCAACACTCTTCTGATATTCAAATATTCTTGTTCTGTTTTACAAGACTGAATGAACGTGTAACATAAATTAATCTGTTCATATGTTCAAATGACTGGATTGAGGTGAGGTGTGGTGTATTTATAGACTACAGAGATCAAAGGAAAGATGAAAGGCAAAATGACGTCATGGTGTTTCTCGATGGGCGTGACGTCACCAGTGTTCCAACGTCACGTGATTACCAGGCACGTAAACGATCTGACGCACGTCAGGTTTCCCGTTTTTTTTTTTTTTTTCCGTCGCAACCTCACAGCTCGTCAGATGACCTCGTCACCCTTCATCAATTTGATATTATTCAACACTATTAGTTATATAGTGTTGACCCTTTTTCTTATTATTCTTTATCGATGTTTCGGGTTGTTCTTATGGTTCGCATACTACCACTTAAAAGCCGATCAACAGTACTTTTGGCTCCATTTCGACTTCTTCGCTTACTTTCTAACTAGTTTTTATGATCTCAATCGTAGCATGTGGTGGAGAAGTATCCTACAGGAGTTTTTTTGGTTATTCCGGGAAAAATAAAGATACTAATGTTCGGCATCGCTTCTATTTGTAATCATATTTGTGTTTAGGTTTCTCTTAAACACAAATATGTGAATGAATATATATATATATATATATATATATATATATATATTTAGCACACTAATTTTTCAATTAGCTGCGTTAGTTCAACTTTAATGCACCCCATGGCAGGTGCAATCAGTGTATTACCCAACACCGTATTAGTGTAGGGTTATATCAGCACTATGGACAGAGCGCGCCAGGAGATTAAATTGAATTTCCCCAGTTTCACATCGAAACCGCATTGCAGTTTGTTGTAACTACGTACACAATAATGTGAAGGCTACCCATGTCGTTTTTAAAAAAAGATTAAAAATGATTTAGATAACAAAAGGGCGTAAGGCACGTTTGAAACTTACTCTCTGGGGAGAATCTCTCCTCAAACTTTGCAGGATGAAGCATGGGCAAAGCGCATTTCAAAGTCCAGGAAAATGCTCACGTACTGTATATTAGTGCTGTTTGCATCGCCGGATAGTCTCACTTCCACTCCCACTGAGACCTTTATGAAAAGTAAATTTACCGCACTGGAGAGGCACCTTTTACGCACGAGGCTTCAACTCTTTATTTAGCCTACGTGAACATCGGATTAAACAGAACTACGTTCTCACACTAAGTGATCTAATAAACACTGTCAGCAATCTGATAAGTATTGATCCGATACTGATTACTATATTATATGTATGTTGAGTGTACACATGTGTTTAATATCTTGTCAGAATTAACCACAAAACAATATTTATCTCTCTTAGACTTTTTCTCATTTCTTTTAACGCCGTGGAACCGAAACGCGTTTTCTAATGTCATAGTCAATCTGGACGGCATTAACTTGGCCTCCAGCAGCACCGTGAGGAATCTCGGAGTTATCTTTGATCAGGATATGTCCTTTAACTCCCACATAAAACACATTTCTAGGACTGCCTTCTTCCATCTACTTAACGTTGCAAAAATAGGGCACATCCTGTCTCAAAACGCTGCAGAAAAACTAGTCCATGCATTTGTTGCTTCAAGGCTGGATTTCTCCTTATTATCTGGTTGTCCCAAAAAATCCCTTAAGACTCTTCATTTGATCCAAAATGCTGCGGCATGTGTATTGACAAGAACTAGGAAATAAGATCATATTACTCTTGTATCATCTGCTCTGCACCGGCTCCCGGTAAAATACAGAACATAATTCAAAATCCTTCTCCTGACCCACATGATCAAGCTCCAGTTTATCGTAAATATCTCATAGTACCTTATAACCCAACCAGAGCATTGTTTATGCTGTATTTTTACTATGTTGATTATTCTGCACACACGTCATCTATTGCACATCTGTCCGTCCGTCCTGGGAGAGGGATCCCTCCTCAGTGGCTCTCCCTCAGGTTTCTTCCATTTTTCTCCCCTTTCTTTGCGGGGATTTATTTAAGGAGTTTGTCCTTGTGCGGTGCGAGGGTCTAAAGGACAGAGGGTGTCGTATCCTGTCCAGTCCGTAAAGCCCACTGAGACAGATGTGTAATTTGTGATATTGAGTAGATGCTAAAAACATTAACATTAAACCACAAAGAAATTGATTGCTTGAAACTTCAACAACATGTCTATATCAACATTGGTTTCTTGTACATAAGTTTCATAATATATGAACATATTCCCCCTTCTAATCGACGTGATTTTTGGGTAGAATGCACCAGCATCGAGTAGTTTACCAAAGAACATAATAAAGACGAAGGAACATCTTAAACAAATCATTGACACATTTATTGCAAAGTATCAACGGGAAGATGGAGGCACTATACGTATATCCCTTGGAATACAGTAGCCTACAGTATAAATTAGATCGAGACTACGATGCAACACCATCACAAGGAACCCAAACAACTAAACTAGGCTAGTGTGTTTATATATACTGTGTCAAAATACTGCCAGCTTTCTTTGGAAAAATATACTCACTGCTTTTTAGGAGACACTTTTTTAATCTTACACATTTCATTATACTTACACTGTGCTTAAAGCTATTTCCTGCTGCTAACTCTATACTCTGTACATACAGTAACTACGGTCTCCCTCCTCTGTTGCTCTTCCATTAGTTTCCTGCAAAAAGGGTTTTAATGTGTGTGTGTGTGTATGTGTGAAATTGTTTCCTTACCTGAATCCTGGACAGAGTGTGATGTGTTGCACATTGTAAAGCCCTCTCATGATGTGCTATATAGTACATTTGTTCCCAACATGCCGCACTGTGACAATAAAAAGGTACACTATGGCAACTATCAGAAAGCCTTAAGTTCTGAAGAGGAAGCCCAAAGAGAGATTAAGCATTGATCGGCAAACACGTTTCCAATTCCCACTTCTGATGAGGAACTCCTGAGCGGCGCTGATAGCAGCTGGGAGTGATTGCTTTACGTGTGTTAAGACTGCAAACAACTAACAAAGCGAGTCGATTATTTTTTTTTTTTTATGCAAGTGTTTGCATGTGTGGATACAGCAGCTGAATAAAATACTGGACAGTGTACCTTTTCTAAAATGTACAAAAAAAAGCTTTCTATATGCGACATCTTTTGTCGTCATTTCGGGGGAGAAAAATCAATGTTTGAGAAGAGATACAGCGATTTTAAAGCTGAAATAATGGAGGATTCGCCCCGGGTTGCTAGGAGACATTGCAGCTCTGCAATGCTGCTGCATTTGGTGTAGTGCCAGTCCACCAGAGGAGAGAGAAAAAGAAAGTAATTGAGGCATTTTGACAAACAGTTGGAGCTGATTTTGCTGCTCTGTTACGCATCAGGGAGGAGGGAAGGAAAATAATGCAGCCACGGACACTGAATATTAGAAGATACAAAAAGATGGCCCGGGCTATTGTATTGCTATATTGTAGTGCTGTCAGCGGTGGAAGAAGTAAGCTATTCAGACCTTTTACTTAAGCAAAGTATCAGCAATATATCAAAATACGGTTAAAACTCTTAAAATGCATCACAGATAGGTACCACCTTTTTTAATGAACATCCTTTTTTAGTGAAAAACAAACAATCAAACAATCTTAAATAAGGTTGTCATTAATCCTAAGGCCTCCCTGCATAAATAAAGGATAAATACACTTAAAAAAAAAGAAAATCAAAAAAAAGATGACATAGAACACACAGAATGCATAACATAAGATGGGGTGGGGATTTGATTTAGATTGTTTAATGACAAAAACTCGTTGTAACATGGGTATTTAGAATTGTTATAGTTTTCAACCTTCAGTGTGTGTGTGTGTGTGTGTGTGTGTGTGTGTGTGTGTGTGTGTGTGTTTCCTACCTGTGTTGTAGAAGAGGGTGGAGATGAAAGTGCAGTTCTTGAAGAAGGTGTTGCTGGAGGTGATGTCCTCGAAGTAACACTCCTCAAACAGCGAGTCCTCAAACACCATAGATCTCATTTTCAGGTTCATAAACCTGAAATGGAATCAAGAAATGGAGGCAAAGAGACAACGAATAGATGGAGCATGGGAGTGGGGAGTGGAGCGGGACAAAAGGGAAAATGCAAAGAGATTGAGAGACCGTTTGAATTTCAACAACTCAAATCACATGCAGTGTTCAGGTTAAAAAGGCAAGGTAAAAGAAAATATAGAACACAGGCTTATCACATGATCAGAATGAAACATTTTGCTGAAGCCTCGTTCATATTTCCATCTGGTTTGTTGTCATCCACCGCAAAGTATTAACACATTGTGAATAAATTCATCCACCGAATGTTAGAGATATGTAAAAAGAAATAGTCTTGGAATAAAAAAAAAGGCACCCGACCATCACGTAACCTTATTCAGAAATGATTTTGCCCTCTTTCGACAGGCCAACACTAACGAGAGGATGCAGCTGACTCACTTGTCGTTGAAGTACTCTCCCTGGCGGTGGACCTGGTTTTCCAGGGTGAAGTTAAAGGTGACATGTTCTACTTTCTCCTTGGCAAAAAACTTGGTGCGCGAGGCGTACTCCTGTTTCTGCAGGTACTTGATCATGTCGGGGAACCACACTGTCAGCCCGTAGTAGCTGGACGAGGAGGAGAGAGAGAAAGTGAGGGTGCTGCTGTCACAGAGACGACAAACCTCACAGGCCGCCAGAAAAAAGATGATGCCTCCATTGCAACTGTGTGCATGAATCTTCCTGGGACATGTACATAATGTATTTGTAACATCTTTTGCCTGTTGGCATCCGAGGAATTCAACATTACTGTGAAGTCTGGATGAAATTGTCGCTTTGGTCCAACGAATGTGAACAATGTTACGTATCAAACTCAAATACTTTTCTATTGCACTGATGTTTTCAGTGGTGGAAAGTAGCTAAGTTCACATGTACTGTATTTAAAGAACTAGTTTGACATTTTGGTAAATACGTATATTTGCTAGATGAAAAAGGTTGATACCACCTGTCTTTTAAATATGAAACAACAACCAGCACTCAGTTAGCTTAGCTTAGCACAAAGACTGGAAACAGTGGGAAACAGCTAGCCTGGCTCTGTGCAACATAAAAAAAAAATGTTGTATTCTAATTAACATGTTACTGTATATCTTGTTTATCTGTATTCAATAACTGTAGTGTAAAAGCCACAATCTGCCACACTATGTCTCGGCTCTAAGCGGTTGCCAAGACATAGTCTGTCACATATAACCAATGTAAAATGACAAATTATAATTTTTACGCTTTTGATTTTTGCACTGAAACTAATTATGCAAGATTCTACTTAATCTTGAAACTTTTAATTTTTTTTACTAAAGTACAGGATCTAAAAACATCTTCCTCCAATTTAAGTTTCTAAAGCTTCTGTTTATTCTCTTGTGCTCCTGCTTCCCTGTTTGCTTATATTCTTTTTCTGACCAAGAGAGACACTCACTTGTGTATCAGCAGAATTGAAACGGCATGGCCATGTCATGGGCAGGAGATAATGTTGGACAAATGAGCGCTTCCTGTGCATACATATCGCCAGGAAACAGCAACAATAATACTGCTGCGATCAACGCTAGCAAGAAGCAAATGCATGAACGTGTGTGTGCAGTGTGCACTGTACTGTAGCATGAGTGCAAAGCTCTTCAACCTTATCTTACCTGAAGGACATAGAGAACCACACGGCCATCATCATGTAGGTGGTGCGGCGGTACTCGGGGGAGAAAACAGCCTGGAAATTACTCCAAACCTGAAGGAACACACACACGAACACAGACACGGAGACACAGTTGAAACACAGAGAGAAAATTATTTTTAAAAATACGCTCATTCGCTCTCTTGCCAAGAGTTAGAGGAGAAGATCGACACTACTCACATCCGCAGACGATTTACTCGAAGCGTTGTTCCTCTGTACAGTTTATATTCCTAAATAATAAACAGTGAAATGAAAAACAAGCTGTCACCTGGTGGAAAAGTGTCGTGAGCTTTATCCTCCATTTCTCATGCCAGGCGGCACCGTCGCCCAAGTTCACCAGGTCGTCCATCTGCTTCACTGTTTTGATGGTGGTCACCTGGAAGCGACAGCACAATCATTCAATATTTGGATTTAAGTGAAATTGTTAATGATTGTTAAATGTGTTCAATTGACTTTAAAGTGGAAGGATAGTCAGCGGCCTTATAGGTTAAAGCAAGGTCTTGCAGTCTGGCATTATAAAATAATTACTTGCATAGTAGGAGGTAAAAAAAAAAAAAAACCCCACCGTCGCTCCAAGACAGCTTGTAATTTGTTCTACAGTTTGAGTAATATGGTTATAGGAAGAGAGAACAGGATGATGACTGATTTGCACGCTTTTTATTTCTAAGTAATTCATTTTGATGTTTACATGACTTTTGGTACGTAGACAGTATATGTACGCACCTGTGTATTTGTAGGTGTGCATATGGATATTTCTGGATTTGTTATGCATGTATATACGTATACACATATTATTATTCTTGTTTGAAATGTTCGTTTTATTTATGTAATTGATTTTGTTTCGTGTATATGTTTGTGTGTTCATCCGTATGGTTGTCTGTGTGTTTTTTTTTTTACATTTTTTGTTCCCCTTTTCTACTGTTTCTTGCTTATTTATATTTAATGTTATGTTTGTTAAATTTCTCTTATATAACCCTACACTAATACGGTGTTGTGTAACACACTGTGTTGCTGGGGATGGGAGAACATGAACAAAAAGCCAGAAAAAAGTTTTAAAGTCTCTTTTAAAGTACTTTGCAAACTTGTTCATTTGTAACGTTTTCATAATATATATTGGTAACCAAATGACACACAGAGGTAATCGAACACTATACACGTACTCATTGTACTCTTGTAACGTGCCGTTTTTCAACACTGTTTCATTTTCCAACCTGTCCACCAGATTTACAACAGCTGGCTAAGGAGCCATAAAGGCACACGACCCCTCAGACAATAAAAAGGCTCCACTTAATAACAACGAGAGGCACCTGATCCGCCTAATGTCTAACCATTAACACTATGATATATTAAACATGGCCAGTTATGATCATTTCACTCATTAACGTAGTAAGACGACATAATGAAGTATTTTTTATCACCATCTTCCATTTAAGTATTAATGTAAACTGTGTGGCTTGAAGCTTTAAGAGATTACAGTAGTTAAAAAGAAAATCTGTTTTTAACTCAATTAATATGCTAATTGTATGCAGCACAGAGCTCGAAACCTGCTGCAGTGCATTAGCCCGCGGACAGACACGCACTGTGTGAAGACATTTTCTCAAAAAGATTCCCAGAGTGCGACTTACAGAGAAGACCCTCTCTGGGTAACCCTTGGCCCTCATGTTGGTGTCATGGACCTGCTTCAGAATCATCCACGCCTCGTCATGTTTCCCATTCTGGAGGAGGGGGGGGGGGGGGGCAAATTGACATGTTAGTAAGACCTCATGTTGTCCTATAGCACCCCCTGGAAAGGAAAACGGCAGGGGAGCATGAAAGGTTATCAGCAGGTATAGCTTGTGAAGCCTCGTTTTTTTTTTTTTTTCCTGGTAAGGGATTTGGTGTCGTGATTCAATAATTAAACATTTGTTACGACGCTGTGAGTGACAAACATAAGTGACGCAATAGAACTTTGGCACACATTTGGAGAAATTAAATCCTCAATTTTACATCTGTTGAAAATCATCATTGAAAAGCGGAATGACATCAGCTTTGCCCGATTTCGATAAACAAATAGAAATGATTTAGCAATTTGTGCTTCACATGCGTATAGTTCCAGTATATGTATGCATATGTGCGTAAGCTTTAAAGAATAGTTTTACTCTTCTGTCCAACTTGGATGTTCAGTTTATCTTTGCTAACTTTGTTACTTCTGTTGACCTTTTTTAACTATGCCTGTCTTTGTTTATTTTGTATTTTATTAGTTTTATTTCATGTTATTTGTCCATGTTATATTTGTGTTATGTTATTTTGGTTCTTTTTCTTTATTCTTTATTTTCACAACTCTTGTGCTTTATCTCTAACTTTCCTGTTTACTTTTTAGTGTCTCAGTATTTAAAACATACTAACTTCAGCAGTAATTTATTTATCTTACAGTACCTTGCTGCTCCAGAATGTGTATATGCACATATTTATTTATTCAAAATATTCTGGAAACGTGTGTAAGCAGCACTTTGTCTGCAGCACAGCATCTTCCACTTTGCAAGTGCACGGATGCTTTCTCTCTTCAAGATTGTTTATGCATTCAATAAGTCAAAATGTTTTCAAATAACTTTTCCTGAGTGTGGCGAGAGCTGACAGGCTTACCTCCAGGAAGAAGCGGGGGCTCTCTGGCATGGTAGTGAGGGCAGAGATGGCTGCCACAGAAGGTAAGGCACACACCAACACAAAGACACGCCAGCTATGAAATTGATAGGCCGAGCCCATCTGGAAACTCCAGCCTAAATGAGGAGAGAGAGGGAGAGAGAGGGGGAGAGGGGGAGAGAGAGAGAGAGAGAGACAGAGAGAGAGACAGAAAGAGAGACAGAGAGACACACAGAAAGAGACAGAGAGAGAGAGAGAGAAATGGGAGGTGTCAGAGACAGAGAGAGAGACACAGAGACAGAGACAGAGAGAGAGACAGAGACAGAGAGAGAGACAGAGACAAAGAGACAGAGACAGACAGAGAGAGAGAGACAGAGACAGAGACAGAGAGAGAGACAAAGACAAAGAGACAGAGACAGACAGAGAGAGAGACAAAGAGACAGAGACAGACAGACAGACAGAGACAGACAGACAGACAGAGACAGAGATGTTAGGTGTCAGAGGCAGCTGCAAGACTTGAATTGTGTGCACAAGAAGCTTCCTCTCTTCACACTGTAATGGTCTGGTCTATGTCTTTCTTTAAAATGCAGTCATTAAAAATGATTTGTAGAAGGCGCTCCATTTTGATTAGCTACATTGCTCTCCTTTCATAAAAATGTGGCTTAAAACTTTTATTAAAAAAATGTATGAAAGCCTCTGGCAGACCACCACAATGCTGGCCCACGCAAAGGGGATATTTAACCGTTACCGTGATTTCTCTGAGTTTGAAAATTGTTGGAAACATTTGGGAACAATTTACCAAAGTATAATGTCACATATTATACCCTTGACTCCATTTTCCATTTCCCTTTTTCTCGTACAAGTACCTCAAAAGTGTGCTTAAGTACAGTAGGCTACTTGTGTAAATGTATTTAGTTACTTTCCACAGAAAATAGTTGACTGTTTAGCTTTCTGAGACATTAACTAACAGGCAGACATTCTGCCTTGGACAGTCATTTCCTGCCTGAGTGATCTGTTTGTTTTCCTCACCGTAGTGTGGGATGATGGCCCAGGCCATGGCGGAGGCGTAGATACCACCGATCATCCAGAACATGCAGAGCCAGCTCAGATGCTCCCCTCGCTTCTCCTGGGCCAGGAACTCGGAGTAATAGGAAAACACGATGGGGATGGAGCCGCCAATACTGTGGAGCGAAGAGAGAGGCCGGAATTAAAAAAGGGAAAGACAATTAAACGAAGAGCGAGATAAGAGATCCACGTGTAGGAGAAGCAGAGTTGGATAAGAGAGAGGAGAAACACCAGAGGGAAAAGACAAAAAGCAAAACAGATGACAATGGTTATTTAAAAAAGGTGGCAAATAGGAAAAGGAAATAAATGAGGTAATGGATCCTCATAAAACAACATAACAAAGGGAGCGAGGAGGAAAAAGAGAAATCAAAAGGGAAAGTTTTAAGAAAAAGCAGCAGGACATATGAGAGACAACTGAGCAGCCTTGTAGTTGATTAAGAATTTAGATTCATTAAGTATTAAAAACAACCAATAATGGCTCACTGCAATCAATAGCACAATCTTTATCCTCTGGTATGAACAGGAACATATTCAGACTCTGCAGTTGAACAGGGGCAGAGATTGATAATACAATGACTTGATTTAGAAAAAAAGGTTAAAGTTCACCACACTGCAAATGCCAGCAATATCCATAATGAATAGGTCACTGTGCTCATCTCACCAGAATAAAAAACTCTAGAGTTATAGTTTCACAGTCTGCAGATTCTGTTTAATGGTGGAAGGCAGAGTGGGGAGAGCGGTCAGGTCGTTAGTTTTACTCTGAGCTACACTATTTCTATTAAATATTACTATAACAAAGTTGCTCAACTGCACGAAGAAGGTAAATACAAAATTAAAAAAAATGTTTTTTACTGCCAGGTCATTATACTTTGTACATAAAAGTCATTATGTGAAGAATCAGAAAAGGTCTGACTTTGATGCCCCCTAGTTGTATATATACACCATATATCCTTTTAGTGGACGACTAATATGAAAATATTTTACTTTTTGGACAAACCATGGGCTAATCATTTTGGTGCAACTACACCGGGAATTATATGATCAATCATGAAACAATAGACAAGAAATAAGTACATTTTATTCCAATCTTTGTAAACGCCACCGTAGCAACGGATCAGCATGCACGTTTCTTTTTGCCGTCCTGCCATTCTGTGGGACGCTATTGTCAGCATGCTAAAATGTTGATGTTAAATGGGAGAGGTTTACCATGTATCTTACTTTATGCGAACATTTTCTTATTAGCCCTTAGCACAAACTACAGCTGAGGTTGATA
Organism: Bovichtus variegatus; assembly: GCA_943593645.1. Lineage (NCBI taxonomy): Eukaryota > Metazoa > Chordata > Actinopteri > Perciformes > Bovichtidae > Bovichtus > Bovichtus variegatus. Next base: position 2,242,330 of record CALSCE010009506.1, read on the forward strand.
GGACTGTCTGAGTTTTGCAGGTGTTGGTTCATAAACCAAGTCAAAGTAATTACAGTTCATCCTGTGGGGAAACATGAGCGTCTGAGCCACATTTTAGAATTAAGGATCATCCGAAAACCTTGACAATCAAAGCAAGAGCTGCCTTTTCGCTGCAATTTTGCCAAGCCCCCCCCCCCCCCCCCCCCCCTTCAATAACATAGGCAGAAATAGCCGGAGGAGACCAGAATGCAGGGAAGCCATAAATTATTCATTTCAAATAGGAAGTGTGACAGTAGCGACATTTATATGCCTTTACACCCGACTTCAACCAAAAAAAGGTTAGTTCAGGCTCATTGTGTGGAGGCTGTTGACATAAGTGAACAAAAATAATGTCCTTAAGTAAAACAGAGTTTGAAGGAAACAGGAACATCAAAAAGCACATTCCACCACTGCAGGTGACTTAAGTAAATACTCTAACTAACATAAACAATTGCCCTTTTTATTTTAAGTTTCTTGAATTTCTATCTTTAAATATGCAAATCTTATATATATATATATATATATATATATATATGTGTGCTCATTCTGGAACAGAAATCTGAATATTAAATGAAGCCAGGTTGAAAATTCTTGTTGACATATTAGAGTCAAAAGATTTTTAAGAGAGGGAATTTTGGAGATCTCGTATCGAAAGAATGTTCCACAGCAATACACGGCGAGTATTTTTATCTGTCCTCTGACATATGGCATTGCTCTGCTTGTCAAGTTAACTGATGTGCCACAGTGGTCGTGACAGTCCCACTGCCAGCTCTGTGTGACTCATCCGTCTTCTTACCCCACACCAGAGGCCAGGCGGCAGAAGAGGAAGGAGACGTAGCCCTGGACGAATGACGAGAAGAAGGCAAACACGCTGTTGATGGAGAGGGAGATGAGGAGGGTCTGCCGTCGGCCAATCCGATCGGCCAGGCCGCCCCACACGAAGGCTCCAACCATCATCCCCAGGTACACGATCAGACCTGGAGACAGGAAGAGGAAAGCAAAGTCATGGAGCCATGTGATGGGACGAGATAATGAGGATTTATAGGAGACGAAGGACATGATAATGAGGGTTTTTTTTTTATCAGTAAACTCATTTACATTACTTCCAGCCCACATTTCCACTCTCATTAGATGCCCAATGTCCAGTAAATTAGCTCATTTGACATCCTTATTTGACTACTGAAGTATTTTGCATAAAGCACAGAGCAGAGAGAGAAGTACACCTAATCATCTGAATACACTACCACAGCAGAGGGGTGGGGTCAAGATAATAATAATAATAATAATAATAATAATAATAATAATAATAATAATAATAAAATATTTTTAAAAAAAGAGCTACACAAAACCACACAAGAAATTAAAAAATATTGCAGGACAAAACATAACCGAAACTAGAAGGGCACTCTGAGAGCGCAGACCTCCGGCGAGGCCAAATGCCCCATCTCGCAAGTGAACAATAATGCGTGCATCCGCCCCATGATACGGATCTGCTCCAAAATGTAATGGGTTCTTCCTTGGCCCATGTTACACCCTTCCACCGAGTTTGATGAAAATCGGGAAAGTCGTTTTTTCCGTAATCCTGCAGACAAACAGTCAGACAAACCAAACTAAAAAAAAAACAGAACCACCTTGGCGGAGGGATTATTAAAAACAAGCTGAAAGCCAATGCAAAGAGGTTAAAATGGTGGTCATCTCCCTTCGTTCCGGTTGGAAGTCTGGCTGCAGCTTTGTGTGTGACTTGGAAGACGTTCTTCACCCAGTCTTGTGATCTGAGGTGCTAACATGACTCACATCTAATGCTCTTACCCAGGCCAGCCTCTCTACGTCTGTCTAGCTTTCTGAGACATGATGTTCACACAAACACACACAGACACGCACTAGTTCACTGGCAATCGCTGCCTTATTGACATCCTGTCAGCAGTCTCCACGCTCCCCGAGTCTGCAGTGACACAAGTTATTGGTAAGATGACTCCTGAATGAATAAGGGGGAAAGTGTCGCGGTTCAGTGCCTGGCCTTGACATCTGCGTTTAAAATCTCCCTCTCAGTTTTCTGTATGTAAAAAGCATGGGTATATATATATATATATGCTATATTGTTTTTTATTAAAATGGGCATTAAACCCAGTGTGTCCAGCATGAAGACATGCATCTCCACTGAACCCTGCCGCCTGGTCAAATACTGCATTCTGATTGAACAATCAACACAGTCCACTTTTTCACGGCTAATCATACTGTATCAGAGTCGAGGCATCGGTTTTGTTGATTTTTTTAGATCAATTTAACATCTTGTGCCAGTAAAATGCGGCTACCTCATTACTGCAGCCATACAAATAGCTCAATTGACAAAACGTCAACTCGGGGTCTGTTGGTTCCTGAGCTTTCAACCATCTCAATTGATTTGAGATCGTTTCTTTTCAAGTGCTGTTTTAAAAGGTCTAGAATTTACTTCCATCAAGGCTAAGGCTCCACACCCTTAACTCCTCGCCACATAAAGGACACTGACTGCACGTAAAACTTGTTGGTGTGAGTCATACGACCGTTGAGTTGGAATTGTTTTGGCAATTGGTGTTGACTCAAGGCATGAAAAAAAAAAAAAAAAAGGTTAGTTAGTGTTTGTGTGGTGGTTAGAAGCTGATTGGCGTTTAATTTTATGGTAAGTTAATCATTAAGAGTTTCACTTAACCATCTTCACTTGGGAAATGTTGAACTATTGTACCAGAGGCCTAAAATGATCATATCTTTAAGATCGTATGAGAACAATAGATTTAAATGTGTATTCCTTCCAAAACACATATTTTTATTACTTTTTTTTGTTAGTTTTTTTTAAAGCTGACCTATAATGCCTGTCAGGAGAAACTGTATGTATCCATAAGTTCACCAGGCTGACTTTTTTTGGTAATAGCCTTATATTACTGGAAGCCCGTTTATATCCTGCATGGAAACAGTGAAGGCCATAAGCTAATTAAATACATAACTGGGCTTACTGGTGTATTCCAAGCAATCTCTCATGCAAACTCTCTTCAAATCAACATTGAGCAGCAGGAGAGAGAATGACAAATAAAAGTCGTACAAATACGATAATTATCGTACATCTGGCAGCGCTGGGCCACACAAACAGACAATAAAACTAAATGTTTTAAGACAATGTACTGCACTATGCCTCACTCTGCTTGTCACAGCTAATTTGGTTGTAATGGCCAGCTTGCTGTACGCTGCTCTTTGCCTCAAAGCACCAACAATCAAGGAGCCAAGCAGCACCAATGAGGCCACAACATGTTTCTCTACCCGATGGGAATCTCCGCACAGCGTTTGCTGCAAAAGACACAGATTCCGCCCTGGCTTCGTACTGCTAAATGGTGTGAATGAACCAGACAGATAAAGCACCATGGGGTCGCTTATCCACGCAAGAATACAGAAGAGGAAGCCCATGTGGGCTTTGAAGTGATCCGTTTGATCAGCTAAGATCATCCATCATGCAGTCTAACAAGCTAACTGCTGGGATAATGAAGTTGGACACAGTTTGTTTTTTGCTAGAATTACACTATTAAAAAAGGAGAGAAAGCCACGTTTAGCACCGAGGATGGATGTTCTTGACTTTGGGATGATAAGAAGAGGGGCTTCCTTTTACTTTGGATGAAAAGACCTTTTGATGCATTGATACAGTAGCAGTGTGTTTGTGACTCATTCCCTCCATCTGCATATTTCTGTGTAAACACTGCAGTGCTGAATTGGGGAAGAAGGTGACTTTCAGTCTCTTTTTTTGATTGATTGCAGGGGATTCTTTGTGTGCATGTGTTGGCGTGTGTCCATGATAGAAAGTGGCTGTGTAGCGCCACGTCTGCATGTGTGTACTCCTGTGAGTTTGTGTCACTATTCCTATGTTCTCCTACTTTGTCTGTACGTAGGCCGACTGTGTGTGTGTGTGTGTGTGTGTGTGTGTGTGTGTGTGTGTGTGTGT